>QEPC01001882.1:471489-507292 GCA_003113815.1 Sphenodon punctatus | reverse complement strand
AGATAGAGTTGAGTGTCATCAGCATAGAGGTGGTATTGGAAGCCATGGGAGGCAATGAGTTTGCCTAAGGATGAGGTATAGATCGAGAAGAGGAGAGGGCCAAGAACAGAGCCTTGAGGAACACCAACTGAGAGGGGGAAGGAGGAGGAGGCGGAGTTGGAGAGAGACACATTAAAGGAGTGGTCAGAGAGATAGGAGGAGAACCAGTTATGGACAGAGCCACAAAAGCCAAGGGAGTGAAGGGAATCCAGCAAGAGTGAGTGGTCAACAGTATCGAAGGCAGCAGAGATCAACGAGGACAAGAATGGAATAGAGACATTTAGATTTAGCCACCAGAAGATTGTTGGTGATCTTAGTGAGAGCAGTTTCAGTAGAATGAAGGGAGCGGAAGCCAGATTGGAGGGGGTCAAGGGAGGAGTTGGAGGATACAAAGTCAAGGCAGCGGGAGTAGACAATGTACATTAATATATTAGTTGTTGCACAACTTTTAAGTGAGTTGTGGAATTATTTTAACAACTGAATAGCACTAGGGAAGAGAAGGCAGCTCTGGGGTTATGGAGACAAGGTGACAGGTAGGTACAGGGGTGGGGGATCAATTTGGGGCAGTGGGGGGATGACAGGTAGAAGTGGGAGATGGGGCTAAGTAGGGGGCTGGGGACGTCGTGCTGGGGCAGGAGGAGAAGAGGGTTGGGGGGTCAGTTCAGGGCGGGAAGGAAGTAGGAGTGGGGGTTGGGAGGTCAGGTTTGGGGTTGGGGAGTTATGTGGGGGTGGGAGAAATGGGTTGGGGGGGTGAGGTCAGGGAATGGGATGTTGTGCTGTGAGTGAGGTAGTCGCAGTGGTTGGGAGGAGATGTGGTGGTTGGGGAGCTGGGAGGTTACATCGGGCCTGGGGATGTTGTGGGGGGGGGGCATAGCTAGGAATTTTTAGTTGGAGGGGCTATGTACTGGTGTGCCCACAGAACCCCCACCCGGTGGAGCCAAGTAAAAATAGCATGTGAGGAGCCACTTGAAGAACAACAGAAGGTTGCTACCTTGTAAACAAGGTTCTTTGAGATGGGTCCGAACATTCTCACAACACCCACCCTTCCACCCCGCATGGAATTTTTTTCTATTTCTATAAAGGGTTGGAAGGAACTGTAACTGTGAGGGGGCGAGTGCTTTTTATATTAGAGTTGCTCAAGACCATCGTGGTCTATTTGAATAGTGAGCATGCAGAACCAAGTTGTGAGAATGTTTGGCGCTATCTCAAAGAACCTTCTTTACAAGGTAAAGGTTTCCCCTATGCATCGCCACTGCCTGCCAGCTTCCCCCTCACCACATGCACCCCACACTGCCTGCTGCCCAGCTCCCCCCTCACCCTATGCACCCTCCACTGCCTGCTGCCCAGCTCCCCACTTAGCCCATGCACTCCACACTGCTGAACACACCATTCCTATTGCTATAACTATTTCCTGGCTACGGTCCTGATGGAAATAATATCCTATTATCATTGTTAATCAGACAGAAAACAGATGTAACATTTCACTTATAAATGCAATTCCCCTTTTACCGAGGTGATAAAAAAATGGCCCTTTGTGTACAAGGGAGATGAATAGAAGTTGGTCTTAGCTGCTGCTGCTCTCGCTGGTCAACTTAGGTGTTGCTTTAGTGCTGCATGTAAGAGACAGTGAGCGAGAGAGATTTGGGGGGGGGATGAAAATGCCTCCCTGGGCTGGCAGCTGAGAAGAGGTCACTGCTGGATCTACTCTACTCTGTCCGTTCCCCACTGAACAAGGGCCAAGCGGATCTTCCAGAGAGATCTCCCACCGGGGGGCAGGCGGCCATCAGATTGCACTTGGCACATCAACAGCTGGGTTCATTGCTAGGTTACACAAAGAGGAGAGCGGCTACCTCAAGTTACGCTTTGACACCGACTTGAAACCCCGTCAGTTTTATCAACAAATCACATTCCCAAGGAGCCTGGACTTTATTTTGGAATGATTCACCATCCCCCCTCCACCCTTGTGAATCCGCTTCTCTCTTCTTTAAAAAACATGAACTCGGCCCAAACCAGCCATCCCTCCGAGGCCCTTTAGATCAATAGCTGAAAGAGAAACCACGCCCCAGTGCCCGGGGGAGCCCCTACCCACCCCTCAAGTACTGACCCAAAGTTACAGTGCGTTTCAGGAGGGATAACTCATTTGTGGGCAGGCAGGGGGGAGGCAGCAGCGCCTGAGCCTGTTTGCAAAGAGGAGCTTAACACACGTGAGTCCCATGTGTCGTCTCTGCTGGTGCATTCCGTCCTGCCCTGGGGAAGCGGGGCTGGCTGAGACTCGTGCTATCAGCCCTGTACTCACTGTCTCACCTGCGCAGCAGCAACAAAGCCGGGAGGGGGGGAGAAGGGGACGCTGCCTTGCCATCCAGTTGATCAAAAATTGGGGGAAACAGCAGGCACAGCGCCAGCCCATTCCCTCCGCTTGAGCCCAGCCAGTTAAAAGCAATGGCCTCGAGGTAAAAGCCGGGCATAGACCGGCTCCGCACCAATCCCACCCCCCCCAATCCATAATCCGCCCAGAGCAGGCAGCTGCTGCCACCCTTGCTGGGCATTTCGATTCCTACCTTCTGGGGGCGGCTGCTGCTGCTGTCGCTACATTATTCCCACTTACTCCAGTGTCCGAAAGGAAGAGACGGTCCCACCCCCCAGGCCAGGTGTGCAATTCCTCCCTCCGCTTCCCTCCTATCAACTGTGTGCACCCTGGAAAGAAAGAGTGCCTTAAGAAAAGATCATGTTCTCCTCTTGCAAAAACCCAGGCAGCTAGTCTGCAACGAACCAGCTTTCTTTTGAAAGATACTTGATTCTGAAAGATTCATGATTTTAAAAAGATTTTAAACCCTACTATTAAACATCACGTATCTTTCAGAAGCCAGCTCCGTCACACACACTTTACACTCCAGTCAGTTTCATGTCAGTTACACAGCGCCCCGCTTCCTGGGTCCGCCCTCTCCAGGAGCCGGGAGAGCAGGGCGCTGTGTAACTGACATGAAACTGACTAGAGCTTAAATTTAAGTCTTTGTGAGGGAGCTGCCTTCTCATAAAGTTGCATGATTTTTAAAAGTAGAGTCACATACCTTTCAGGTGAGCAGCTGCTCAACTGAGCATGTGCAAGGCTGCAGAACTGAGCTGTGTTTTTTGCCCTCAACTGAGCATGTGCAAGCCTGCAGAACCAATTTTAAAATCATTAATAATTTGGGTTTGGCTGCACCAATCACTATCCTATTATATAAGCAGTTATTGATCTCATGCTCCACACCTGTGACATTTGGGGGCTCAACTCATCCAGAGGGAGGAGATATTGATTCAAAATCGTGAGGACGCTGTGCATTTTGACCACACGTAATTAACTTTTAAACAGTCATAACATTTTATTTTCCTGATGGATCTTATTCAAACTTTGTGCATATGAGGGTCCCCACAACTTATAGCCATGGATAAATTTTCAGAAATGTAGTTCAAGCGGTTTCCTCAAAATCAGGGCTTCAGTAGTCCCATGTTTATAATGGAGAGTGGTTGTGCAAATAAAAGGAAGTACTTTTTCACTCAATGCGTAATTAACTTATGGAATTTGTTACCAGAAGACGGTGTCAAAGCCAGTAGTATAGCGGCATTTTAAAAAGGCCTGTATAAGTTCTTGGAGAGTAGGTCCATTAATGGCTATTAACCAAGTAGCTTACGGGATGAACTTCTTACTGTCGGGAGCTGGGAGTGAACAATAGATTGCCATTTGTGACTGCTGGTTCTTCTCCCATGTAATCGAGATTAGCCACTGTCAGAGGACAGGATGCTGGGCTTGATGGACCATTGGTCTGACTCAGTCGGGTACTACTTATGTTCTTATCAATACAGACAGGGCTAGAAGTCTGCACCACTAACACCCAGCTCTGTGTCTAGTCCATCAAGCCATGCTGCCTTTCAAAAAGGCACAGAAATCACTTCAAGGAAGGTCAAGACACATTCATTAAGTACACACTCACTGAAAATAGAAAACCAAATACTGAAAACCAAAGGAAATAATTTTCCTTCAAATATTAAGTTAGTCACAGAATTTAATATGAAGACAGTTTCATGTAAGTTTTTTAAGCTAAGTCAACCGGCAATAATAACCCTTAACCATCCTCCAGGATGTGCATCAAGATTCTTTGTTTTTTACAGTTCCAATTTGCTATTAAATGTTCCAAACCATGTCTCTGAACTCACAACAGCAGGGTGGCATTGATAAGCCATATTCCCCAAGCATACGAGTTTGGTGGCAATCAACCTACTGTGGTGTAAGGCATTAAACAACCTGAGGTGGCAGGTTGATTATCCAAATGTCATGAGGGATAATGAATGATACAGGAGCACTGAACCTTGAGTAAGCAAAAGATTTTCTGCACTAACAGAAGATTTGCTATATATGGCATTATTTACCTGTCAAATGTAAAGTCAGGATAACAAATAGGAAATATGAAGGTACTCCCTCCTGTCTTCTGTATCCCACACTGATACAGATATCCAACCTACATTCATGATCTCATCTAAAAAAAAACATGAAGGTACATGCAGTAGTAGCATTGGGACAATTTCATTCAGGAACATTTTCTTTAATAGTACCAGATTTCTTAAGAACTATTAAGCTTTTGGTCTTTGGTCTCATTAGCCACAAAGAAGTGACACAGTGGATAACTAGCTAGGCAATGAGCCATTGAATAGCATGTGTATGTGTGTGTGTGTGTGTGTGTGTATGTGTGTGTGTGTATTGCTTTACAGTTCAAGAGAGCTACTGCTACATAGCCACAAGCCTGCAATTTATTGGTTTATTTAGCTCTACTTCCCTCCATGATGCCTTCTGCAGGCTCTTGTGAAATAATCATCACCTGGAGGATGGGAAGTCCCAGATACACAGGTAGATCATTCTGGAAACTGCAGGCTGGCTGACTTACTAGAGTCAATAATACATCAGTGAACCAATATAAATGGGTGTAACCCAACAGATGTCAATGTAGTTATGCCTACTTACATCAGATTGAATACATATAACCCAGCTGTGACATTCAGATTAAAGTCCGTCACCTCATAGGAGACAGACAATGTCTTCCATAGGAGACAGTCTGAGAGCAGCTGGAATTTGTCAGAAGTTAACAACTTTTGCTACTTTTGGTTTCTGTGGTTGAGGGGTCTCCAGAATTTCTTCAGCATCTGCACTCATTCCATTGAACCATCGACCAACAGTTATTGCTCTGTCTGCGGGGCAAAAGAAAATATAATGACTTGGCTTTTCACATGTTTATTTTTATTGCCTCTGGTTTAAAAAAGTCATTGAACTGTGTGTCAGCCCTGCTTTAGGGTAGGTATATATATTATCCCCACAGCAGAGATGTGAACTACAGCAAGAAATTAAGCTAATTGCAAAGTAAATGCACAGAGCTAGATCCGACAATAAAACCCAGGTCTCAATCCCCACTTCTGAACTTCAAATGCACAACCATCCTTCCACCTCCAATCACTCCAGGAGCGGTCAAGTAACATAACCCTCCTTAAAGAACCAAACACTAACTCCATTTTCCCCCGAGGTAGTTTAGTTTTGGATCACTTAACTTGTACAGAATGTACAGACAATATTACATAGCACATTTACAATTTATATGACCAGTACAAACATTGAACACTGTATGATGGGCTGGCCGAGTAAATCAGCTTTAGCATACATAGTTGCAGGTAGATAAGTCCGCCATATGGGGAAGCTAATACATGGTTTAGAAAGTGGGACTGGCACCCATGATTTCACAATAACTTTCAGTCACCTTAGTTTAGCACTTTAAGTTCATTTTGCATTTTCCTTGTATTTCTAGTGCCCACCTTTGCTATTCAGAACTTTTCCACACAACCCGTCACTGGAACGGAAAAGATCTTTTTGATTTCCCTACTGCTGACATCTTAACTATAAAAAACACCTGAACTACAAAAAACACCTGAATTTTGTTTCACTTGTGCAGAGATTTAAGGAAGTAATTAATCTTCTTCCTGTCCATCTAAAACCTGGTCATCACAGTCCCATTCCCTCAAGACGTTTCATTAGGTTCTCAGTGACAGGCTGAATCAGGGTGTTGCTGAATATCTGGTCACTTCCTTGACACAGACTAAACTATCTGCTCACCTGGATTTAAATTGCCATTCAGACAACAGTATCTTTTGAATCATTTATTGCACTGCCCATTCACCAACTGCACCCACAGAGAAACCACCTGGAGTGGTAGTAATTGCAGTTATGTCAAGTACAAGCCATGGCCTGCATTACTGAGGACATGGGGTGGTCTGGTCATTCAGATTTGATCCGTAACTGCTCGTAACAGGCTGCAATCTGTACCAAACAGAAACGGTACAGCAGCACACCTGCTGCAATCTGATTCTAATCCACAGGGGGAAAAAATCAAGTTATTGTGCATATGCAAATGGCTGCCAGACCATTCTGTGTAGCACATGCCTTTTTTAAAATGGCAGCAACAGCGTCACTGTTATTTTAGAAGGACAGCCAGTCTGTGCATGTACAGTTTAATCTCTCCCCAGCTCTCAGCATGGTGCCCAATTCAGGAGTCTTAGAGAACTTGAGTCAGGTCATGGTCAAACCAACCCCAGCCCCAAGACCCAGCCTCACCTATAAGCATATCCACACACACCCCAGCACGCATGTGCAGAATAGACTGACAACCATTTGCGCATGCACAGGTTTGGTGGGGGGGGGTTGGGGTTATTTTATTTTAAAGATATTTTTAAAGTTTTTAATTGATTTAAATATGGATCTGTAATTCAGATTCATATTTAAATCCAGAAATTGCAGGATCCAAACCAACAATGGAACCGAACCGCAATTTCCTCCAGAGGACCACCCCTACCTGAGGACTGCCTCAGAATCAGTCTGGAAAGGGCCAGGGAATTCTAAATTGCACACCCAAGATTGCTGTCCCTTGGTTTGACCAGTTAACCGTGCACTAAGTAAAGGAAGGACAGTTTAATAACAGCTACTTTTGAGTTGTCTTCTTTTGAGTTGACTCATGCAAGTCAGAGAAATACAGTAGACAAATTGATATTACACACACATATATAAAGTTGACAAACTAAAGTCACTTGAATCCCACCTGAGTTCTGGTTCTCTGGACAGTCTTTTTTAAAGTGTTCAACAGATCCACACAGCCTACAAGAGCCTCCTATGAAGAGATCAACAACCAAAATGGTTTTAAATGGGGAAAATATTTACATTAGTTTTATGAACATTGAAATCACCTGTCATTTTGCTATGGAGATAGCTATCAAGACTTAAAAAAATACCTAGAAGTAATAGAACAAGTGTGTGCATATGTAATCATGACTAACGTGTAGTACAAATTCAAGGGGGCTTCCTCAAGCTCTAGATTTCCAGTCAAGAAGATCAGATACATTTACATGTGCAGATCATGCCTAGGACTTATTTTCCCCATTTGTAAAAAGCACAAATATTGACCCGGCTTTGTAATCTACTTTGAGTTCTATGCTAGATTAAAAATTATGGTATTACTAATGTTCCAATTCTGAATTAATGCTTTCCTAGAAAACTTAACTAACAAATATTCAAAATTCCAGTGCTACTTCTCGCATGGCTACTCACCACCAGCTGGAGGGGAGAGGCAGACAGACATTTGCTAGCAGTGAATCTGCCATCCCTGCCTATCTCCCATTGAAAGTCGCAGGCTGGGATTTACAATGCAGGCAGGAGGCCTCTGGGAAGGTGCTCCAGCTCCCTACCAAACCAGCTGTTCAGCAGGGAGCAGGATAGTCCTGCCTGCAACACAAGCTCCAGTTCCAACTAGGCAGCTGGTGCAGAATGCCGTGGCCTGTCTCTCTTTTTTTGGGGGGGGGGGGGGGGGGGTTTAAAATGTTTAAAAATTGATTTTATTATTGTTGTTTGTTTTTATTTGTTTTAAGCCGCCCCAAGATGCCGTAGGCATGAGGGGGCAGCTAATAAATATGACAAAATAAATAAATAAATTACTGGGGCGGGCCACAGGGAGCACGACACCTGTGCTCCAGGCACTGCACTGGCTGCCTATAAAGCACCGGGCTATGTTCAAGATGCTGGTTTTGACCTTTAAAGCCCTTCACGGGCTGGGCCCTGCCTATCTGCGGGATCGCCTCACTCCCCATGTGCCCGTACGACCCCTGAGATCGTCCGTGGGGGCCTTTTTGGAGGTTCCCCGGGTGAGACGGGTGGCCACTGATGTGAGATCTTTTTTGGTGGCTGCCCCTGTGCTGTGGAATTCACTCCCGGAGGAGGCTCGGTTGGCCCCCACCCTCCTGTCGTTTCAACATTTGTGTAAGACCTGGCTGTTCCGCCAGGCTTTTGGCGAGAGGGGGGTAGTGGGCTAGGGTTTGGGAAGGGAGGGTGAGTTTTATGATTTGTTTTAAAAATTGTTCATTTGTTTTTAAATGTTTTATTGTTAATTTTGTGTGTGTTGTTCACCGCCCCGAGCTGCTTTTGGGCAGGAGGGGCAGGATACAAGTTTTAAATAAAAAAACAAAAATTAAAACAAACCAGCGCGGAAGCCACTCCAGGCCCCACCCTGTTCTCTACTTGCAAGGACCTCCATTTTCACCAGGGCAGTATGGAGCCCCCACTCTCCCCCAACAGGGCCCCAAACACGACCTAATCTAGGGCCCTACAGAAGGTGCCCCCCAAAAGGGGGCACCCCAAATAGGATCCCCATGTAATCCCCCAAACAGGATCACTAGGGACCCTGCATTTCATCTTGGCCCTGCAAAATCTAAGGCCAGTCATGCAGCTGAGGCTTGCACTGCCAGCAGGAGGCGGCTTTCCTGCTCCTCACCAGTCTGCAGTTCTTACCCACAGCCATGTCCAGTGACATTCACCGGGGGCTACTGAATTTTATAGCCTTGACAATTACCATTAACAACTGACAGTGTGATTTTGTAGGATATGAATTAGAACCATCCTCTGGATCTTCCAAAGTAGCTATGCACGTGTAAGTGGACAACACCCATATAAGCATTTGTGGTCCTGGATCAAGATACAATAAATGAACCAAGGCACAGCTACAACCACCAAAACGTTAGGTTTGCAATAAATAATTGTACTCACCTTCAGCATATAGGCCTTTAGGATTATCTGGACATGACCTTGACAGATGTCCCATCTAACCACAGATAAAGCATTTGGCAAATGGAAATTTCCCTGTAAAAATCCAGTAATCCTTGCATTATGAGTTATCAAATCTTCACAACACAGATAAAAATCATTCCATTTTAATGTAATACTGAGGCTTATTAAAGGCACTATTATACAGTGTGTAGATGAAGTAACCCATATCCTCAGAACAGGTTTTAAAAAGGTTTCAACTGCCCCAAATCCCTTACAAGACACTCCCCTTGAGAGAAATGAATTGGTGTGAAGCATACCAAGAGCTGGATCTACTTTTGCTCTGCACTTGTTGATTTCGTGCTCTGTAGATCCACAGCGATAACAGATTCCAGTACCCATATCCTGGCTTTTAAGTGCAGCTGGACAATCTGCAATCCCATGTCCAGGCCGCCTACAATGGAAACACACCTTTGAAAAGACAATGAGGTTAGTAAGCTGACAATTTAAATTTATATACAGTAAAGACTGTGGCTTATTCAGCCAACACATTACCACTGACATTCAACATACTAACAAATCAATCAATAAAAATACAATAAAATATATAAAAGCATTAAACAACATATACAACAATAAAGTGGGGAGAACAAAACCCAAAACACCCCCAACCCCACCACCCTTCTCCCTTGCCAAACGCCTGATGGAACAGCCAGGTCTTACAATTCCTATGGAAACCTGGGAGGTCTAGGGCCAGACGGGCCCCTACCGGGCAGGAGTTCCACAGGCACAGTGGGTGCAGCCACCGAGAACACCCTATCCTACGTGGCCCCCAGGGAAACTTTCAACAGGGTGCCCCCAGATGACCGCAGGGGCCGGTCCAGAACCCAGGGAGTGAGGCGATTTCGCAAATTTCCATTAACCTGTGTTGCATACATCAAAAAACCATAAATCAGATACACATGCCTAGGATAACACACCACCACCAAAGCTTAGAGCCTGAAATTAAGAGCCTTAATCCTTACATTTTAAAATAAGGCCACACTGATGGTAAGTATTATGCTCTCTTAGTCTCTCAGACTAGAAATCCTAGTCTAATAAGAACATTAGTGCCAAACTCGGTCAGAATCATGGTCCATCAAGACCGGCATCCTGTCTCTGAGAGTGGTCACCTAACAGAGCTTGAGAGAAGTACAAGTGCATCACGGAAGTGTGACCCATTTCCTGCTAATCACTCCTACCAGTAGCCAAGGCTTGAAGCCTCAACTAGTAAGCATTTATGGCTCTAAACCCTAAGAATTTATCTAGTTTCTCTTTGAAGCTAGTTATGGTGCTGGCTTTCATGGCCACCTCTGGCAATACGTTCCACAGCTGTATTGCCCACTGAGTGAAAAAGTACTTCCTTTTGTTTGGTTTAAATCTGCTGCCATTTAACTTCAGCATCCCCTTGCTCTTATTGTAAGAAAGGGCAAAGAGTTTCCGATTTACTTTTACCACCCACTCATGATTTTATAAACTTCCATCATATGCCCCCTTTAATCACCTCTTCTCCAAGCTAAACAGCCATAACCTGTTGAGCCTCTCCTCATATGGAAGTTGATCTATCACAAACTTTTTCCAATTCTATTATAAATTTCCTGTGATGGGGCAACCAGATCTACACACTATTCAAGGTGGGGTCGTACCAAAGATTTATATAGAAGTATTATATTTTCCCTTTTATTGTCAATTCCTTTCACAATAATGCCTAGAAATTTGGTTTGCCTTTTTGACTGCTGCTGCACACTGAGCCAGTATCTTCAAGGAACTATCCACAATGACTTTAGACCACAAGATCCTTCTCCTGAGTGGGTACACCCAGATCAGAACCTAGCAACGTGTATGCAAAGTAAGGATTATTTTTTCCTAAGTGCATCCCCTTGCACTTATCAACACTAAATTTCATTTGCTATTTTATTGCCCATTCATCTAGTCATGCAAAAGATCCCTCTGTAGTTTCTCACAGTCTGCCTGGGTCTTAACTATTTTGATTACTTTATGAATCCTAAAAGTAGGTCTTTCACTTCTAAGGCTGCTTCCACACAACTGCAGGGGAGGGGGCGGGGGGGATCAGTGATCGTATTAGGAGCGATCCCGGGAAGCCCCACTCATGTGCGTCACCACCCCACCGGTTTCTAGAGTGATTTTTATCACATGATGCAAGGTTGGATTTTGAGCCACGCTAGAAACCGGCGGGAAAGGCGCACATGAGCAGGGCCTCCCAGGATTGCCAATCCCAGAAGTAGACCCCCCCACCCACCCACTTGTGTGGAAGCAGCCTCATTTAAGGGAAGAAAGGATGTGGAGACAGTCGTTCTGATCTCTTTTATTGGACCAACGTGCGTTGGTGAGAGCGAGCAAGGTTTCAAGTCACACAAGGCTCTTCATCAGGCTACGAGTAAATCAGAACTAAGCTGGTCCAATAAAAGCAATCATCTGAACTACTTTTTCTACGCTGAAGAAAAGAGGGGGAGAAAGCTGAAATATAAACAGGGCAGAGACAACTTAGTCAGCACAACGAACTGAAGAATAAGTGTTCCTGTCCATATACGACTGATGGGACAATCCAGCCCCACTGTGCTTACCAGTAACAATCTCAATGAGACCTAGGAAAGATCTCTTAAACCCAGAATCAACCTATGTGATCAGGAAGAAACTTAGAAGGTCAACATATTTCATGGGCAGAAAGGAGGCCATCTCACCTTTCAGGAACATTTAGTTACACAACCCCCTATGCCAGCATGACTATGCATCTAAAAATACAGCTGTCACAGCAAATTGTACAAAATTCCTCTTGTCATTTTTAGTTCATTTATTTAGTATATGGATACTTAAGAAGCAAGACACCTGACATGTTGGGTACTTTTCCCAAGCAACCAAGATTGGCTGCTGTCAGAGACAGGATGCTGGGCTTGATGGACCATTGGTCTAACCCAGTATGGCACTTCTTATGTTTAAGTGTAATAACCTGCTCAGTCCAGAATGCTTGAGTCAGACACCATAATAAAATTGTGCATAGGTTCTAAGCCTCCTCCCGCTTACTCCACTGACAGCAGTGGCTTGCTCCAAGCTGAAGCCCTAGAACTAGTTCAAAAGTAAGGTGGTGGAAGGAGGTAAAAAAAAAAAAGGAAAAGAAAGAGCAGCACATTGCACTCAACCTTTATTTTGCGGGCAGGAGAAAACACTTAGGTGAATTTATTATGGGTATGCTTTAGCCACAGGAGAGCGTGCTTAACGTTAAAAAATGCATTCTTCTGCACACTGCTGGCAGATACCAACATTAATTAACCTTAGATCTTGGGGTCAGACTGACCCCACCGAGGAAAAAAAACATTAAAATATGTTAATTAGTAGCTCTTCAAGTTTGAGCTTTTAGGACATTGTCACCAGCACCTCTGGACATAACATACTAACATTTCAGCCTAATACCTCTTACCGTTTGTCTCCTATAAACAAAAAAGTGGCATTTTTCAAACGGACCCTGGGTTTCCATAGAGTTTGCCTATTGGGGTCAAATGGACCCCAAGCCAATGCATTTCAATAGGGGTCAAATGGACCCCAGCTTCAAATAAACCAAAATAAACAGTTTTCAAGGACCATTCAGATAGTAAGGGGACATGGAACTCAAGGCCACTTCAGACTGGCAGCAGCAATGAAAATTAACCCCTTCACTGTTATTATTTTGTGCCTTTGTATCGTGGCTGGAAAAAAACATGAAAATATGCTAAGTATTGGGTCTACAACTTTGAGCTTGCAACACATTGTCACTGGTACCTCTGGCCATAACATACTCAAATTTCAGCCAGGTCTCTCTTATTGTTTGTCTCCAATGACCAAAAAAGTGCCAGGGTGCAAACGCACACAAGGTGTCAATGGAGTTTTCCTATTTGGTTTTACACAAACCTTTTCTGTGTCATTTCTCAGCTGTTCAGGTAATGTTAGGTTTCATTTCTTCAGCCTAGGTTTAAGTTTCCTCTTTGGGGTCAGTTTGTGGAGACAAGAAATCAGGGAATGTTAGATTTCATTTCTTTAGCCAAGTTTTAAATTTCCCTTCTTGGGTCAGTTTGTGGAGACAAGAATCTTAGGCAAACAAAGAAATGCAAACAAGCCCGGAAGCATCCTAGGCAACAACAAAAGAAATGCAAATAGCAGGTTATAAAGGTGCAAAGTGTACTTCACTGTCCTTAGTAAAGCTGGACTATAAGTCACAGCAGTAATTTGCAAGAGAGAATTTGCCTTAGGGGCGAATTTGGGGAGTGAAAACAATCCCCATAAAACAGACTCTTTCATGTGTTTCTGTGTGTGTGTGTGTGTGTGTGCTCCCAGGGTTTAGTTTGAAGGTTTTGGGACACAGACTATGTTTTGGGAATAAAAGAGACCCCACCTATAATGGGTTTTTCCCATAGGGATCATATGTACCCCAAGACCTGGCGATTGCAATTTTTTTTAAGTCTGAAGGTAGGCTCAACAGGAGAAAGGGAACAACAAGCCAAAAGTTTTACCATGGTGTTTTTCTTAGTTTCTTGTCTCTTTAATCTTCTTCCTTCTCGGCGCCTGTCGTTCTTCAAAGCTGTTGCTATTTCTTCCCTGACCTCATGACTGTCTGTTGCTATCACCGCTCCATTATGTAAAGTTTGTGAATTCTGCTTTAAATATTCCATGAATCCATTAACATCCTCATTCAAATAATCTTTTTTTTGTTTGTTCTTTTTCTTTGCCTGATCTCTTTTTAAAGAAAGCTTATTTGAAGAACTTTGCTGTTTAGTCTTTGCTGTGACATTGGTGGATCTATGTCTCAGATCTTCCCATGGCGTTGCATCCAGAGTTTTCTTGTTATGGGTGACATTGGTACGGGCCTACCTCGTCATGATGGCTTTGAAATTATCCTAAAAGGGCTTAATACAAATATTGTCAGTCAGGCCCACTGCAGGGTGGTTATTACTTTCTATGGTTTGTACCATGTCTAGTATAGTGAGGCACCAATACACATGAAGGCCTTTGGGGAGTTACCCCTATTCAAACCATTATTCATCACAACATTAACCACTATTAAAACATAATTAATCACAAGAGAAAAAGAACATTATAAATCTGTGCTGGTGCTTGAGAACTCTCTTTGACATTGGCTAGTAGTAAACTCCTTGCTTAAATCATTTACTGTTGCAAGTAATTTCTTTCAACCGCATTAAAGTTATTAATTATTATTATAAGCATTTATATAGCGCAAGCGATGTATCTGTGCTTTACAAAAAACAAGATAGACATGATCCCTGCCCGAGAGCTTTATGATTTTCAGCATGTTCTTCCAAATGTAAATGAATACAGCCAGTGCCAACATGCCAAGTTCGCAGTGGTCTCTGCAGCTACTCATAGTTTAAGTAAAAAGCAATCAAGTTATACTACCAATAGTCATGGTAATCAGTTTTGCTGCTATCCAGAAACCAGCCGACTAAGCGATACCGAGGAAGACTGTGTCAGTTTCATGAGCAGTTGGTTTCCTTGGAAAACCAGCAGACACTGGAGTTATTCACGTCATGTATGGATGGCATCTTTTTGTGAATGGGGAGCAAGAGAATGGGCAAAGGAACTTATTTCTTCATGCCTCTTAATCCTAGAGAAACACAATGCAGTGTTTAGATACCTAAATCACCGCCTTTGAGATCAGAAAGGGGAGAACTAGAGTCAGGTCAAATTATGCAATGATTAAGGAACTCCATTCCCCAGTCTTGAAGGAGGCAGCTGATAGGGCCAGTCACCATGACCAGTCCCACCCCTACCATTCCCCTATCCGGGACCAAAGTGCTGCAGCTGAGAGAAGCTGCCTGCGGACTGGGAATCACCTGGGAAACAAGAAAGTGCAGGAGTGCAGCAGGAACGTAAATGGCTTTTCCCTGGTACTGGAAAAATTCCTGTCGTGTGGGGTTTTTATGTGGCAAGAACATAGGGAAACTGTAGCAATTATTATATAGAACAATATTTAAACAGGGGAGGAAAGAGTAGGGGTCATCTGAAAAATCCAGAGACCGTGTCTATCTTATTTTTTTTGTAAAGCGCCAGGTACATCGTTGGTGCTATATAAATGCTTATAATAATAAAATAATAATAAATAATAATAATAAATAATATGCCTCAGAAGCCAAGCAGCACAGTCCTGCAGCGGGACGGCGTGTCTGCTAGCAGCTAGTGCAGGTGCATACACCTCACCGGGACTCCTGCCCACGCTAAATGCTAGCACATAAGCAACCCTGCCAGGGGATTACGCCACAAAAGCTTTATACCAGCCCTCCCACCCTGATTGAGGGATTTCTTTCTTTTAAGAGAATACCCCTTATTTCAGAACCCTACAGCTCTCTAGTACTGAATGGAGGGCTGTCATTTCAGTATCTCTCAGGTCTGTATTCTCCCGGATTTTGGAAACGGAGAGCTAAGAGCCGGACCCTCACCCGGAGGAGGCAGCTCCTGTCACCTGGGGGAGCCTAGCCTGGCAGACCAGCAAAGCGCATGCGCGCACACAGGGGCCGGTCACACGAGGTGGCTGGACACGCGGGGGGGGGGGCGGGACCGACCGCAGGGGTTTCCCCAGGGCCACAGCTCCAGTGGGAAGGACTAATCTCTCACAGGCCGGAGGAGGCGGCGGTGGCCTGTCGTGTGGCTCTAGCCCCCCAGGACCCCCCGCTCCGGACTCACTCTTGCGCAGCGACGCGCTAGTCCTGGGGCCGGGACCTCCCGCGAAGCCGAGACTCACAGGCAGGACAGGGGAGAGCGGCACCGGAAACAGCGAGGACCCCATCCGGGTCCTTCCCGTCTCGGGCAGGAAGCGGGGCGTTGTTAGCAAACTTCCGGCCGCGCTATGTCTGGCCGCTCTCCCGCGCCATAGTAGTAGCAGCAGGGAGCGGTCATGGCCCCCGCTTTCCCTCGCTTAAGCCACCGGCTGGAGCCGAGGAGCTGCGGCTTGTAGTCAGAGTCGGCAACATGGGGGAAGCTGCAGCCGTTTGTTACCTAGAACACTATGTAAACGGGGGAGTCGGGGGGGGGGGGACACCTGAGAAACCCCCGTGTCCCAGAAGTCAGGCAGCCTAGCGGGGCGGCATGTTGTCTGCTAGCAGCTTTATCCCAACCCGCCCACCCGGATTTACGTGTCTCCTACGAGAATACCCCTTCTTTCAGAGCTCTGCCGCGCCATAGAACATAATGGCCGTGCCTCGTTTCAGTATCCCTTAGCTTCATGCGCTTCCCTTATTTTGGGAATGGGGCTCTAGACGAGGCAAAGGGAGAGGGTGGGGTGGCTATGCAGCCCTGCTCATAAGCCGCTCCAAGCGATGAAGTTGCATTAAAGTGGAATCGCTCCTCTCGTCCTTGAATGGTTTCCCTGACTTACATATGAGGGTTCTGTTTAAACTAGGGAAATTGGTTGCATTTGCTAACAGCATTGCAGCTATGATCATCTGAACAGGTAACTTAAATATTTAACTTTTTGATAAAACAGTTAAGTGTCCATGTCGATTCAGAGAGCAGAATCCTCCACTGTTAAAGCCAATGGGAGTCAGGTAATTCGCTTCAAGGATTTTATGATCATGTAAACAACTGAGTGGTAGGTACCTGAACACCTTTTGCACACAATCCACCTATCCCTGGCATTAAGCTGCTTTGCAGAATGTTATTTGTTTATGTGGGAGTGCTTACCCACCATCCCCTACTTTGCTTTTAAATGCTGCTGGCAAATCCTCCATCCATTGCATTAAAAGGCTCAGCTTCCATTGACTTTAATGGCTGGAGGAGTGCAGCCTGTGTTTGTATAAACAAAAGCAAAGTTTAAAGTGTTTGGGGGAAAGCTCCAAACAGTTTAGCACAATTAAAATGTGTTAGCTTAATGAAGCTTACCCTACTGCAGCTTCATTGCAAAAGCTAAAATGAGTGAACAATGTTCCCAACCCGAAGAGCTGCATACCAAAATATATGGCTCAACAGCCTCAAGATACACATGCGTGCACACAAACTGATCCTGCCTCATGGTTGGCTGGCAAAGCCAGTGCACTGCAGCTCTGGCTGCTCAGATTCTGAAGAGCACTTGCATCCAGTAGGGTGCAGTGGAGTAAATAAAGGACCATAAAGGCAGCACTGGGCCCAGGACCTGCCCAAGAGCTGCATGTGACTCCCAAGCCACCATTTGCCCACCCTTGGCCTATAAACTTGGTCTAAGTGGGCAGCTGAAGAGTCCTAGCTTGAAGGAATCTCTGGGATGGCATAGAGCTACATTCCATCCCACTCCACATACTTATCCTGTCTCTTGGTAAGAGGTAGTTTGTCAGTGTGCTCCGAAACAAGTGTGAGTGCTGCTGTATTCCAGTGATCACCAACAGATGTAGTGAATCCAGAAGAGCCAGTACTACCTGGAATAAATCAGAGCAACCCTGAGACTGCTTGATGCTGAGTGTACTCTGTAGAACCCCTGAGGTTTACAGGAGTGGAAAAGCCACATGTTAGGTGAAAAAGTGGAGTTACGTGTGTGTCTAACATCGCTTAAC
This sequence comes from Sphenodon punctatus, assembly GCA_003113815.1. Taxonomy (NCBI): domain Eukaryota; kingdom Metazoa; phylum Chordata; class Lepidosauria; order Sphenodontia; family Sphenodontidae; genus Sphenodon; species Sphenodon punctatus. The sequence goes on along the minus strand of QEPC01001882.1, from coordinate 489,586 downwards.
ATTTTGTATGCATGTTGCAGGGCCATATTGGCATCCTATGCAGCCCTGCAGCATGTATAAGAAATGTTAGTGGTGCTAAGGTGCACATCTGTTTTCACCCAAAGTCATTAGTCTTCCTCCTGGGCTTGGATCTTACACAAAGTGCAGATCAACCAGACCCAAGAAGTGGACTCATAATCTTGTAGTCTAATTCAAAATTATCCCCATTTGTTAATAAAACAAAGCATGTGTCTCTTCAAATGATGCACTTGGCTAACATTTTCATCTGTTCCGTCTAACATGAAAATAGGGGCATAATGAAAATTTGTAACAGTTAATTCACTGACAGTATAATTTTCACATGTTGGTGACACACTCATTCCTCCCTTGGGATAGTACTTGCACCAGCCACATTTTATTTTATTTATTTATTGCCCTATTCCGAGGGCTCATGGCAAGTCACAACATATAAAAACATACATAATTAAAATTCCTTATGCCAAAGCCTTAGTCCAATCTCCCCAGTCCATATCCCTACTTACCAAATGCCTGGCCAATTAAAAAATGTCTTACATTTCCTCCAGAAGATGAGCAGGCTTAGGCTCTTATGAGCTTCCAGGGGAAGAGAGTTCCAGGCAGCCGGGCAGGACCAAGAATGCCTCTCTGTGTGCCCTTGCCATTTGGACTGGATAGGCAGATGGTATTCACAAGAGGGCGCTCCCAGAAGAGCTCAGAGGCCATACTAGGACACAAGGGAGGTGGTGGTCTTTCAGATTTGTGGGGCCCAGGCCATTTAGAGCTTTGTAGGCCAAAACCTATTGAGAGCCAGTGCAGACTCTGAAGCAATGAATGTTTTCAGATGAGATGCTACCCAACAGCTAGCCAGGAGACTTTACGGCCATTGCTGGCTGGGGTGGTTAGTGCCTCCCTTCGGGAGGGCAGGGTGCCTGATTGCCTAAAGGAGGCTGTGGTTAGACCCTTGCTCAAGAAACCATCTCTTGATGCTGATGCTCCTGCCGGTTATCGGCCAATCACTAACCTTCCCTTTTTAGGGAAGGTTATTGAACGGGTGGTGGCTCAGCAGCTTCAGGGGCATTTGGACCAGGTTAATTTTCTTGATCCCTCGCAGTTGGGCTTTCGTCTGGGTTATGGCATGGAGACTGTGCTTGTGGCCTTGGCTGATGACCTCTCCCGTGAGTTGTACTGGGGTCGTTCGACCTTCTCTCGGCTGCATTTGATACTGTGGGTTCTGGCACGGCAGCTCCAGGAACATCTGGACTGCACCTGTTTCCTTGATCCCTTCCAGTCTGGGTTTCAGCCTGGGTACGGAGCGGCATTGGTGGCCTTGGTTGACGATCTCCGTCTGGCGTTGGACCAGGGTCGTCAGACCTTACTGGTCCTGCTAGACCTTTCGGCTGCGTTCAACACAGTTGATCATGAGGTGTTAGTGACTCGCCTGTGGAACCGTGCCGGAATTGGCGGAACGGTCTTGGACTGGTTTCGTTCGTTCCTGGCCGGGAGAACTCACCAAGTGGTCTTGGGGGAGTGTACGTCTTCCCCCCCGGGACCTCACGTGTGGAGTCCCGCAGGGGTGCCATTGTCCCCCCTCTTGTTTAACATCTATATGCAGCCATTAGGGGAGATCGTGAGGGGGTTTCAGGGCATTTAGTGTCATCAGTATGCTGATGACACTCAGCTCTACCTCTCCTTTTCCATCGACTTAGGCCGTGCAGTCTCCTTATATTCCCAGTGACTGTCAGCTGTGGGGGCTTGGATAAGGTCGAGCCATCTGCAATTGGATCCTGACAAGACGGAGGAGTCTGGATGTGCTCCTCGATTCGCGACTCAGCTTGGAATCTCAGGTTGTGGCCGTGGCGGGGAGTGCGTTTTGGCAGTTACATCTTGTCCGGCGGCTTCGGCTGTATCTCTCAGACTCCGACCTCGCCACTGTCATCCATGCCTTCATCACCTCGAGGCTGGATTACTGCGACGCGCTCTACATGGGGCTGCCGAGAAGCTGGTCCGGAGGCTGCAGCTCGTGCGGAATGCCGCGGCCCATCTCCTTACGGGGCGGGTCGCAGGGAGCACATGACACCAGTGCTCCAGGCTCTGCACTGGCTGCCTATAAAGTACCGGGCCAGGTTCAAGGTGCTGGTTTTAACCTTTAAAGCCCTTCACCGCCTGGGCCCTGCTTATCTGCGGGATCGCCTCACTCCCCATGTGCCCGTGCGACCCTTGAGATCGTCCGTGGGAGCCTTTTTGGAGGTTCCCCGGGCGAGGCGGGTGGCCACCGATGTTAGATCTTTTTTGGTGGCCACCCCTGTGCTGTGGAATTCGCTCCTGGAGGAGGCTCGGATGGCTCCCACTATCCTGCTGTTCCGGCGTGTATGTAAGACCTGGCTGTTCCGTCCGGCTTTTGGCGAGGGGTAGCGGTGGGTGGGTGGGTTTCCCCACATATTGTATTTTTAAATTGTTTTAAAATTTTTGTATTTTTATTGAGTGCTGTTCTCCACCCCGGGCTGCCCTGAGGGCAGGAGGGGCGGGATAGAAATTTTAAATAAATAAATAAAACATGACCACCCACGAGCCACGGATCTGACCGCCTGTCTGAAGGTGGAGCCGCTGGATGTGCGCTCCCGTGAGCCTCGGAGCACCCACTCTCAGCCACTCACAGAACACTGCTGGGAAATCTGGAGTGCACCATGTGAGGCAGCCACTGCTTCCATGGCTGCAGTAGCCATACTGAGAGCTGCCAGTTGGGTCCCCCATGGCAGAGCCATTCAGCAGCCACAGACCCCTCCCCCCATTGACTTTCTCATCTGAAATCAACCAGTGATGTGATGTGCTCCCAGTAACCTATCCCCGACAGAAGACATCCCCATGTTTAAGCCAAGAGGAGTGGACATTCACACATTGCTAATGTGCATTGCTGTTGCTATGGAGGATTGTGCAGTTAGTGACATTTACTTCAAGGATCACTAAAGTGTATTAGTAAATCTTAATTACAGATTGTCCCTTAGGCTGTCAAAGCTTCTTGCAGGCAGCATGTTATGGCCATGAAGAATTTTTTAATTCTTCAGAAAACTGTTTACTAACATTGCAGTCACTTGCTGAATCCAGCTGTGACTTATGTTTGGCTGCAATCCTAAAACCCCTTTACCTCAAGTCCACTGGTTTGCAGCCTTAGTGCTTAACTAGTGACAGCACTCTGACATAGGGATAGTTTCATTATAAATACCAGCATGGAGCACCTTAGACTCATTGATGCCTGACTGCAAAAATAAAATAATCTAATGTCTGACTGCAAAAATAAAATAATCTAATGTCTGACTGCAAAAATAAAATAATCTAATGGCCTCTTCAGCTGACAAGAACTCCCTGGTATTTCTTTCCATTGTGGACTGCTACCTAATATCCTCCAACAATAATTGGAAGAGGAAGCAATGCACAGAGAAGTAATACATGACGTTTTGTATAATTCTAAGACTGTCCAGCCACAAGGGATTATTTTTTTAACATGTTATTTACCTACAGAGTAGAAGATCAAAAATAACTATCCTTGAAGTAGTATATGGGACACTTTGTTCCTTGTAGTAAGAAATTGTGAAACAAAACCAGTGTCCCAAGCATTACAATATAGCCACATACAGAAATCTGGTACTACTTTAAAATGGCTTTAAACAGCTTATATTCTTTTATTTTGTGTGCCTCAGTCTTGTTCACTTGTCAAATTAGAAGTTTGTGGAGGACAGTATTCCTTGACTGAACCGTTTTAGCGTGCTCTTAAAATGGATGCACTACTAGGGGGAGTATGCACCTGTAGTTTTTGCAAATGAAATAAGATGCTCTGAATGTTTCAAAGGACTTTTAACTGTTAAAAGTTATATTTAAGATTCCAGGGCTGCTTCTGGAAAGTGGTAGCGAGAGGCAGTAGTTCTACATATTTCTCCATAGCAACAGGACTGATTCAAACATTGCCATTTATAAATTGCAGGGCTTGGTGCTGGGTACATACTTTCATCTCATAATCAATTACATTTGTTCTTTACACAGTCTCTCTCAATGTCCACAGCAGTCTCCAAGTTTAAACATCCCTGGCATTAGAGGGATGCCTCTAACACTAAGTAAAAATCCTCTCTCATCTTAGTTGATTCATTGTTGTTGTTTGCCCCGTGTGCTATTATAATATTACTACAGTAGTTCTCAGTTGCTTGGATAAACCAAACTTGAATTTCTAATATAAAGTTAGGAAAAAATATGTCTTTCTTTCAAAGCCATTTGCTCATTCCCTGTATGTAATATTTGCCTATTTCCAATGAAATTGCCTTGCTGTATTCCCTCCCCCTGCTTTTTTTATAGCTTTTCTACCAGTAGATGGAGGTATGTACAAAGAACAAACTGATTTTGCCATTATACTTTTCATTACTGCCAGTAAGAACTGACATTGATCTAGAAATAATTAGAGTACATATACTGCAATGTTACATAGATCAATAAATGGCATTTAAAAGCAGATTTTAATAAACTGGGAAATGAAAACCAAAATCTCCTAGTATTTGTTTAAAACGGATGTTATGCCTTATCCACAACAATTGTGAGTAAATGGAAACTGGATTTCATTCTTCGTTTTTTTATCTGCAACATGAAGACAGTACACAGAACAAAATATTTTATGTTTTGAAATTTTATATATATTTGAAATATATTGTAGATTACACAAATAGTTTTTAAATCAATTTTAATGATAGGAAACCAGAAAATAAAGCAGAATAATTCTGAGAAAAGCTTACTCAGGGTATTTTTACATGTGATGGGCATTTCACCCGCCACACTTAAACCCACCCTGGGTTGAGCTCTCTCACTCGGCCACCGAACAAATATTCAGGCGGCCGGGGCTGGGGAGAGGGCGGTGGACGTGGGTCCGCATGGCCCTGCCCCCCACGCTTCTCACTGCAGCCCCGCCTCCTCCCTGATGGGCTGTGAGGCTGCCATGCCCACCCAGAACCGCGCCGGCCATGGGCGGGGTTAGGTGGAGCAGGCCATCAGATGTGATGGCTCACTCTACCATGGTCCGGGGATGCCTACTCCGGACCGTGGCAGGGCTTGACATAGGATGTGTGCTAGCCAGGAGCCCAGCACACATCCCATGTTAGCCCTACCACAGTCCAGGGTAACTTCTGCTCCCGCCTATAGTAAACATCTCTTGGGGCAGGAGCAGATGTGACACCTCAGCCCATGGCCACACTGAGGTAAGCGTGACCATGGGCCGGGGTCTCTAGTTAAGCACTAAGGCTGCAATCCTGAAACCAGTGGACTCTAGGTAAAGGGGTTTTAGGATTGCAGCCAAACATAAGTCACAGGTGGATTCAGCAAGTGAGTGCAATGTTAGTAGCAAGTGAGCCACTACAGAGCCATTCGGCAGCCACAGACCCCTCCCCCCATTGACTTTCTCATCTGAAATCAACCAGTGATGTGATGTGCTCCCGGTAACCTATCCCCAACAGAAGACAGCCCCATGTTTAAGCCAATAGGAGTGGGCATTCACACATTGCTAATGTGCATTGCTGTTGCTATGGAGGATTGTGCAGTTAGTGACATTTACTTCAAGGATCAAGTTGTTGATTTCAACCTGATTTAGTTGAAAGGTCTCTAATCTCTCTAAGGACTTATGCTAGTACAAGACTCACCTAAAGGTTCAGGCCTACTGTTTGTCAGCCTGACCCCCTTGTTTCACTCATATTGTATATCTTGACACTTTGGGATTTGGAGGTCTGTGGGACAGGAACTGTCATTCACTATATGTTTTTATTATGCTGACCACAGTGGAGCCCATGCTGGTAGAGGCCACAAGGTGCGACTGAAGTATAAATAAATAATAAAAATAGTAATCATGCTGCTTTGAGAATATGATTTTCAGTACTTTAGTAGTAGTTTAAAATATAGGGCAATATCCTCCTTTTAGCTATACCAGAGAAACTTCAATGAAGTAAATGCAAAGAAAAACAAATCACCATAGTAACATTTACTGTCAAAAAGGGAAGGTAGGGAAGAATGAGAATGCTAGTGAAGAGAAAACTGAAGAGAGTAGTTTACAAGGATCACAAGTTAGCAAGTTGTTCCTCTGATTCCTTCTAAGCTTGTCTTACTACATGTTCATATTTAATTTGCTAGACTTTATGCTCCTTTCTATTTTCCTCATTTGGATTGGATTTCCACCTTTTAAATGATGTAATTATAGCTCTAAAGGCCTCTCTTACTTTGCTGCCTAGCTATTCTAGCATTCGTTTGGTCCTCACACTCATCTGTCTGATTTGGGGTACGTATTTAATCTGAGCTTTCATTATGGTGGTTTTAAATAACCTGCTTGCTGCCTGCAGTATTCATTCCTTGTAACTATCCTCTTCAGTTTCCTTCTCACTAGCTTTCTCGCTAGTGTATGTATGAGTGAATTATGTGTATGAGGGAATGTATGTGTGTATGGGTAAAAACAGATGTGACAATAGCACACTTTGGCCCAGACCTCACCTGCACGTGTGTACAGATGTTGGTCCAGGAGTGCCCCAGGCCATGTTGGCAGGTAACCCGGGCTGTGACCTTGGAAAACTCCAAGGTCACAGCCCTGGCTAAGGTCCGCCAAACCAGGCCACAGTGGACTATCACGTCTGTTTGCAGCCTGCCATACCAGGTCGGGGTCACTATGGCTGGCCGTCATGGCTGTCATTGGTCAGTATGACAGTACTTATACTGGCATATCTCTGCTGTATGTGAAACAGGAATTTTGTCCAGGGTCTCCATGTATTTTCTCCCCTCTCTGTTTTCTATATGCTAATAGTGACCCTTGTCTAAGAGCTTGATCTCACTCCCCTGGCCTTCAGTGGGTGTTTCATAAAGTTCTTATGCAGCAACACCAGAATGTTAATGTTGAAAGGTGCTATATTCTGAAAGCACTCAGTACATGAGTGTGGCACAGATATGGGTAACAAGTGTCTGAATTTAATAGAACACAAACTCACAGTAAATTATCTGTGACTCTCTGAACCTGAAAGGGCAATTATCAAATGCTAACGGGGAATCTGAAGCCATTTGGCGGGGGTGGGGGAAAAATGGCACAAAATAAGTGACAGTTTTGGAGGGTTGGGTTTTCGAGGGGAGGAGGGTTGCTAAATCCATAATACCTTCCTATTGAATGGTAGTCAACTTCTGATCTCTGGTAAACTTTCTGGACTATTTATTTCCTGTTGTAGACTTTCACTGGAATCCTTCCTCTGCATGGAATGTTTCATCACTCGCATATGGCTCCAAGTAATGCTCAGCTGAAGCAAAAATCAGGATGTACTTGGCTTGGAAACACACACCCCCAAAAAAAAAACAAAAAAAACCCCCAACAAACAGTCAGATTGGTTGAAAACTGGCTGAAGGACAGCAGCACCAAAGAGTAATGATAAACAATGGGTATTTTCAGACGTGACGAGATCACAGTGAACCACGGTCAATACCCACATGGGGCCAAAGCGCCCTGAACGTCTGTTAGGCGGCCGCCAGATGTTCACCACAGTCGATTCCCACATGGGGTCACTTTCAACCACACTTCCAGGGCTCCCCGCCGGACAAGCACCGCAAGTGTGGTCAAAGAGATCCCCAGCGGGAACCAACAAAAAGTAACGTCTGGCCAGCACCCACGGCTCGGAATCCCCGGCGGGATTCCGGGCCGTGGTCAAATCGGGCGGGCGCTGCGGTCGCATTGGCTGCGGCGCTCACCCATCTCCACAGAGGGCAGGCGGCGTGGGGGATGTGGGGCCGCGCAGCCGCACATTGCACTGCGCGGTCCCGCCCCCCCCTCCCCGATTCCCCGCCGGGATCAGCTGGCACGTCTGTTGGATGTGCCGGAGTGATCCCAGCGGGGAATCATTTGGGTGATTCCGGAACGGGGGGAATGCCGCCCTGTCTCGTCTGAAATCACCCAATGATGCACCATGCTACTGGGAGGTATTCTCTGGGGAGACGTAGCAATCTGTCCCTCTGTTGGTTTGATCTCTTAGTAATGATTTGGAAGAGAATAAACATGTATTATTGATATATTTTGATTATATAAAGCTAGGGGGGGGGGGGGAAAACACCAGGGAAGAAAGAGAATGATGCACAGGGAACAGGGGTTTAGAAGTATGGTCTGCAATTTTGAAACAGCTTACTAATGTGTACATCTCCCATTGAATGTACATTCTTATTTAATGTATATATGCAGCTCTTGGGGGAGGTCGTGAGAGGGATCAGGGTGCAATGTCACCAATATGCTGACGATACTCAGCTGTACCTCTCTTTTTCAACTGACCCAGACCCTGCTGTCTCGTTGCTATCCCAGTGTTTGGAGGCTGTGGCGGAATGGATGTGGCAGAGCAGACTGAAGCTCAACCCCGATAAGATAGAGGTGATGTTGGTGGGGAGAGCGAGGGAGGTAGTGGCCCCCCTGATTGTGGGGGTTCACTGTCCTATAGGTCAGCAGGTCCTGAGTCTGGGGTTGATATTGGACGCGGATCTCCATCTGGAGCGGCAGGTGGAGGCAGTCGCGAAGGCTGCCTTCTGCCAGTTGCATCTGGTGCGGAGGCTGCGTCCGTACGTCTCCGGCCCAGACCTGGCCTCCCTCATCCATGCCTTCATCACCTCGAGGCTAGACTACTGCAACGCGCTCTACGTGGGGCTTCCCTTGTTCCTGGTTTGGAGGCTGCAGCTAGTGCAGAATGCAACGGCCCAGCTCCTTTCGGGGACGGGTTGTCGGGAGCACATAACACCTGTGCTCCAGACTCTGCACTGGTTGCTGATAGCGTGCCGAGCCAGGTTCAAGGTTTTGGTGTTAATCTACAAGGCCCTTCACGGTCTGGGCCCCTCATACCTCAGGGACCGCCTTGCCCTCTGCGCCCCAGAGCGGCTCCTTCGGTCGGCCGGGTGTGCCTTCTTAGAGGTTCCTCACGTTAAGCAGGGGGCCACAATGGAGAGGGCACTCTCGGTGGCCGCACCGCGCCTTTGGAACTCCCTCCTGGAGGAAGCTCACCTGGCCCCAAGCCTTCTGACATTCCGGTGAAATTGTAAAACCTGACTGTTCGCCCAGACCTTTGGGGTGGGGGGTAGAGGGTTTTATCTCCCTTACCCTATTTATTGTTTTATTGAGTTCCCGGGCCCTGTTTAATACTTTGAATATTGTGTTTTGATATGTTTTAACTGTTTTTAGATATATTTTATATGTGATTGTTCTTTTTATTGTAAGCCACCCCGAGCTGTTTTAGGAGGGGCGGGGTAGAAATTTAATTAATAAATAAATAAATGTAGGAGCTATGGCATATTTCAGGATATATGTCAGTAAATAAAATGGAAAGCAGCCAAGGTCTGTGTCTGCACTACTGCTGTAATCTGAGTTAGCTGCTGGCCCTCCTTCCACATGTGGAATTGCCAGTGGCAAGTTGCTATGGCATTTGGTTAATTAATGGCAAGTTACTTAAGTTGTGGGTTCTGAGCATATTGCCATAAGTGGGACGCATGCCATTGTGACGGTAGCAAGTGTGTGAACGCTACTCATCTAAACGCTGCACATGACCTAAGGCCCTTTTTACACAAGACGTGCCCACTCGCACCCATGCAGATTCGCTGCATGGCCATGAATGGGTGCTGCCCGAGTGACTGCTGCGGCGGGTGGGTGTGGACACTCCCACAAAACACGCATGTACACCCACTTCCACCCGTCACCCACTCACGGGGCAATTGGCCAAAACGGTGATTGCTCCGGAAGTGGGGATGCAGGGGGATCCGTGTACACTGCCACCCCACACTGTGGCTTGTTTAAAAAGGGCCTATAAACTCAAAAGGTTGTAGCAAAATATGTTTTAAAAAAGAAACCGAATTTTAGTGGGAGGGAAATAGTGAGAAACAGCAAAGTAGAAGACGACATAGGGCAATCATGGTAGGCAGTCGTTTAGACACAGGCTGTCAACATTTGCATGGGGTCTCCAGTCTGAGCCTGATTTACAGGATTTATTTTCTGTTCATTTTTAAACAAGTCTTCTGCTAGAATGAGGCTGTCTACACATACTGCAATCAGTGGGGGCCAGCAAAAGGGAATCAGATTCAACCTTGAGTACAGGTGGTTTACACCATGGATTGCCTCTTTGTCCTCGATGGGATGCTTGTCCTTCCTAATATAAGAGCTCCCACTTTGCTACCTTTAGTACAAAAACAGTAGGAAATTTCAGTCAAGTGTGGTAGAAAAACCCATATTTCTGTTTGCCCCGTGGTAACCCTCCGCCATCTTAGAAATATTAAAAGCCTATAATTCTGTTTGACCTGTAGTTACCTCGCCATGTTAGAAATGTTTGCTTAGCCCTTTAAACAAGACAGGCTCTGTTTCTTTTCACATAGATAAGCCTCACTATTTGAAGATTACCTTTTGCATGTAGGATGGGTTCGAAAGCAAGCCAAATTGCTCAAAAAATGCAGCTGGCTTTAGCTTAGATAGAGAACCTCCCTTTACTCCTTCATTCCACTGTTATCTCACCACCAACCTGAACTTAGAAATAAACTGTCTTTTCTAAATATAATCACTTTGAAAGTTGTGTTGTAATCTACTCCCCTGCGCAGGCGCGACAAGCTATGTAACAGCTTTTCGGCCAAGAAATTCTGTATAAAAAATGCATAGCCCTTTGTATGGGTGTTCTCCAGATCTCTGATCTTGGAGGCCCGCAGATCTGCGCCTTCTGCTGAATAAAGACTCTGCTGTTTGAATCTGCTTCAGCCTCCTCAATTCACTATTCTACCCATGAGAAATCCACAACACAAGAAAGCCTTGTTTGGTCAAGCTACTGCTTATTCTTTCTGGAGAAATCTCAGGGAAGCTTCAGTTCACCCTCCAGGCAACAGCAGCACATCTTTCCAGCAAGACTGACATGGGCCCATCACAGTGAAACTCTGCACAAGCCATTGGTTCTCCATTTCAATCTGGATTAATTTCTAAGTCCCATTTGCCATTTACAAAAGCCTTAATAGGATAAAACTCTGCGTGGAACTGTAGGCACCATATAAAAATAAACAGTACTATCACCTATGCATAGGACAAAAACCTCAAAATATGGCCTAAATCAGTTCATTCTGGTGGTTCTCTAGGCATTTTCCTCAAGGTTCCTGCCTAATTTTCCACATCTCCTCTATCCTTTGGGAGAGATGTGAACTGCAGCACTGCAGAGTTCCCTGTCTTTCTGAGTCTAAAAAAGATATAGAGCTGGTTTAAAGGCAGTTCAGATACTCTATTATCCATAGCTGTAGAAAAATGGGCTAGTAATAAGGTCAGAAAGAAACACAAGCATTTTTGCTGCCTGTCACCATTTCCTGTTCCTTGTATTTGATTTACAGTGTAGTTGTATTCTGGTAGGCTGTTAACTCCAGTCAACTCAACAAACTGTTAAATGTCCACACAATATTTAAGACATAGGGAGTGTTTTATTACACAAGTTGTAAGGATCTTATTCATACACCAAGGTATTTCAGCGTTTCAGGAACCAACTATACAGAAATTATTGTCTGTCAGAAGAACAGACATGCTCCATCTCAGTTAATAATAATTTCCAACTGCTTCACTTCCTTCCAAATTGGGACAAAGGTGGGGGCACCTTGATGTCTTGACCTCTTTCCAACTTCTTCTCACAATCAACCAGATAATTGACTCCATCAACGACTATCTGAACAAGCTCCACCTTAAACAATCAAAACAAATTATTTAAATTTAGGGATGGAGATTTGGCTAGTCCTGCTACAGAGCTAATTGCTCCATACATAAAGGTATGTGAAGCAAAGTTATGGTCTAGGGTGGCTGGATGTGCAAATTTTAGGTAACATGAGAAATACGATGTTGCATGGCTGCATATGGCTTCATGTATCCTGTACGTCTGGTTGGCTGTGTTAGAAAGAGACCTAACTATACACTTCTCAGTATACGTCACTCCAAAGACATGCCTTTCAATGTCACTATGTCTCTATCCATCTAATTCCCTGAAGAAAGACAATTCTATAGTATTTCAACAGAAAGTGATAACCTCTCTACAGACATTTTGATCTATCTTGTAGAGCAATAGTGAGTGAGCAAATCCTAGCCTGTGGACCATATGCTCCTCCCGCACAGGGGTCTACCAGGCAGTGGCATCCCCCCCCCCCCATCAGCCAGCATGGTGAGCATGGGGTGGGGTTGGAGCTGCTGTGGCTTAATCTATTTCTAGCAGCACTTCAGAGCAGTGAGCAGGAGTAGCAGAGAGTGGCTGTTACAGCCCCGGAGCATAGTTGACTGCACCATGTGATGGAGACAGCAGGAATCCTATGGTCATGTGGTCTCAGGGAGTGAGGTAATCCCATCATTCCTCTGCCTCATTCTCCTCCCCTCCCAGCACAGTCAGAATGTCGAGAGTGACTCACTGGGGGGCTGAGCTCACACTGATAAGCAGCAGCAGGGAACTTTCCTAGCAGGATTTTGGCATATGACAACAATAAAGTGGGTCTTTCGGTCCTGGGTGGGTGGTCTTCTGATTAGCTTAGCTTGTCCAACACATAGAATGTAACCGTTAATTATAGTCTAGCTGTAGAATTCTATCTGGTAGCTCCAAGGATCTCTCTGAAGAAATGCTATTTTTTCCCTATTGTATACCAAAGGTCTTTGGAGTAATGTCTACAAAGCTCTTGGTTTCATCCCTATCAGATTCCACAGGATAGCATATGGCGGCGAGACTGGTTCCCCAGCAGCACGTGGAAAGAAACTGCCAACAACATCCAGTTTGTGCTTCTTGTGAAAAGGCCAGTTTTGTAAAACCCTCAAGTGCACAGTCTCAGAACCATTCATAAAGATATAGGCAAAAAAGGTAAAATGTTCTCCAGGCAACCAACTACCTCTGTAGGTGAAGACTGGCCCCCTCTAGCCAGCCTCCTTTGCCTGTAAGTCAATCTTCCTATACCTCCCCCACTGCAGTTAGGAGAAGGCATGGCTAATTGGAGCTCCGATTTACCTTGTAAGTACTAAATTAAGGGTTAATCCTTAATGAATAAATAATGCCCCTTTGGGATCCTATTATAGACCTCCCAATGGCAGTCTCCAGCTGAGCTTCACAGGAGACAAACTTGAGCCTAACGTTAGCAATATCTTAGTTTCCTCTTCCTGATGAATGACTACTTTCTTCCTCTTCCCCGATCCCCAGTCATGCTTGTAATTTGCTCTTCCTTGGCTTCTAGATAAGTGTCTTCTTCCTAAAGGGTCTATAGAGGACCTCTAACAATCAGGAAGAAAGATGGTTTTAAGAAAGTGCAACTGCCTCCTCTTAAAGGGTTAAATCCTGGTCCAGCTCTGAGGTTAGGTCACTAACTAGGGGCAGTGAACCTCGCCTACAACTGGTTTTCATTTGGCCCCTATCCAATTCCTGCATCTAGCCCATGGATCCAGTTCTTACCCTCAAATACTGAAATAGGGAACTTGGGGGAAAGGAGCAGAGGTGAGGGCATGAATGCAAGAACAGGAGATGAGTCCATGGCACAGATCCATGATGTGGACCTTTGTCCCATTTCCCATCCTCACCACAAGACTTAAGCACCATTCTTCTTCCCCACTGCAGTGGCCTAGTCATCATAGGTAAGCAAGATTCTCATTAACTCAAAGGAAAATTTGGCCTTCATACACTGATTGCAGCCAAAACTGTAATGTCCATCCCTAAACTGATATTCCTCAGCAGTGGGCCTGTCTCTAATTCCAGTGTTTTAACTCTAGGAATAACTACACTTACAAGTGGATACCAAAGTATATACTTATTAACTGGTCAATCCCTAGGACTAGCAGGAGACAGACGTATTTGCAGGGACCCATGTTCACTGTGCTTTCCCCCCTTTGTGGCAATGAGGAAACCACTGTGAAGATGGGTTGTGTTTGTTTTGTATATATACCTCTTTGCAAAATACCCCAGATTAGAAAAGCAAAGACAAAGTCGGGATGAGTGGAAAGATTTCCCCCTATCCTGTGACATTAGAGTCTTCCAGCTCCCCTGGTGGTTAAAAATGTTAGTGCAGCCAGTAAACTCCTGTGGTTTCTCCCCCCCCCCAATCTTCATGAAATGGTTCATTAGCAGCTTTTAATGAGTGGTTTGTTAAAACTGATTGCCTTAGCTAAATCCCAGTACCTCTTGGCTGTGACAATGACTGATTTTGAAGGGATTTGCTTTTCCACTATAAAGTGTTTCAGGAGGTTAGCAGTTTATTTTATTGTCTCTTACAGACCAGCTGTTTTGGGAAATCAGAGGCCTGATTTTGCAAACCTCCAGGATAAAAGAAATTTTATATTAAGTTTGCATTGACCAGCATCTGCAACAAACAAAAAAGCAAACCGCTTTATGTTTCACCATTGGTGATATAACTTTGTTCTGCAAACACATTCATCATATAATGAAATTTATTTGATTATGGACTGGAAATATGTGTCCTATAATAAAACATTTCTATGCTCTTGCGTTTTCCTGCCTTGTTTTATTTAGACTGAAAGCACTTTAGGGCAGGTAATGTGTCTTAGCTTTGGGCTCTTCCTACAAAGTCTCACTCAGGTGAAAAGCCCTTATGTGTGCAGGTACATAAATGTGAATGTGCAGAAGTTGAGGTATAATTCATCTTTCTTCAGACACTGGGATGGGCTAAATAACCCTTCAAAGTTCCATTAAGCCCTACAGTTCGACAAATCTGGGTGCGGCCAGACAAGCTGCACAGGCCCAATCCCTGCACGGCCCCATGGCACGCAGTCAGCCCTGCCACACTGTAGGGAGCCGGGAGGCTTGGCCCATCTTGAAGCCACAGGAGCGACTGCCCGGTCCTGCCCCACCTCCCTCCCCTGGCCCAACTGACAGCCGGCCCCTGGTTGTGACGTGGCCAGGTGTGATAGGCGCTATCGCCCATTGCTCACAGCCCTGCAGCCTTGCTCCAAGCAGGCAAGCACACCTGGCCGCACAGGTTGCTCTGCCTTGGGCAGCCTTACCCCACTGTGGGTACTATCTTAACTAATTTGTCTTTGTCTTTTGTCTGTCTTGAATAACGCAACATAATATCACACAATTTTCCAATAGCCTTACAACTACAGGCATTGCATTATCAAAATATTTTGGTTTTTTTTGCATTTTGGTACACATGTTTTTTTCATTGTCTTCAGCATATTTTGAATTGGTTTAGGATGTTGCTGTTCTGCAAACGCATGCTTCCATGAATAGCTTATGTGAGTACTCTCTCGGAGTATGAAGCTGCTACAACATTACCTCTGATCGACCCATGCGGTCCAGGTTGGAGATATCATACACATCTGCCACAGCTGCTGTGTCCACACCACCGGTGCCACGTTTCTGAAGCCTCAGGTTCTCCAGGATCTTTGAAAACCTGGGATCCTAGCAGAGGAGAAATCAACCTTTTGAATGCATTGGTGTTCCTTATTGCACAGATTCCTGGGAATGTCACTGTCAGCTACTTCAATATTTCTCCTAAAAGACTGGCAGGAATGGATAGCTTTCTGTAGTCCTGGCTGTCATAGTCAGTGTCATACAAATGGAATAATTCACATAAAAATGCAGCCATTTGATGACATCTAGTCATGCATTGTCCCTGCAGCTTCAGAGCTATACAGAATCATAAACACACAGCCACTCTGAATTGCCATTTTTCATTTTGTCCTTTATGAATCATTACATGAAACATCTAAGGCACTTTTTGACATCTACATACCTTGCTAAGCTTTGGAAGTTTAACATGGACCCCAGCACGTAACCCTGTTCCCAGATTGGAAGGACAGGTCAAGACATATCCTAGACGCTCATTCCACATGAACTCCCAGCCTCGTTCTTTAATTAATCTTTCAACCTGTCATGGCAAAAAAACACAATAAACTGCTGTATACAGACAGCTCACCAGTGGTTGCTTAAATTTGAAATATACTTCCTGTCCTTTTGTATATTAAACCCACCTTCTGTACGGCCTCTCTGACACCCACGCAATC
The DNA here is from genome assembly GCA_003113815.1 of Sphenodon punctatus. Lineage (NCBI taxonomy): Eukaryota > Metazoa > Chordata > Lepidosauria > Sphenodontia > Sphenodontidae > Sphenodon > Sphenodon punctatus. Next base: position 473,574 of record QEPC01001882.1, on the reverse strand, counting down.
TACTGACGTCAATGGGGTTACACAGGTGTAAGTGGGGACCATTAACACATAAAACTATGCAGATGATTCTATGATTCAGATGTGACCCTTTTGCATCGCTATCTGCAGGCCAGCTTGGCCTCTGTAATGTAGCCTCCTGGCTATATTAAGTTACATCAAAAGGTAAGAGGTTGTTACATCATCTTGGGATCAGTTGGAAGAGAGCACTGTTCTGGCACATCCTCTCACTGGAATAGCCTCAACACCAGCACTGTGAGAAAGCAGAATAGTTCATCAGCTGACTGGCTAGGGGGCCTTTATCATTCTCAAAGGGCTACACAAGGAGCTAGCTCTGGAGATAGGAATTATTTAGCTCTGTGGGTATAGAGTGTATTTTAACCTTCATGGTATTTTAGCCTGACTTCATTTTGTGTTTATATGATTGTGATAAACATTATATAATTATTTTTTTTAAAAAAAGTTCAGACTAACAAATGAATCCCAATCCCAATGCCTAATGTGGTGCTTTTTGTACTTCAAGGGACTCCATCTACTTGACAATCCCACATTTTTATCTGCAATTGTAAACCAGCACATTTATTTCCTCCCAGTATTATCATTAGTGAAAGAATTTTAGAAACTCATTTCACTTTTCACCATCTCAGCTGCTTGTTTGCTTTCTGCATTTGTCTAAACTAGAGCAAAAGCTTCCCCTTTATGCTCTTTGGGCTGCACATTGGGCTACACACTCTGCAAGAGGTGGGGTGTGTGATACATTACCAATTTCTATTGAAATTAGGATTGGGGGAAGAGCCATAGAAAGATGTCCATTGGTTTTAGGCTTTATAAATATTCTAGAGTTGTTGGATTATTTTGAGTCTCTCTTTCTTTGCATTGTTACATCTAAATTTACATTGTTGGCTGACATTCAAGTGGAGAGTAAATAATTTCCTGTGCTACTATTTTAAAAAAAATTAGTTATAACTTGGACTGTTTTTTGTTCATGTTGCTGTTACCACTCTGGCCCCGGACCTCCCGACCTTTCATAGGAACTGTAAAACCGGGCTGTTCCGTCAGGCATTTGGCGAGGGAGAGGGGTAAGGGTGGGTGGGGTATGGGGCAGGGTTGGGGGTTCTTTCCCTGTTTTATGATGTTCATGTTTTAATGTCTTTTAAATTGTTTTATACTATATGTATATTTTTATGGCTGTTAGCCACTCTGGGCTGCCTGTGGTGGAAAGAGCTGGATATAAATTTTGTTAAATAAATGGGCCCACAAAACTTGATTTGGAATGGAAAGGGATGTTGTGGATCACAACAGACTAAACATTAAGATGTACTACAGGGATGGCGGGCGGTGGGGGGAAGGAAGGTCCATGAAAGCATCCAAAACAGAGAGTGGACATAGCCTCCAATCGTTCCTTTTTGCCTGGTACAGTAATGAGTTTTGTTATCTTGTACCTGGGTTCCCAGCATTGTAAGGTTTGTACTGGGCTCAACAAACAAAGGGGGTCATTAACACCACATTAATCCATCTGGAGAAATTTATTTATTTTATTTTATTTCTTGGCATTTTTATGCCGCCCCCTCATGCCCACGGCATCTCAGGGAGGCTAACAATACAATAAAATACATTAAAAACCGACATCAATTTTTAAATAATTTAAAACCCCCAATCCTAACCCTACCCTCCAATTCCCCCAAATTCCCCACCCCACCAATCTCCCCCATTTACCCCTCCCTCCCCTCCAAAGGCCTGGGTGAACAGCCAAGTCTTACATGTCCACCGAAAGGCAAGCAGACCCGGGGCCAGGTGGGCTTCCTTTGGAAGGGAGTTCCACAACCATGGCCTGACCACTGAGAACGCCCTCTCCATGGTGGCCCCCTGCCTTACACGGGGGACCTCCAGATAGGCGCCCCCAGTGGATCGGAGGGTCCATCCTGAGTCATGGAAGGCGAGGCGGTCCCCGAGATAAGAGGGGCCGAGACCATATAGGGCTTTGTATATCAATACTAATACCTTGAACTTGGCTCGGTACGCTATAGGCAGCCAGTGCAGAGAATGGAGCACTGGTGTAATGTGCTCACAGCGACCCGTCCCCATAAG
>QEPC01001882.1:448546-465480 GCA_003113815.1 Sphenodon punctatus | reverse complement strand
GGAGGGAGATCAGGGCAGAGAGGTAGGGGGGAGCGAGGTTGTGAAGGGCTTTGTAGGTGAAGACGAGCTTGTGCAGAATACGCTCAGGAAAGGGGAGCCAGTGGAGAGAGGAGAGGAGAGGCTGCACATGGTCAAAGCAATGGGCTAGGTGGATGATCCTGGCAGTGGAGTTTTGAACAGAGATGAGTGAAGCAAGGTGAGAGCAGGGAAGGCCAGAGAGGAGGAGGTTACAATAGTCAAGGCGTGAGATGACTAGGGCGTTCTATTGGATTAACTATTGTTTCTAGATTTAATAAATATTCTTAACAACATTTTTAGTATTGCTTGCTTGATTTTAATAATGGCATACTGTACCAAAGCAAGTCCATTTCTTAAAGGTTTGTTTAAGCTCAAATTCTGGTAAATTGACCTGCTTTAGATGCCCTACTAAATTCCGTTAATACAGACTCCACCTTAGTGTCGCTCTCCAGTTACAGCAGCCAACTTTTCACTATCAATATTTTTCATGCAAAACATGCACAAACACAGAGCTGGTTTATTTAGCTGTAGGCTATTTGCTCAGGCTCAAGTATGCTCTCATCAAAGTTATCGACAGCCAAATCATAATCTATGACTTTTCTCATAACAAAGTCCTATTCCATAGTTCACAGAATCAGTAGAAAAGTTCCCAGAGGCCAGAGCCTGTTAGAGCAGAGAAAGGACAACATAGTCAAAATAAAACTTTTATTGGACCATGTTCTGTCTATGATCGTGTGCATGATTTTGACCTACGTAAGAAGTGCCATACTGGGTCAGACCAATGGTCCATCAAGCCCAGTATCCTGTTTCCAACAATGGTCAGCAGCCCAGTACTGGGTATCTTGTGCCAGTGGATGGTGGAGTACAGTAGGATAGATAAGATAGTAGCAGTATAGTAGGATAGATTTACAACAACTTGAGGTAGGGGCAGAAGCCCCGGGAGTGAGAGTGAGTGAGAGAGACAGAGATTCTGGGGGATTCTTTGTGTATGACTGTACATGTGGGGGACATAGGCAAATCATAGGGGGGCATGGGGGTATGTCTCCCCCCTCCCAGATTTTCAGAAGCCCTATAGAAACTCTGTCCACCCTATGCCCCCCCCCCCCATCAAGAGTTACCAGTCACCTATGGGGCGGGGAAGGGGCTGTGTGAGAATGCACGTGCACGTCTGCATGCAGGAGAGTTAGAGCGAAATTCAATGATGGTTCGCCTCTCGGCCATATGAGGATCTTAATGTGCAGCTCGTCATATTGGGAACTTTGTCCACCCCGATCTATGGCATAAATCCAAAATCTGGACCCTCCCCTTCCTTGCCCCATCCTGAGCTAACACCTTAAGCAGCCTCACTCCCAACTTCCACCCAGCCAGCAGAGCTTTTACTGACTTTAAAAGTAGCACACACAGCAGGTAACAAAACTGCCTCTGGTTTAACCAATACATGGAAGGGTAGCAGCAAACAGTTCACAAAAGGGGCAGGTGAGCCACAGCCTAAAGCTATCAACTTGTATCTTTAATTTCCTCTGCCTTGTTTCTGGCAGTCATTCCTGTTGTAGTAAACATCTCATTCATGGTTATTATTTCTTTTAAAAATATTTATTTCAATATTTTTCCTGGAAAAAATGAATGAAGAAATGTTTTTCTAAACTAGCCGAACAGGCAACCAGTGTCAGCAATGGCAGCTGCAGCGTTAGGACAATAGTATCCATGGCAGATGATGCAAGCAAACACACACTTCCCATTCCATACCAGATTCCTCTGGCGTCTGGCCAATCACGGGCCATCCCAGCACATGTTAGCAAAGGGGACACCGGCTTATCAAAGAGAAAATGGTCCTACAGGCCAAAATATGCAAGGAAGAGAAAGAAACATAAAGAGAGAAAAAGAAAGACAACTGAGTTCAGCAAATAGTATAGGCTACAATATACACATCATCACTTACTCTAGAGTAGTCCCATTGAACCCCATAAGGCTTCAATGGGATTACACTGAAGTTGGAGGCGTGTGGATCATCGCCAGAATGTTTTACATATTTGACACTGCCAAGAAGGTCACAGGTATGCACATTACATAAACATAAGAAATGCCATATTGAGTCAGACCAATGGTCCAGCAAGCCCAGCATCCTGTCTCTGACAGCAGCCAATCCCAGTCACATGGGAGAAGTACCAGCAGTCACAATGGACAATCAGTTCCCTGATGACCACTCCCTGCTCCCGACAGTAAGAAGTCCCCATCTTGTAATCTATTTGGCTAATAGCCGTTAATGGACCTATTCTCCAAGAACTTATCCAGTCCTTTTAAAAATCCAACTATACTACTGGCCCTGACAACCTCCTCTGACAACAAATTCCATAATTTAACTGTGCATTGAGTGGGAAAAAAAATACTTTATTTTATTTGATGCATCATAAAGATGAGTTTAGATTATTCTCAGTTGCAGATTGGGGGGGAAATTTTCTTGGGTACCTTTGGAATAGACAACTGATTGCTCCCTGTTTTTGATTAACATTGTAGGATCAGGCATGCTAACAGGGCATTCTCACTGTCATGTATAGGTGATTGTAAAGAAGATGTGTCATCGTCACTACAGTAAAATGGGGAGGGTGTTTCACAGGCACATAAAGAGTGAATGCACATTGTGTGTCTGTGTACAGGTATCTTTTTGAGGGCATTCAAACAGGGAAATGTCTAGCACCTTCCCGTATTGATTTCTCATGCACGTGACTTTGGCAATTTCCCTGGACAGAAATTTAAAAGCTGCTTGCTTTGACCTTTTGGCACCATAGATTAATTCCCTCCGTCAACACAGCTTTTGTGTTGAATTTCTGCTAAATAAATGTGGCAATACACAGCACAGTTTGTGATGCATCATTCCCAAAGCCCCAGACTCATTCAAGTAATTCTTCTCACTGAAATGCTTCCTTTTATGCTCTCATAACCCAAAAAGCAAATCAGTATTTCATTTGCACATTTGTGCTGGAAAACAATGGACAAAGGTTTGTGAGTTTGGGGCTTTTTTGGCTCTCAAATTCTCCAATACGGTTAAGTAGGATTTGTATTTTTAAATTAGTTACATAGGGTATTGAACAAAGGTGATTCTGCCCTGTCTATTCTAGGCAGTGTAATGAGCTACTGGAGCCTGATTTTTCCCTAGACAAAGGTTTAGGCTACGACCCACAACCCACTTACTCTAGAGTAGTTCTATTGAAGCCCACAGTAAATAGATTGTGGCTCACAACCGGTTGCAATCCTGCCCTGTGCTGCATGTGAGCAGCCCCGATAATGGAATGAGTCCCACTGACAGCTGCGCAGAGCCCGATGCTGCACATAGGTACAAAGCTTCGTCTATGCACATTACACTGCAGGAGTGAGGCCTCAGTATTTTTACATATGCTATACTAGTTCAAAAAATGGTACCTCTCCATTTTCCTCTTCACTACTGCAACCTAAATCCAGTACTGGTACAAGACCAGAGGCTGCATTAGCCTGAAATTCGTGAACACTGAACATCCTCTCTTAACTTAGCCTCCGCCAGGGATAGCAAAAGCAGAACCAATCCTGTGCCTACTATGCAGACAATAAGGGCCCTCAACCACCCCCCTTCACATCAGTGGGAACAGAGGATGCTCAGTACTCACCAAAAAGCCTCAGCACTTTGGAGACTCAGGATGCTGAAGTTTGGGGCTTTCATTCTGAATTTCCTTGGGTTTATTGGAGGTATCAATATAAATAATTCCATCAGACTATTCACTATAGGGGTACCACAATAATTAAGCATCTTCTATATATTAGCAGGAAAATTAGTGCGAGAAAGAAAGGCAGGGAAAGGCCCTCTACACATCCCATCTGTATACCATACTTACATCAATCAGTTGCTGCTGATCCTTCTCAGACATATTGGTCAGGCTATAGTACTTTCCAGCAAGGTCTCCTTTCAGCCCAGCCAAAGCAGTGACTGCAACATTTTCTACTTCTCTTCTCTCCGCCCTGGAGCAGGCAGGAGGGAGGCCAAGACCTCGGATACTGCGACCAGTGCGTACACGTGATGACAGGACATAGTGCTCATCAAACTGACCTTGGGTAATCTGAAGAAAGAAAGAAAGAAAGATGAATCTACACATTGTGCATCACTTGCAATAGTCATTTTAAAGTTTGCCTTTTGATTTAATGACTACCCCTTTGAATGAGCGCTATGTCACCTGCAGCATCCACCCACCATGGGTGACTTGTGTGCAAGTCTTCAACGGGACGCAGAGACACCATCCACCGCATTCAGGACTGGACGCAGAGACACTAGCCAGAATGGCACCAGACCCCAGTTAACAATGGACATACAGAAAACCATCCACCAGCCAGAATGACAATGGACTTCATTTAGTGCTGACACCGTACTGTGTGCTTTGGCCTTGGCCTATAAGGAGCCACCTAATGCAGGGTCTGCAATATGTATTTTTCATAAGTGTTCCTTAAACATTTGCACAGGTGGCAACCCTAGAGCCACCCTGGGAACAAAGAGGGAGGAAGCTCCTAGAACTTCCTCTTCCCTATATTAAGGACAGGCAGCCATTCCATCTTTGACTTGTCCAGTATGTGGCTCTTCGGCTCCGGCTTGCCTTGCTCACCCTTGAACCTCTGCTCGGCATCCTACTCTAGTTCCTGGTTCTCTTTTCTCCAGCCTCAGCCTTCGCACCAGCCTCTAGTTCCTGATTTCCCTCTCTGACCATGACTCCCAGCATTCTGCGCCCCTGTGTATCTGCCTACTCTTCTCACTGCCTCACGGAAACTGACCCTATGCCTGACTCCATGTTTGGATTTACACTTACCCTGCTGAGTGCTTACTCAGAACCTGGGCCATGCCTGGCCTCACTTCTGACACACTGCAGCCAAAAGATCAGAGCTGAAGTAAGGAGCATAGCAATGGTATAAGTATGGGCAACAACATGTGGGGGTCCAGAATCCTGCACAGAGGAGATGTACAGCTGTTCTGCTCACTCACCCTAGCAGACAGACCAGTGGCGACCAAATTACCTGCCTCGATCACCGACCCGGTCAATTTGCAGCCAGAAAAGAATGCGCGCCCCCCTCCCATGCGCATGATCCCCGGCGGCGTCTCGTGTAATCCCACCTCGTGGCATTTTTGAAACCATGCGCGAGCGGGTCGCGCGCTTGTCTAAAAACGGTATACTCAGAGTATAAAATAGTCTGGAGGATGCTAAAGAGGGAGTGTATTTGCCATGTTGGTCCCAAAAATAGCTAGTAGAGACAAAATAGCGTGGTGATATCTTTTATTGGACCAACTCAAGTTGGTGGAGGTTCGCAAGCTCTTAAAAACAATGGCGGTCAGACTAAAGATTATATTATTGTCTTTTCAGTGTAAACTACAAAGGAAATCCCCACCCCCCAAAGTAGGTGCATTTGAATTATCTCTTCTTTTGTGCACACATGCATGCACATACATGCTGTACTCTAGTAGTCCATTAGGAATATGTGTACAACATTCCAGTTTTTACCCTGCCCTTCCATTAAGGCTCAGGATGGCTTACATCCTATAAAACAGGTTTTATATGATGTAACAGTGGCTCCCTTATTCACAGGCCCTGAAACACCTAGTGAGCCAGCAGCACCGGGAGAGCAGCAAGTGGCAGCCCCACAGGCCTCGTTACAATTTTTGAAGGAACTCCAACAGGAGCAGCGAGCCCAGGTTGCAGATTAGCATTTGGGAGAATATCAGAAATTTAAAATTTGGACTCAATGTAAAATACTAGCATGAGTCTCATTTATATTCATGAGGTTCATGCCAGCACTAAGGGTCTAGAGCTCAGGGCCGGCCTCACCACAAGGTGACCCAGGGAATTGCCCCGGGTCCCTCTATTTTCTCTATTTCTGGGGTCCCCACAGTGGCTCCCTTTTTCACCAGGACTCGGTGCCAGGGGCCCCACTTCCTCTCAGCAAGGCCCAAACTTGACTACATCTAGGGCCCCACAGAGAGTGCCTGAAAGGGAGTGGAGCTCTGGGGAGGAGGACAGGTCCTGTATTTTATATTAGCCCTGGACACCACAAAGCCTAAGGCCAGCCCTGTTAGCGCTGTTGCTAAACAGCTTGCCGATCACACACCAGCTTGCACCAAAGGGCAGGGAAGTGAATCAGGGCTCATTTAATCTAGGCCTGCTCTTCTCTGTATGTAGATACACTATACAGACACTTGCTTGGGGAGGGAGGTAGCAAAACATTACTAATTTTAACCATGATGGCATCCTGCTACTGCAATTAATAATCCCATTTTCTTTGGAGAGGAGAGAGGTTTTTGTCCTTGTACCATCAAAGGGAATGCAACCTTTATTGGAAGATCAAAAATGAAGAAGGGACATCGGGTCCTACCTTGGATGCATCAAGATCTGTGTGATGCTTCATTACTTTTGGGTCATAGCCATTGTGTCTCACTTTAATAACTGGATCAAAAAGCTCAGCAAATACCTGGAAAATCAAGGGAGTGTATGATGCCAATCTCATAATTGTTCCTGATTTTTCTAACCAACGCAATAATCAAACTGAGGGTTAGGATGAAAAGGTTAGTGTGAAGCGGTGGAATTGCTGCACAGGCTCTCATGTGTTATTGTTTTTGCTCTTTATTTGTATGACTGTATTTCGCCTCAGTCAATGTCCACACACCCCCTGCTCCAAACAGCCTAGACAATCTCCAGTCTAACCAGACAAGTGGATCAGAACAGAAACAGATTTGAGGGGATGAGCCTCTTTGCCCACTTACGTTCCATTGCAGATCAGTGGCAGAGTGGGGACAAGAACTTAATTTCCCTAGAATCCCGCAACACTGTCCTATCCCTGCTGCCTCTCTAAGTTGTGGTATTTTTGTAAAACACCCATCTGCTGAGGGAGAGGTAAGTGATGCTCTCGGGGAGGAGGACCCACCACTGCAGTTTCCTCTCGCGCCTCACCACATTATCCCTGCTCCTAGCATGGAGCGGACAGCAAGAGGGCAGGTCCTGCCAGAGTACATAGTTTCTATCTAGGTCAACATCAGGCCTCTTCTTTCCTCTGAACTGCCAGACAGAACAGCCTGAGATACAGGTTGCTATTGGTGAGCCCAGGAAAGCACTCCTGAAATCAGGAGTTGAACCAGTAGTGACTCTCAGGGTGAAGTTGGGGGGTTACGGTAATGATCATGAGTAGCAGCATGGACGCTTATCCATTAGCAATTAGACCACCAGCTTGTTTTCATAGGTCACTAAACAACCTTTCACTGGTAATGACTTCTAGTAATAGTGCCAGGTTAGATTTGAAGCACCCAAGTTCCATAACCCAGAAAGCTCTCTATGCCATTTATTAATACTCCCAAAGTAAAAAACTCAGACTCTAGCATTTCATCCAAGCTGTTTTCTCTACTTCACATCTGCCCCATTGTGATAGAGAATTAGGGCAGTACTGGGTACTTAAATTTCGTTAGAATGGAGTAATGTATGATTCTGAGATTGTTCTTGGAATAATGGTTATGTATGTATTTGTAAACAAGTGAGCTCTGCAGAGTGTGTGCATGTGCTTTCCTCACAGGAGGCTCATTCACACACTCATCCATATCATAACCCCATCCCTAGGCTTGCAAGCACTTGAGATGCCAGATGTCATTATGAAGAAAATGAGTAAAATAAGATTTCGGTTGGTGCACTGTAGTTGGAAGCCAAGCAACAGGCATGTTAAATATTTTTTATGGTATTATAAACATGAACCTTTTCTTCCCAATTTTGCATTGCCTGCTTCCCAATTAAAATAAAATTGATCTATCTTTTGCAATCTAATTTCCACATCACGTCATTTGGGTGACAAGGTTCCACAGTCTTATCACAAACTGAATGTAACAGCAAGAGGGTGTGTGGTTATGGGAGGCAAATAAAATAGTTCCTGGGAGCCCACACTTCATTGCTCTTGATGTTATGGATGACTTCTTTAATGATTCCTCTCCACTGTACCTCTCACTGAGCAGAAAGACAACAATGACCCATAATGATTAGGAAAAAGAACCCAAACCAGTATTATCCATATGGCTTTTGCGTTTTACACATACTCTGGTGTGCTGTTTACCTGAAAACTACACTTCTCATGCAGCATCTGTGCTTATCAAACAAGTTGCTGTGACGCATAATGAAAGTATAAGCTGAACAAATCATTGAAAGGCATTATAAAAGTGTTTCACCTCGTACGTTTCTTCATCACCGGCAACCATGCCCACTGTTTTAATGAAAGGATGGCCAGGATTGTCAACACCCGTTTGGATACACTGGTCTAGGGTATAACCACTGGGAGTCACTTTGTCCCTTAGCCACGCATAAATTGCTGGAGTCAGGCATTCTGCCATGCAGTTGTTATGTTTGCGGAGATCAGGATAGTCTGCACTGAATGGGAAAGAGAGAAATGCACTTAACATGGCAATACTGGTACATAGTAAAAAATAAAATTTTAAAAAATACACTTAACATGGTCATTTTACCATGGTAATAACATGGTATTACACTTAACATGATAATTTTACCATGGTAATAACATGGTATTACACTTAACATGGTAATTTTACCATGGTAATAACATGGTATTACACTTGTAATTTTACCATGGTAATAACACGGTATTACACTTGTAATTTTACCATGGTAATAACATGGTATCACACTTACATGGTAATACTGGTGCATGGTAAAAATGGTAAGAAATACATGGTAAAAAAAATGCTTGCTAATAATACTGCAACAGGGTAAATCTTGGTTGTGCTCGTGGGGAGAACATATGGAGGAGAGCAGACAAAAATCAATGCTTCTTTAGTTCACACATTTCCCTCTCTCCTTTAGAATGGTGTCATCCTACCGCACAGAGATGAGTAGCTTTTTCTGCAGCCAGAGGTTCTACATCAACAACTGAATTTGAAAGAGTGATTGGCGCTTGGCTCATACATGCAATTGAAATTTGTAAGGGAAACAAGCAAACAGCTTTCCCCATGAGGGTGAACTGGCTGCCAGTTACCCTAGAAGAACCCACGTAAAGAGGTTTACAATAGAGAAGAAAAGCAACCAAACAGATGGGAAGCAAATTAACAGCGTACTGAATTCTTGTGCTTGTGTTTTAACTAATTTAAAGTGCAAGTAAAGTCACTGAACCATAGCCTCAGTCGGCATAAATCAGCATGGTTCCAGTGAAGTCACTGGGGATCTCTCCCATGGTGTGGGGAAGGGGGCGCAGCACAGCTGGACTGTGGGCTCCGACAGTTAGGAGTGTTTTAACCAGGGCCAGATTAAAGTAGGAACTTTATTTGTATTTCTGTCTTATCCACCCCACAAACAGCAGCAACCTCGGGGGCTATAGCCCACAGCCCCACTTCTAAAGGGTTCCCAACAAGACAATCCTCCCTGCTTGGCACAGGGCCAGCCACAGCGTCTCCCCTCCTAAAGTTGTAGCAGGGGTGCAGCTGGGCTGGAATGAGCCTGATGCAGACAATGGGAAAACCCAAAACATGCCCCCCAAAACATGCCCCCACCCCCAGGCTTACAGTCACCAGTGCCTGTTGCTGTTGTAGCTACACTCTTGAGTTGTAGCTGGAGCTGTGGGGATGGGGATGGAACATGGGGAAGGGGGAATCAGGACTAGGCTAGAGGATTTTGTTGAATTAGCTGATGGTGGCAGAGCAGTAGAACTACATTCCCTGCTCCCTCTCCCAAGCAATCCCAGCTCCAACCCTTATTTTCCCTGGGGCCTAGACCCCAATAAAACTCTCCAAGCCCTGGCTGGGCCTCAGCTTCCAGCACCTTTAATCTGGCCCTGGTCTTAACTAAGTCCGATTTGGGAAAGCTGTATGATATAATCAGTAGATAAAAAGGTAATGCTTGTCTAATGTAAACCCAGCAGGAATGTTGTCAAGGCCTTCAGTAAAATCATAGGGTGTCTTTAGATGGAGCCAGGGGTGGTACCCCCAGATCTGCTGACATGGGGGCAACACACCCATTTGGGGGGAGATGACACACATTTTGGGGATACGTGTAATGTAATATAAAGAGTTAACAGATTGTAAGCTCAATGCAAGCAGAATGCTGAAACCAGTTGCTAGAGTGGGGGAAGAGGTTCCCTTTGTTATGGCAAGGGGGTAGTTTGTTGCCAAGCAATGGCCAGGTCACCCTGCCACCTTGTTACAATGACAATGGCCAGGAGACAGAGGAAGTGACCTGAGGCCTCCTACGAGGAGGAAGAAGGAAGTTCTTCTTCAAGAATTAACTCTCTTCCTTCTGGGACTTGAACGAGTGAACAGCTCAGAGTAGGAGCTGTTGCAACTATGGACTAGAAACTTTGTCATGAACTAAGATTTGAACCCAGTCTTCAACTTCCAGACCGAGACAGCATCTGATGGACCTGTATTGCACCTCTTAGGGTAAGAGACAGTCAAGGAATATCAGTAGATTTAAAATGTGTGGACTTTATGTTTGATTTATGGCCTTGCACTATCTGATCAACAGCCTTATACTTGTATGTACTCAATATATGTTTTATAATCAAGCCTAGCATGCTTGTGTCTTTATTTGGCCTTGGGGAATTCACTTGAGGGTACTCCTATCTAGGTGAGAGCCTAGACGAACCTTTTTCATATAAGACAACCCCACTGCAAAGTCTTCCAAGCTACAGGTGGCCAGAGAAGGTTCTCTGCGTTACGTCTGGGCTGGGAGATCAAGGGGAGACTTGGCGAAGGGGTGCAGACCTCTGAAAGCTCCCTGATTGCAGTGAAGGTTTTCTGATCACGTGGGGACCCACGCGGGCACAGGCAACTGGGTTGCAGCTGGCCTGGTGGGCAAATGGGGGACAGCCTCGAAAAGGAGTGGAGGGCCCCAAACCCAACCCCGGTGACACCTGCTCTGGGGGTAGCCGTCCCCGTGTCCCGCCCCACCTGCGCCAGGTTTATAAAGACCCAGCAGCTGCTGCGGTCTGCAATCCACCTGTGCAGCACCCTCTTCCCCACACCCTAGAGCTGTGGGTGGATTGGCCACTGCTCTAGGCTGTCACCCACAGCTCTATGGCGTTGCCTGGGGCAACCTCCAGCCAGGAGCAGAGCTGCAGCAGCCGGCTGTGAGTAGACAGACCGCAGCTCCGCTTCTGGCCAGTGCCCCAGATTTGTGTGGCTCACTCTGCTGGAGATGCTCCAGGATTATGGTGGCCATACCTCCCCTTTAAAAGAGAACGCTTATGAAAAATACATGGTGCAGGGCTGCACTGGAACCAATACAGCCCTGCACCATGTATTTTTCATAAGCATTCCCTTTTAAAGGGGAGGTACAGCCACCCTATCCAGAACGTTCCAGAACATCGCTAGCAGGGTTGGAGTAGAGTAGCTAACTGAAAGATGATCACTGCCTGCTCCTCTTCTGCTCCATCTGTACATCTAGCAGCCCACCTTTAGATGGACAGGCCACCCAGGTGTGAGACAGAGCAGAGTCACTGGTGATGTCTTTGTAAAAGCACACATAGTCATCCTCTTCATTGGCAACCTCAGATATACTTAGGGTGGCCACTTCTTGTGGTTTGACCCTGAGACTGTCAGGGTATGGAGGGGGTGGGCCTGCAGGGACCACGAGGAGGGGGCGGCTCGGGGTGCCCAGGAGGCCGCGCTCCCCACACCCCTAGCACCTGTGGCTGTAGAGGTGTCCCCTGCTTGCAGTCTGCTGGGCCAGCAAGTGCAGGATGAGAGGCAGCTGCGGCGCTCTGACCGCCTGCAGCTGAAGCAAGGGCTGGGTCTGGAGCAAGGCACATAAAAGGAGGGCCATTAGGCTTTCTCCTTTGCTGGTGATCAGAGCTTCTTGGTTCCTAGAAACTGTAGTTTGTTAGAATCCCTGTCCGACGAGTGCTGTGTGCGGTGAGTGATTGTGTTCGAGTGGTGTGTGCTTCTATCTTCCTTGCTGTTGACCTTCCTTGCCTTTTTGTGTGTGGTTTCCCTAATTGCTCCCCTCTGGGGTCCCTATCCCCTCCTCACTTGTTTCCCCTCCTGGGTCCTGTGTGTGTGTGTGGAGGATCACTATAATCCAGGGCATGACATCTCCAGTAGGCCCCCTGATGAATGGTGGCTGGGTCAGGTGCCTTTTTGCATGCAATTGCCCACACAGTGATACACCATACTGAAGACTCCTTTAACGCTAATAGTAGGGGTGGGACACCGGGCCCATTACCGGGTACCGGATTTACCGGTTACCGGTTTCACGAAAACCGGATTCCCGGATTAAATCCGGTATACCGGTGCCGGATTTATTGCATTGGTTTCAATGGGGCGCTGTGTCCCCATTGAAACCAATGCAATAAATTAAAATAAATTCCCTCCCCCTCCCAGGCTGCGCGGGTGGAAGGGGGGACACCCCCCACCCACCCTGCCCAGCCTGGCTTTTTGTTGTAAAAGATAGAACAGCAACAGAGTGAGACCCCGAGGCGAGCCCCCCCCCCAGCACCAGCGGCCGCGGCGTCCCCGCAGCCGCAGGTAAGTATGACCCGATCCCTGGGGGGGGTGGGGGTGTTTAACACCCCCACCCCCCCCAGGGATCACCCCTACAGCGCGCTTGCCGCTTACCTTGGGGAGCTCCGGCGGCGGCGGGCGGCCCGGCGGCTTCAGCGCCGGCTGTGGCTGCCGGCGTCAGGACGCTGTAGGCCTTCCGGTGCACTTCCGGGTTTCACCGGAAGGCCTAGAACGTCCTGAAGCCGGCAGCCACAGCCGGCGCTGAAGCCGCCGGGCCGCCCGCCGCCGCCGGAGCTCCCCAAGGTAAGCGGCAAGGGCGCTGTAGGGGTGATCCCTGGGGGGGGTGGGGGTGTTAAACACCCCCACCCCCCCCAGGGATCGGGTCATACTTACCTGCGGCTGCGGGGACGCCGCGGCCGCTGGTGCTGGGGGGGGGGCTCGCCTCGGGGTCTCACTCTGATTCTGTTCTATCTTTTTTACAACAAAAAGCCAGGCTGGGCAGGGTGGGTGGGGGGTGTCCCCCCTTCCACCCGCGCAGCCTGGACTCGGGGAGGTTTTTTTTGTTTTAAACAGTTTGGCTGGGGCTTTAATTTTTTTTACATTGCAGCCATTTTTAAATGGCTGCAATGCAAAAAAACCGGCACACCGAAATCCGGTACCGGGGGCCGGATTACCGGGCCGAATCCGATAATGCCGGTACGCCCGATACCGGCATTATCGGATACCGGTAGATCCGGAATTCCCATCCCTAGCTAATAGTGTGCGTCTGTGAGTGGGGTTTGTGTACTTGTGCACCCCTCCTTCTTTCCTGTTTCCCCTTGCTATCCCATATTCCCCACAGAATCCCATTTTGGCCTCTAGGAGTCTCCGGGTCAACTCACAAGAGGTAGTAACTGTAGATATGCTCCTGCTGGTTTAGTGATCGCTTCTGCTCTGCGATCAGTTCCAGTGGATACCCCACTTAAGCTAGAACTCAAGCAAGGGTAACAAAATCCAGTCCAGACTGCTGTTTTAAAACAAAGAAGCCAAAATTCAAGCTAGGATAAATCCACTTAAGTTTCTGCGGTTTTGCTAGGTTTAAATCTGGCCTCCGTCTTCAATCAACAGGTTGTAGCTGAAGGCACTGGCATAGCTACCATAGGGACAAGAGGGACATTTGTCCTGGGGCCCAAGCAGGGAGGGGAGCCAGCTAATGATCCCTCCTGTCCTGTTGCTAACCCTCCCCTTTAATTAAGGAGTTATGAAAAATACATGTCGCAGGGCTACAGTGGAACCAATGCAGCCCTGCAACATGTATTTAAAATACATGTAGGGTTGAATTGGTTCCAATGTAGCCCTGCAACATGTATTTTTCATAAGCCTCCCGATTTAAAGGGGAGGGTTGGCAATACAATGTGTGGAGAGGAAGCACCAGAAGTGGAAGCGCTCCATGCGCCGCAGGGTCTGTAGAACGTGGTATGGAGCAAGTGGCGGTGGCATGAGGTGGGGCTGGGTGGGAGCAGGGAGGATGTGTAAGGGGGTAGGCAAGCTGGGGAGGCAGACTGGGTGGGGAGGGGTTTAAAAGTTGTTCCTAGGGAAGGAGAGGAGGGGTGGGAATTGGAGAGGATGGGATGGGGGTGGGGGTCTATTTCTTGCACCTGGGCCCATGCCAGCCTAGCTACACCCCTGGATGAAGGGAAAATACTTCAGACACAGCAATCATTTAAGGCACTCCTGATTCTCTTTCATGCCTTTATTGTGACCTAGTGTCTTACCAACTTTATGCTAAAGGTGTGGTCCTTTGGGTGTTTAACACTTGCATGCACTTAGCACTGGCAGGAGTCCAGGTGAAGTGAATGGGACTCACAGTGGTGCTATGGATTAGTGCCAGTGCTCACCAGCCAGAGGACAATGCCATCAAATGGGAGCATCTCCCTTCAATAAAATCTGTGCAAACAGCTGCTTGGCTTAAAAGTTCTTCCTAGGGATTAGATGACTGAAATAATCAGAATCTTGGCCTGAAAGGGAACCCAGAGTGACCCTTGGTTGTGCTTTGGCAAGTTTTGGTAAATTTGTTACATGCCTACTTACATTTAGACTGAACTGGTCTTGGCTATGACTAAGGCCACTTTTACACGGACACCACCCACCCACGAACACCCGGAAACACCCTTCGGATGGGTGGAAGAGTGTTCATGTAAATGTCCACGAGTGGGTGGGGGGCGCATGCAGGGCCCACCCGCTGACATCTGCCAACACCCATGGAGCAGCCGCAAGGGAGCCAGCACCCTTTGTGAGTGGAGATGGGTGTTCAACACCCGAGCGTCCGTGTAAAGGCGAAAACACCCACGCAGAACGGACTGGCGGAGCCCCACTGCACTGGCACCATGGGGCATGCACGTGCTGCCACACAGACACGCCCACAGGTCAGGGGAGGGAACCAGATGTCCAGCCGCGAACCCATAAAGGAGGATGGCAGCAGGGCACATGCGCGCGGGCTCCCACGAGGGTGACCAGGAAGACCCACGAGAAGGCTACGGGAGCCGACGCTGCCCCACACAGGGGAAGGGGCCGGGTGAGCACAGGGACCCAGGGGTGCCTGGGGGGGGAAGCCCCAGCAAGGCGGTTTGGGGGGGAGCACCCCAGGCTGAATGCACAAGGGGTGGGTGGGTTACGGACCACCAGCATGAGGGGGGCAGGCCGGGAGGCATGGGGGGGAATGGGCGGGGGAAAGCACCAGGAAGTAATACGGCACACATGTCCCAGCACAGGGTAGAGGGGCCACACCGACGGCCCTCCCCCGGTTGACAACTTCCAGCCCAGCACCTCCCAAGGGCACGGCCCAAGGAGCAGCAGTGAGAGCGAGGTGAGTGTGAGGGACACACACCCCACCAGGCCCTGACCACTGGGCCAGGGAACATAGGGCAGTGGGCAGCATCATAACCCGGTCCCCCATCCCCGCAGGACAGCTCCCAGACAACGCAGCACCGCAGCACTGGGACGATGGTCAAGGAGGGCCTCCCAGACATCCAGGTGAGCAAAAGGGAACCCCAGGGGGGGAAGGGGGCAGACCCCATGGGTGGGCAGAGGGGGCCAGCAGGAGCCGTAGTAACCCCTAATGCACTACCCCCAACAGAACACAACGACCACCATGGCTACCACATCCACAGGGTGGGCCCCATGCCAGCAAGCCAGTTGGCCCCCCACACGCGGGTCCCAAAAGGGGGAGCCCTGGACAAGGCAGGAGGTCAGGGACTTCATACATGTGTGGGGGTCCGAAAGAGTCCAGTATGACCTGGTGTGCAGCTACAAGACCAAACAGGTCTATGAAGCCATCGCCCAGGAGATGCAGCAGCAGGGGTACAATAGGGATGTCACCCAGTGCATGCAGCAGGCAAAGGACTTGAGGTCCGGATATAAACATATCAAGGACAACAATCTCAAGTCTGACTGGGCCATGCGCACAGCCAAGTTCCAGGAGGAGCTCGACAAGTTCCTCTGCATGGACGGGGACATCATGGCCTCCCGCACACATGGCAGCGCCTTCACCAGGGGCAGGCGTAGGGCCAACACGCTACCCCCCCTATAGACCCCACAGACCAAGGGGGGGGCAGATGCCCCTGGTGAGGCCAGCCAGGAAGCAGGAGGGGACAGCCCCATCCCACAGGGGGAGGAAGCGCCCCAGGGACCCGAGCACCAGACCACCACACTCTGCACATGCCCACAAGACCCAGAGGCCTACCGGCCACAGGGACAGAGCAAGCGGAGACCCAGGACGGCCCCCAGGAAGTGGAGGAACAGAATCCAGGTATGAACGCCCCAGCGGGGCTGCGGGGGTGGAACAACCCAGACAGAGCCACCGGAGCCAGGGGCCAGCAAACACTAATGGTACCCCGTCCCATTGCAGCTCAAGGCAGCCTGGAGGTGCACGAGGTGGAGGTCGTGGAGGAGGACGAGTGGGGCCTGTAAGCACCCGCACCGCCAGATGGGCTACCCTCCAAGGCAGGGCACACTGGCCAGGGAGCCAGGGGGAGCCCAGGGGCAGAGGTACAGGGGGGCACCTGGGGGCGAGCAACCACAAACAGCAAGGCCCAAAAGGGGCGGGGTGGCGGGTGCAGGCAGCAGGGGTGGATGGGCCCATGGCATGCCACACTGTCAGGGGGCTGCTCCCACAGCAATCAGCTGATGGGGGGGGGTCATCCCAGGGCAGGGCTAGGGGACCCCACAGGGGAGAGATGAGGGGAGTTGCCACACTATGAGGGCCACCCCACCAGGCACCCCGAGTCAGGTGGTAGTGACCAGTGGGGCACACAGGCCGGATTATTAATTATTATTATTATTATTAACAAAAATTTATATAGCGCCAGCAGTGTACCTGGCACTTTACAAAGTAATAAAATAGACACGGTCCCTGCCCCTAGGGCTTACAATCTGAGAGACAGGAGCTGGGGGA
>QEPC01001882.1:432907-443172 GCA_003113815.1 Sphenodon punctatus | reverse complement strand
CAAGAAGCAACAGGCCCTGGAGGCCAGACTGGCTAAGCTCACCCCCTGGCCCCTCCTCCAGTAAGGCAGTGGACGCAGTCAGTCTCTCTGTGCCCGTGTCACTGCCTGCTTGGCTGCCCCTGCAGTGGAACCACTCCTGGGGAGTGGTGGTAGACACTCGGCTGGGATGGGGGGGAAGCATTAGGAGGCCATGCTTCTCCAAGGTTGCTCGGAGGGGTGGAGAATGGGAATCCTTCCTGTCCAGAGGGAGTAAGTTTTATGTAAATGTATACTTTTGCATAATTAGGTGGTGCCTAATTATGCAAATTAGGCCCCGCACCAAGACTTCGCACATGGCTTCACAAACCCTGGGGCCGGCCCTGGAAGGGGCATGTGCCATACTACCGAGGGTGGCCCAGCCAGGGACTCGCACCAACAGGGATCATCCTATGGCATGTGTGATGCTCATGTGGGGGGTAGGGGGCTCCCTGGATGACCATGGGGCACCCAGTGGCCCGGGCCCTGACATGGGACAGAGATGAGGGCACATGAAGATCCCTTACCCCATTCTTGTTTCTCCACGCAGGGACCATCAGCAAGTGCCAGTGTGGAGCGGCCAGTGGATGACAGGGAGGCCAGGCCGGCTGGCGAGTGCTGCGTTCGACTGCAGCCAGGGCCCACTGGCCCGCGAGCCCCAGTGGTGTGGCCAAGAGGGGGAGAAGGTGCCCCAGACGTTAACCCCCACCCTCCTTCCATTGTACAGTTCCCCCTCCAATAAATGTGTTGTACCTCTACCTTCCAGTCACTTCATCTGTCCCGGGACATGTGGCTGGTGTGTGTGTGTTGTGGTGTGCAGGGGGGCACTGGCATATTGGGGGCTCTGTACAGTCCCTACCCAGCTGACGGAGTCGCGGGCCAGCCCAGTGAAGCCTCATGCAGTGGAGGTGGCTGGAACAGGTGTACACTGAACCTGCACAGGTGAGCCGGCAAGTGTCGTCCAGTAGGGCTTTCTGGGGGCCATGCACCCCACAGCCAACAGCAAGGGGAGGGCGCTCACACCCAGGCAACCCACAGGACCCATTCCTGGGAACCCCCAGCCCACATATGGAATAGATGCACTGTTGCAGGTAAAGGGTAGTACCCAGCTTTATTGAAGGGGTTCACAGACCTATGGACATGGGTGTGGGTTGGGCGCTGCCCGGCGTTGGGTCGCCTGGGCAACGATGCGGCAGCAGATGGCGTCCCTGTTCTCCTCTGAGATGCGCCGGAATGCCCCTCCCTGAGCATGTTGATACAGGGGCACTGGGCCGGCCCTGTGCACCAGTGGTGGGTTGTCAAGGGCAGCACCTCCTGTTTTGCATACATTGTGCAGGATGCAGGTGCAGGACAAGGATGGGGGTGTGGTTCAGGTCGAATTGGCTCCTGTTCATCAGGAGGTGCCAGAGTGTCTTCAGGAGCCTGAAGGCCTGCTCCACCACGTTGCGTGCTGACGACAGGCGCTCATTGATCAGGTGGTGGTCCAGGTTGCATGCCACTGGATAGGCCCACATGAGCCACGGGCTGAGCGGGTAGGCGGGTTCCCCTATCACAACAGGGGCCATGGGAACCTCCTCTATCACGTGGTACAGGTTGGGGGTGATTTCTGCGTCGAACATGCATGCATAGAAGGGGGAGGCTCGCAGGATACGTGCATCATGGCTTCGCCCCGACTGTCCTGTGTACACATCTATGAACAAGCCCCTATGATCCACTACGGCCTTCAGATTGATGGAGAAGACCTGTTTCTGGTTCATGTAATCGATCTTTGCATGAGGGGGGCATATGATGGGAATGTGGGTGCTGTCAATGGCCCCAATGCAATGAGGGAACCCCATTTCCTCGAACCCATGCATCATCTCCTTCAGGTCACAGAGCTGGATGACCCACTCCAAGAGGAGCTCCACAAGCAGGTCACACACATCATGCAGGGCCCTTTTCACGGTGGTGGTGTCCACCCTGAACTGCTCCCCCACGCTCCTACAGGAATCGGGGGTGGCCAGCCACCACACTGCCATGGCCACGCACATCCCTGGTGGCAGCAGGAATCACATGTTCGTCTCCCGCCTCCGGAGGTGGGGGTTGAAGACAAGCTCCCCCAGGCGGGTCAGGAGGGAGCGGCGCATCCGGAAGTGATCCCACCATTCCCCGTCCGTCCAGGTGGCCAACATGTTCTCCCACCAGTCGTTTGAGTGGGAGCACGACCAGTGCTGTCGCAGGGTTGGTAGGGTCATGTGGTGGGCGTACACGTTGAGGGTCCTTCAGGCCAGAACGAGCTGTCCTTGCTGGGACACCATGGAGCCCAACAGGGCACGGCGTTGGACGGCTGCCCGCCTCGCCCATCGCACGATCACCGCCCTCCAGAGGTTAGCTGCCCTCTGCCTCCATGCCCCCTGGATGACAGACCTTCAACCGTGCAGCCATAGCAGGGCTATCTGCTGTAGCAGCATGCACAGCAGCAGGAGGGCTGCACCCAGGGGGTGCAGCAGCACGTCCCTGGGCTGTGGGTCCTCGTCCCCCGGCAGCATGGTTCTGAGCTCCCCACACTGAGCCTACCTCCGCTGGCACATGCCATGGCAGCAGTGCACTCTTCTCTATGGACTGTGCCCACACCCCACTCTCCCCTGGTGGTGCGGGAGCACCTCTGTGTCCACCCAGCCCGGGGTCACCATACTCTGTGTGCTGCTTGCTCCCGTGTTACAGACCCTCTGCCCCACGGCTTACTGCCTGCAGCAAGTCCCTTATGTACTGTGTAGGGCGCTGTGGGCAGGGCACCGATAGGTGATGCACCGGGGGTGTGCTGGGGCAGCAACCGGGTGCCAGGTTCGACTGCGCATCCTTGCGAGTGCTCCGGCTGCATGCCCACCATGGGGGGATGGGGCCGTGTGTGCACCCTAGGGTACCCCTGCCCCTCAACCATGCTATAGTCCCCCCAGTCAGCTCTGGCCTTTGCCTGCTGCAGCTGTGCGCGGTGTGGATACAATGCCTGGCTCGGCTTCTTGGCCTGGCACAGTGCCCGGCCATGGCCTCCATCTCTCAGCACCTGTGCTGCATCCCTTCTGTCCTGTGTGTGGGCTGCGGCGCCCAGTCCCCGGAGGGCTGGGCTATCTCCGGCATGCAAGGCCGCCTGTGGGTGAGGGTAGCCACATGTTCCGTGCTTGGCCTGGTCGCTGCATCCCTCCATTTCCTGCCTGCTGCTTCACCAGAGCGGGCCCCACTCCTGCCATGGCCGGTCATTCTGCGTGTCCCTCAGCCAGGGGTGTAGGGGAGGGGTGGTCGCCCTGTGCGGACATGCTGTTGGGGGCTTTCTGGCTGAGCCATGACATGCAGCTGTTGGTGGGCGACCCCGTCGGAGGGAGATGGCTTCCGACTCCTGTTGCAGTACATGGGGACGATGGGTCACCAGGTCGGAGCCCCAGCATGCTGGTTCCAGTCCATTGAGCTCAGCTTCACCCCCCTGTCCCTGCCTCCGTGGGGGCGACCACCTGCCATTGTCATGCCATGGATCGATGTGGAGGTAATGGCTGCTCGCCTGCTAATGGAGCTACCTGGTTTCGGCCTCGCCCTGCTGTCTGGGGGTCCCCCTGTTGCTACCCTGTACACTGACAGCCTCCTGCAGGTGCACGGCATCCCACGCATGCCCTCAGACATGGGGGCCCTCCTGGTGGACCTGGGCTTACTGTCCCCTGAAGTCAGAGGACCGCTCCAGACCGGGGACCTCTCTGGTGAGGAGCTTGTTGCCCTTTGATTGGTGCGGGACCTTCCAGCTGTGCATTCTGCACCTGCTGGAGAGGACCGCCTCCTTCCCCGCTTCCTGGTGGATGCTCATATGTGCTCCCAGGGCTTCCAACGGGGCCTGTTCATGTGGGAGGGCCTCGCAATGGGGTTGCCTCCCCAGGAGCACTCACCGGACCGTCCATGAGTGGCCCCTCACCACCAGCCGCTCACAGCCACCCCAGTGCTCTGGCCGGTGCATTGCCCACCCCCCTTGCCTCCAGGTGGGCTGTGCACTGCCATCTGCATCGCGGCTGGCTGCTGCCTAGTTCCCAAAACCCCGTCGCCCACTCTGTGTGACCGCTGCTCCCTGCCACTGGGGCTGCCCCGGTGCCCTCGCCAGCTCTGTGCAGATGCTCACATGCCCTCCTGTTGTGCATCTATTGCCCAGTCGTGGGTCCACCTGTGCCCCCCTGCTCTCAGCCTCTCACTGCTTGGGGGCCTCCATTCCCCTGGCATCAATAAACTGCTGTTCTGTGATGATCTGTCCTGCCTTGCTTCTGTTGCTGCTGTGGCGGCTGGGTGCCCCTTCCCCTTGGTGGCCCTCCTGCCCCCATCTTTGTGGTTGTGTGCAGGGTGTGTGCTTGGTGTGTACTGGAGGGCTCCGGGCCCTTTTGGGTGTGTGCCGGGTGTGTGTGTGTGGGTTCCCCTGGCAGCTTCCCTGCTGGGCGCAGGTGCCTGTGCTCGTTCCAGGGGAGGTATGGGCGGTGGGTGGTTGGCAGGGCACCCCCTGGCCCCGCCTGTGTGTTGGTGTGGCCCTGCCCCTCCCCTCCCCTGTCGCCCCCTGTTGGTGCAGCCCATCAGTGGTGGTGGCGATTGATGGGTGGCGGGACCATAGGCGCTGGGCAGCTGAGCGTGAGTAGGGGTTGTGCTGTCCCCGGGCTTTGGCCCTTCCAATCCCCCTTGGTGCAGGGGCCAGGGTGGTCTTCTGAGTGGTGGCTCTTGGTGTGTGGGGTGTGCCCCTGGTGGTGTTGCTGCCCCCGACCCTCCCAGGGCCTGTTGGTGCGGGCATTCCCCATTACCCTGTCCCTTCTCTCCTGCAGCTACTGTCGTGCTGCTGGCAATCATGCGCCTGGGGGCCATGGTCCTGCAGCTGGAGTGGGCGGCATGGGACATGCGGGCAGTGGGCCGACTGTTTGATGGCATCCGTGCGTGTGCTGCCGCTTTGATGGGCCCTGTGCCTGTGTTCCTCCATGGGGGGTTCTGTTCCTTGGTGCCCGTGGCCCGATCTGATGGCTGTCTCCACTCCCTCTGTCCCCTTCAGTGCAAGCCATGATCGCAGAGCGGACCCTGGAGCAGGGGGAGTTGCTGGAGCTCCTCCTGCTTGTCCTAGAGCGGTTGCACCAGCTGGACCGCGCGCAGGTCGAGTGCTGGTGCTGGGCGAGGGGTCGCTGGCCGTATTGACCGGGGTTCTGTCCCAGGCCTGCCTCTGCTGGCACTGTCCCCCCCTTCTGTTGCCCCATCTCCCTCCCTGCCCTGTTGTTGTTGCCCCCTGTTGCTGGTTCCCCGTATTAATAAAGGCTTGTGTGTTCCTTTCCTGGTGTGTCCATGTTGTGCTTTGCTGTGACGTCTCCCCTTGTGTGGGTGCCTCTGCGGGGAGTATGGGGGTGTTGCCTGTGTTGTGTGGGTACCTTCCCCCCCTTTCTTTGCCCCCCATATGGTATGTGCCCATCCCTGTGTGCTTCTGCTGCCTGCTGTGTGTGTGCGGCTCTGCTGTGGGTGTGTGTAGGGGAGGGGGGCCTGGCGCTGGGCTGTCTGGGCTCTGTGCCAGGGCTGTGTGGAGCCGGCTCCATTGTAACGGCTGTCATCCCATCTCCCTTCCACCCGCTGTCAGCTGGGTCCTGACGGCTGGGGGGGGGCCCATGTTGCGTGGCTTCATTTGCCCTCGGTCGGCCATGTTGTGCCATCGCTGTGCTGGGCGGGGCTTCCCCGCCGTTCCCGGACGGCCGTGTACTTGCACGGGTATTTGCCAGGTGTTTCCTGGGATGGGTGTTTGTGGGCCCCTCCCTTTTCCTTCCCACCACCCCTGTAGCGCTGTCCATGTAAATGTCTCCCTGCTCGGCGGCTCCGGGTGTTCGCTGGGTGTGCTCACCCACCCATCCACACCCATCTCCACCCTTTGACGCTGCTGCGCCGTCCGTGTAAAAAAGGCCTAAGATAAATATTAGAGAAACTACAGCAAGTCCACTGTTTATGGTATTTTAGATCTTTCCAAAGCCTGTTCTCCCAAATTTTCAGCCCACACAGATCTTTCTACCTTCATCTTTTGTGGCTCTACAGACACACATAGGTAGCATGGCTGGCCATGGGGTTGTGAAAGTGGATCATGCCTCAAGCAGTGGGCCAGCAGTCCCATTCACTTCAGTAAGGCTTTGCACCAGCAAAGCACTTTGCAGATCAGGCTGGCTGTTCTGCAAGCGGGTCCTTAGTTGAAAGTTTGATCCAAAGTATTTACCTTGGAGGGAAAAGTTTCCGTCTCTCATAACTTCCTGCTTTCACATTCTGCTGATTCAGGAAGTATCCAGTTGTTAAGGCCCCTGTGCTAACAGTTGCAAAGAGCACGGCAGTTCTGCGGCCGGTCAGGAGACGTGAAAATGTGCTGGCCATTCTTGTCGGTTACAATTTCTGGAAGACAAAACATCCCACTATAAAACCATACCCAAATAGCTATTTGGACTTAAAATCCTGTTCACTGAATGCAAACAAACTTTTGGTCTCCTAGACGAGAGGGCATTGTTAGTAGCAGTATTTTGCATTATTGTACCATCTCAGAGAATGAGTGTTAGCATTAAACGGCATTAGCAACTACTCGATCTGTTAAGTATGAACCCATTTCTGACATTGCCCCACCCCTATGGGGTGTCATGATGTTCCGTTAGGGCTGGGATTAGGTCAAAAACGGGCATTTCTTTCCCTTTGCCCTGCCCCCTCCAGGTGAAATCCTAGAGGGAGGAACAAGTGTACCAGAAGGGGGAAGTTGAGCTGGAGCATCGTATAAGTGAGTGCTGCTGGATGATGGAGCCCAGATTCTGTACACTGAACTGCGGTGGCCCAGGAAAACAGCCAGTGCCAACAACTCACCTTTGAGCCCTGCAAGCAAGTACTATTTCAATCTAGTAGAAAGTGGGTTGAACGTGGGGGCTAACTGGCACCGGAATGCGGATTTCTAGACGCAGGAGGTGGCTTTGTAACAGAGGCATCTATTCATTACCACACTGGAATGTTAGAATGTCAAGGCTAGAAGCAGCAAACAAATTATTTCAAATTAGCAGTGGATTTTGCTTTGTGTAACAGAAAAGATTATGATTTCCAGATGGTTTATATTCGGAATCAGTGTACATTATTATTATACACCACCAGTTTGATGATTTACATTCTGCTGTAAAGACAAGAGGCCAGATCTTGTTATAAGCGATGTCAGAGGACCAATAGCAGCACACAATTACATGAGTAAGCCTTGCAAGACTCAGACCAAGGTCAAAGGATTTAAAAATTAAAATTTGAAATCACAACGAAAAGACAACGGTCCTGGGTGAATGGCATACACAGGTGATTCTCAAACGTTCAAAACCACGTTAACTGTGGTAGCTGAGGCCCCTCCTTCCCCCCACATTGACATCCATACGTCTTGTCTCCTTTCCCCCTCCACCTATCTGTCCCCCTTGCTAGTCCATCATTTTGGAATTTCCTTGAGCTGAGTGGAGCACGGTGTTTGCCAGCTGTGTGCTCCTTCTTGCGCCAGCCCCCTCACAGATTATCTTCTGCATCTCCCCGTTTGAGAACCACCGGCACTTACAACAAGAGAAGTGAGCTTTCTTGGAGGATAAATTGAGACCGTTTTTAGACGTGCCACCATGACTCATGGATTTAAAATAATCCGTCTTTGAAAAGTTGCATGGGCGGCATTTAGACGCGCCACTGCCATTGAAAACTGCTGGTTGCACATTCGGTATAAGCCGCATTTTAAATCCCTCGATATCAAGGTATTATAAAGAATGCGCGACTGGTGGTTTTCAATGGCTCCAGGAATTAGGGAAGGAGATAGATAGCTTCACACAGCCTATGTCCTGTATCAAGAGCTGCCCAGCCAGACCTAAGCATCAGAGATGGCTTCTAACTGGCAGAGAAAAGGGAAACCATTAATAGATCACAATTCATCCTAAGTGCATGAGAAATTAAATAATAAGGAAGACAGCATGTAGTCCCACATTGCAGCCATAGCTTAGGGCCTTGAACCTTTTGAATAACCAAAGAAGTGTACTCGGATGTTAACTCCTTTACCCTAGGAATGTTACAATTGAGTTTTGCCGATTACCACCACTCTCCTTTGGTTTTCAAATACACCACCAGTTTGATGAAATCCACAGGGACAGTTGTATTCATGGATGCATGTAGGGAATAGAAGGAAATATAAAGCTCTGTAAGCTATGCTTACATTTCTCTTTCCCAGAAATCTTTGTCCCATTGGTGTCCCAAGTTACCTTGAGCTTTTGTAAAGAAATGCTGCAAGTAAAACAAAAGTAGAGAATGAGTCCCAATTTCTTAGGACGATCCCAAGGACATGCTTCCTTCCAGTGGCTTAACAGGCCAAAGTAAAGGTTCCTTCCCCTTTATCCCACAAAGCCCTGCCCTTTGATCTCTCCTACAAAATGGCAGCAGCTTTGAGCACTACTTCAGATTCTGAGAAATTAAAATGCTGGCAGGAAGCAGAAGGGTTCCAGCAGGGGCATAGCTAGCTTAGGATGGACCCAGGGACAAGAAATGTCTGTGAGCCTCCCCTTTTTTCATGTCGGTGGTGAAGCCGACAGCCACCTAGAGGTACCTCCCAGCTCGGCCAGCCAAGGAATGCTGGAATGCTGGTGCTCGGGACTTACTTACTCTCTGCAGAGTCTGCAGCGTGCTGCTGGTGGCCTGCTGCTGGGCCCATCCAACTTCTGAGCCGGCGGCAAGCTGGTCCCACAGTGCACTCTGTCCCTCATGGCTCGCTGCCCACATGCTGGGGCTGACTGCGGACAGCAGCAACAATGCCATTGCTGCCCCGGCCCACCCGACCAGCCCTGGAGGCCGTGGAGACCGTGGGGTGAGTGGGCGGGCTGGGGCAGGCTGGGCTGGCTTGATGCAGGGAGCGCTGAAGCAGGAAGGTGTTCGGCTGCAGTTCCACTCAGTGGAGCTGCCACCAGGCACCTTCCCGCTCAGGCTGGGTCTTCCTTGAGCCAGCCCTGCCCAGACCGGGTCCAGACTGGTGTGGAGAACTCCTCCTCTGTGATGCAGCACTAAGGGGGTGAGCTCAGCTGTGAGGCTTGTGAGTATTACCTGGCCTGATGCAGACTGCTGCATGGGGCCCCTCTCCCTCCCTGCCCACAGTTGCAACATTGTGTCAGACACGTTACAACCGCAGACAGGGAGGGGGCCCACGTAGCAGCCAGAATGGCCCCCAGCCAGTTCAGGTGGTAATTTTAAAAAGAAAAGAAAAGGGATGTGTATGTGGTTTAGCTACTTTGGATATTGGGCCCCCAGCCAGTATGGGCCCCGGGACAATTGTTCCTGTTTGTCCAATGGTAGTTACGACCCTGGGTGCCAGGGAACGTCAATAGGGGAGGAGTCCTCTGTACCCCAAACTCGGGGGGCGGGGACAAAAGTCCCTCTATTCCCTTTTCACCACTTGTACAAACCAGCCTTCTTTTAAAAAACAATTTAGAAGAGCTTCTTCTTTCTCATAGGGTGAAAACAGACATGACGCTAACCACCCTTTAACCACCCTTGGTGGTCATTTATGCATGTTTAAGGGCTGCATGGGGCACCAATACAGCCCTGCAACATGCATAAATAGCCACCAAGGGCGGTTAAAGGGTGGTTAGTGTCATGTCTGTTTTCACCCATAGTCTTGAATTATAGGGTTGGAAATTACCTCAAGGGTCATCTAGTCTAGCCACCTGCTCCAAGCAGGATATCCTCAGCTTACAGTATCATGGAGAGATGCTTGTCCAGCGGAGTATACACAAAATTCTCACTTCTGCATAAGGATCTTTGTCTGCAGTGCAATAGATTGCACTTCTTCTTTGTCTGGACACCCTAGTTGAAAACTGTATTTAAAAACCACTTGGAAATAACTGACTAGCAGAGAATTCTTGGTGATTGTGGTGGTGGGGCTAATAACAAAAACCGTGGGGGAGATAAAAGTTATTTCTCAAAAACAAATGGTCCAGTGACCCAGTCCCACTAAAGTCAATGAAAATGGCGCCCTTGACTTAGATGGCTTCAGCAGGGTTGGGCCTACAGCTTTGAAAAGGCATCAGATTCTTTAATATCAAGGAAAGTAGCTATCCTATTTTTAGGGGGTGACACAAACTTTGTCAGGGCCTTAAAGACTGGGGGCCCACACGCACACACACACCACATACACATATAAAATAGCTTCACTGTACAAGGGGGCGGAGGGTCATTCCATCTTCTGCATCACGGCCCATTCCAGCCTA
>QEPC01001882.1:385386-398992 GCA_003113815.1 Sphenodon punctatus | reverse complement strand
GAGGGTGGTCAGTTGCCTCTTCTCTGCTTGGAGGAGTCCTGTTCATGGTCTTCCTCCAGACTCTGGTGGGGTAGAGTTTCTAAAAAATTGTATGACCTGGGTCTCTCGCCCGCATTTTTATGGGGGATTCCTATTGCCGAAAGGCATAGGATAGTTAAAAAAACAACTGGTGGACCAGGCCATTCAATTAGATCTGGGGGCCATTCAATCGTTAAAATGTGCTCTGTTTTATCGCTTTTTTAAGACGGACTCTGCCTGTGAGCTGTATTTGGAGGCACTGGAAATTCCCAGCTTACACATGGCCTTGACTCTTCTCCGATTTGATCTTCTCCCCACTACGGTACTTATGGGGAGAAGAAATGGCATGCCTTATGGGGAAAGGGTATGTTTGTGTAATGCAAGGTGTACAGGGGATTTACCTCATTTGTTGTTTTCTTGCCCTCTCACGGCCTATTGGCGTGAGTTATATCTGCCTCCCTGGATTAGCAGCCAGTTATACCTCCCTCCGGCCCATCTCCTCCAATTATGTTTGACATCATGTTCACCTGAAGTAATATGCAGCCTAGCTAAGCTGGCTCTCCAGTTGGAGAAGCGATGATTATCGAGGGGTTTGGGGCACTCAGTGAGTAGTATTCCCTCTCCTGATCTGATGGCTTGGGATTGATCTTATCTTTCCCCGCTGTTTTGGTAGCCCATTACATACTCCATTGTTCTGTATATTTTAGCTTTGTAATTCACTTGAACTTCGTTGGTACTGTGTTGTGTTTGATTTCCTGTATCGTTTATTTAATTTTAAATTAAGCCTTAGAAGTCCATACAGCGGCACTATGCTAGTGCTCTAGCTGGGTGTCTCAGGGGATTGGGTGGCATCCCATGTCAGCAGTTATTCATTTGTTTGGGATCGTGCTGGGGCTGGCTTGTCCCTCTCCCTTTTTTTATTTTGTTAACTAAATGCGTTGTAGCATTAGTAAATTCAGTGTCATTAATTATAGGGACCAATCGTTGCATATAGCCCCTGGGAGCCTTTCTGTATTTTAACCGCTGTGCCTTAAGTGATTACCTGGAGCACTTCTGTCCGAATTGTAGCTCGGATTAGCTCGGATTTGTGTCTGGTTTTATTTGTTTTTATCTTGTTTGGTGTATTGTTTCCTCTTGGTGTATTGTTTAATTGCTGTTATGGCCCATGGCTCAACAGCTTTAATAATAATAAACAAACAAACAGTGGTGTGAAATTTGATTATTGCGCATTAAGCATCAACTCCATATGCATCATTTCCGGTTTGTCACTTCCTACCTCCGAGTGACCTGATTCGCCCCTGAATGGTCCGTCTGTCTAAAGGCTCCTGCCAGATATTGAATTGGAGCAAGCTGTTGCCTAAGTCCTCTGCTCCCAATGAGCAGAACTGAATCTGGGCCTGGGTTTGAAGATTTCCCCAGAGATTTCATGCTACTAGCAGCTTTCTATAACAGTGCAGTGCATTAAGTAGTCCCTCTCTTACAACAATATATGTGATGGAAAATAAAACCCATTTTGGAAAAATACCTGTCAAAAACAAACCACGCTGATGGATATTTTAGAAGGAGAGTGAATGAAAGAAAGAGAATCACTTAGCACAATTAAACTCTTAGAAGTGAGTAAATTAAATGGTTAGGAGAGAAATGTCTTCCAAATCAAACCAACAGATAAGTCCTTTAAATAAAACAGCACTTGCAGGTACTTTTTTCTACACCAAAAAGAGATGAAAAATATCAAGGTTTAGTTGCTTTCTCAATCAGTTCAGTTTCTTATCTGACATGCTGGCAAGTGAGAAAGATTTAGGAAATGTGATTGCAAGGTGCACAATACATCTAATAGCTTCTCATTTTGAAGCATGTCACTTGTTTTTAGACCCAAATTTACCTCCATCCTACACAAACCTGAGATTCTCTCAGTTTTTATTGCTTCAAACTATTTACTCCAGATATTCTGAGATAATAAAAAACTTCATTTATTACCAATGGTAAAAAGTAACCTCAAACAAAGCAGGGGAATTAGTGGTTAGATCACACGAGTGTCAGGAGGGCCCAACCTATGACACCTCCCCCCCAAATGTCAGACCCAATCTTGGCTCTGCAATTAGAACACTATGTTTCTCCAAGCAAAGATTCTGTGCCTCAGTTTTCCCATGTGGAAACCACACACCCCATACTTACCAACTATTGCAAAGCATCTTCATTTCTTTACGTGAAAAGCAATAGACAATTGTTACTCTAGTAACCTGTGGCAGCTGCCAGGGTGCAGCGTTCTTTATTATTAATTATTATTATTATTATTTTATTATAAGCATTTATATAGCACCAGCGATATACCTGGTGCTTTACAAAAAATAAGATAGACAGTCCCTGCCCGAGAGCTTACAATCTAAAGACAGGGGGAGGGGAGACAGGGAAGGGGAACAGAGGGAGAGACAAGGGATGCGACATACACTCTGGTACCTGTTCTTGGCTTGGTTGGTTGCAGTAAGTTGGGAGTTTAGAGATGACAGATGGGGGATTTTAACTCCACTGGCACTTCAACACGTGGCTCCTGCTCACAGCAAGATCATGGAGTGACACGTCAGTCCCACAGGTGGGGTTTCACACATGCCACATTGCATAGCAGTACCCGCTCCAACCCTGCAGATAACAAGACTGGGAACAGGAGCTGCTGAAGGCAGCCTGGACTGTGTGCTCCTCCACCCTTGCATAGATGTTGGGTGCCAGAACACACACAGATTGCCAAACAGCTGATCCACACTCCCAGTTTGCTCACATCAGCCCTGATCTCTCTCCTAAACAAAGGCTAATGTAATGTTGGTGCATGTGTGTATTGGGGGCGGGGGAGAAGAAGAGACCCCCTCATGCATTACCTTGGCTACACAGAACCAGAAATATGGGCAATTGCTCCAGGTGTGTTCACACAAACCTGATTTGGGACTCCAGCTACCTGGGTGCCAAATCCCTTTAGATAAGGTGTTAATAGTATTAGCTGTAGTTCCTGATCTCCATCCAGGGTGTATTAAAACAAGCTCATACCAATCTGATCTTACCCAATGTTAATGGCACCCAAGTCATGGGCTGACTCAGTGTGTGTAACCCAGTTTTCCTCCATTTTGAAACTTGCATGTTCAAGTGACTGAGTGACCACTGCCTACGTTAGAGGAGCTGCGATACAGGAATCCTGCTGCTATAACCTTATCGCTTCATGAAACAAAAAGGAATGTATGATCAACCATTTTCCTGTACAGGTTTTAGGATATTGCATCTCGAGGCCTGTGTTCACTGCTGGGAACATTAACAATACCTACAGATATGCATCTACAGATATGAGATTGCGTGCACAGGCATCGACGGACATACATCAGCGCAAAGATACCCAGCTGTTCTAACAGCTGTTAGAGGTTACTTCAGCTCTTACAAAAGGAGCCTACAAATCGGTTTGATTTGGAAGGCAAGATAAAAATAAATAAATAAAAAGGTACATTAGAGCAGGAAAGACAATAGGATAGCTTCCTTTTTAAAAAAGAGAAGGAAAGAACTGCTTGGACACCAAGGTAGTGGAGGAAACGTGTCTAGGGAATTAGCTCTGCAGCTCCCACACAATGTTCCCCTCAGACTCTCCACACCAGGGTGACTCTGGTTGGCTTGGGGTAGCACTTTGCTCACTGGCCTCCCTTCTGCTCCTCACAACCAGTTCCTTACCTCTCTTATAGGGGCTTATCCCACAAACAAGTGTGTCTCCAGGGGTGTCCTCCCCTTGAGCAGTTCACACCCAGCCAAGCCAAGCCAAGCTTTCCCTTTGTAAACAATACAAGGTAGATCCCACCTGGTTCTCCAAAGTTCCATCTGTAGGTTGGATTTGCTGGATGGCTGCTCCCAAGTATTAAGACCTCCACTAAACCTTGGTTTCAGGCTTTACTCCAGCCTGGGGGCAACTGTTTGCTTCACAGCTACTCTCCCTCCAACACACTTCCACCTTGTAACTTCCTGTAGCTTCTGGGCTTTATACTGCCTCTTCAGCCCAGGTGTATGTCACATGATGCAATTAGCCAAGTCTGGGATTGGCCAGTGCTCCAATTCGCCAGGGTCTTGATGCTGCAACTCTGCCACAGATACACTCACCCCACAGTGACTAGGCCAGTGGTTACCTCTGCTGTACCCGAAGCAAAGTCAGGAGGGCCTGGCTGAGGGAGTTGTGGCAGGGACATTACATTGCCATCAGGGATGCGATGCAGGTCATGAGTGAGGGATGGGGAGAGGGCACAGCATCAGTGTATGTGGTGCAGCAGGAGGTGGGCTCTGCTCTGCATAGGAAGTATGGCTCAGGAATTTATGTATGAGAGGTGGATCCCAATGGGAGTGCAGTGCTGGAAGCCAGCGGTCACAGCTAACATGGAAGCAGAGCTGCTGCTATATCCCTGGGTGCCTTCAGAAATGGAACCTTTAGCGGAGTATGTAGAGTATCCTAAGTACCCTAGGGGTACACAGTTGGATATACTCAAATGCAGGCCCTGCATAGCAAAGAGAGAGAATCCTCTCTGGAAGAGCTGTAAAGCTATTGAACAGTTTAGTGGTCAGGATTTGACACTCTTGCTGTTGCAGCCCAGGTTTGATTCCTGGTTCAGGGAATGACAGGTCCTTCATTTTGGGGGTGGACTAGATAATGATAGATTTGTAGGGCTGGTAAGGACCTCAAGTGTCATCTCGTCTACACTGTTCAATAGATGTGAAGCTGTTGATTTCATGGATCTATATAGGTGGTTGTCAATTATTATTTCTGTTTAACTTTGTATATACTGGAAAGGAGGTGGCTGGAGCAGATATGAGAGTAGGCAGTAAAAGCAGAGGGAGGTTGGGAAAGGTCTTAAGAAGAAGCTCAGCAATGAAGCAGAGAGAAATCCCAGCACGTGAGGTGTATGGCTAATCTGGCTCCCCTTATTTTAAATAAGTTCACTGTGCTCAAGACGTTCCCTTGAGTTGCAAAGAGAAGCATGATTCATTCTGCAACTCTTCACCACTGTCTTGGGACTGCAACACATTGGAAGATGTATTTTAACCACTCTGTGGCCGTGTTTATGTTAAGACAGGTGTACTTTTACCTTGAAGACAGCAAATTCATGTTTGCAATCTCAGTGTAAAATTGTAACAAAAACAAGGCACTGGTTGTTTTTAAGTCACAAGTAACTAGTTGTGCACCCAGGACCATGGTTTCCCTTAACTTGCCACACTTCACAGGTACTACCTAAACTGCCCCAATTTTCTAGAAAGCAGGAGTAGTTCTGCACTAAGTCTGCTAAAAATTAGAAGTAAATCTGTTGCAGGCAATGGAGCTACTCTGGTTTGAAACCAGCACACACAAACAAAAAATGAGGCCAATAAATCACGACAATCCCAGCAACAAAAACAAGTCCAGGGCAGCTGGCCAATGGAATAGGTTGCTTAGTGAGCTCGTGGAATCTTCTTCATCGGATGCTTTCAAAAGCTGTCTAGACAAGCATCTCTCTGTGATGCCGTACGGTATAACTGTCCTGTCTCAAAGCAGGGAGTTGCTCTCTCAGATGACTCAGGAGGTCCTTTCCAAATCTAAAGTTCTATGATTCTAACTGTGTAGCTTTTCTGTCCTGGATTTTTATGACCTTCCTTTCCCTCTCCCCTCAAAGTTTGCAATAAGGATTGTTATCTGAAGAAACTAAGTGGGCTTCAAATGATCCCACATTTTGAATATAAAAACAACAAGCAGCAAGTAAAAATGTCTGGAATTCAGGAAAAGAAAATGTTTAATTTGCATATAGGCACAATGCCCCACCCAATAATACAAAGCAATAACCCCGTTACAAAAAGATCAGTTACAATACATGCAAAAAAAATCTGGGGGTGCATTAACATGGTGAGACATTAGTACATCTTTCAAATAAATACATGCATCTACTCACCTAAAGAACAAAACTTTATAAAGTTTTGCAAAGAGTGGGGCAAAGTGGAACAAATTAAGGTTACTTACCTGTAACCTTGGTTCTTTGAGATGGGCTCTGTCACTCACATCAATGGGAGCTGCGCCTGTGCAAATCAGCTATGGGAAGTTTCTAGAAGCAGTTCATCTGTCATGCTCCAAAGCTTCTCTCCTCACATCTTGCACCATTGGTGGGCTCGCAGCGAGACTATAAATAGGAGGGGCAGAGTTCCTTCCAACCTCCACACCAGAGAATCCCACTCTAACCAGGGCTCTGATGTCAAGGGGAAGTAGGGAGGGAGGTGTGAGTGATGATGCCCATCTCGAAGAACCAAGGTTACAGGTAAGTAACCTTAAGTTTCTTCTTCAAGTGGGGCTCCGTGAACTCATATCAATGGAAGAGTGATCGCGGGGTATCACCTGAACAAGGGGCATGCATGGGGTCACGGGCCAGCCCCAGTGGGGGAGACCTCTTGTCTGAGCCATGCGGGTAGGCTCTGTGGGGCCCATATGGAGTGCTCAGGGATTTTCTTTTAATTTAACCCCCCTGGTGGGGGCCCCGCATGGAACACTGCTGCCGGGCAGAGCGGCGGCACTCAGGAAAGGTTTTTGCTTTGGACCCCCCCCCCCCAGGGTGTGTGCGCATGAAGCGCTGCCACTGAGGAGCACAGTGGTGCTCAGAAAAACTTTTTTATTTTAAACCCCCCGGATGGGGGTTGGCCACATGGAGCACCACCGCCTGGGAGCGTTGCGGTGCTCAGACAAATTTTTATTTTGTCGCTACCAGGAAGTGTGGTGGTGCTCAAGAATTTTTAGTTTAAACCCCACGGATGGGGGTGGGAGCTGCATGGAGCGCCGCCGCACTCCACGGGAATTTTATTTTAAGCCCCCACCGGAGGGTGCTGAGGAATTTTAGTTTAAACCCCCCAGATGAGGGTGGGGGGTCACAGGGAGCGCCGCTGCTGGGCAGCGTGGCGGTGCTCAGGCATTTTATAGGTTTTCAGGTTCTTTTTAAAGGTAAGAAGGGAGGAACGGAGATGAACATCCAGAGAGAGGGAGTTCCACATGGAGGGGCCCACCACAGCAAAAGCCTGATCACCCATCGACTTAAGACGTGATGGCGGAACCCCCAAACAGCAGGTGGTTCCTGAGCGCAGATACCCATCAGTGTGAGGCTCCAGAAGCAGGTCTCGAATATAGCCAGAGCCTAAACCATTCAGGGCCTTAAAAACCAGCAGCACAATTTTAAACTCAGTCCATCATTCCACAGGCAGCCAATGCAGAGAACGCAGGACGGGTGTAATACGATCACAGCTGCCCAAATCAGTAAGCATCTGCACTGCCGTGTTCTGAACAAGCTGCAAGCAATGGATTAGCACTGCCAGCAGCCCGTAGAAGCGGGAATTACAAAAATCAAGCCTCGTAGTCACCAAGGAATCGGTGACTTTGGTAAGGTCAGCCTGGGATAAATAAGGGTGTAACGTACGCAAATTGCGCAGTTGAAAAAAGCATTTCCAAACCACATCAGACACCTGGATTTTCATGGACAGACTGTTGTTGAAAATGACACCCAAGTTCTTTACCTGGCCCACTACTGCCACCTGGACCCCATCCACATTCAGGGGACTGAGAGAGGCAAGAGTATCTTCATATTGGCTGCCCTTTCCCATCAATATCACCTCAGTCTTCCCTGGACTGAGCACGAGGTAGCTCTGACTCATCTAGGCAGTTACATCATTCAAGCATTCTCTAAGGCAGAGGCCAAGTTGGCAGGGCTCACAGGGCAAGTGATGTATCATCAGCATAGTGATGATACTCAACCCATGCTTGATCATGACATCCTTAAAGAGCTTCATGTGTACACCGAACAACATGGGTGAAAATAGAACCTTGAGGAACGCTGCAATTCAGGCACCCCAGGGATCACGCATATTCATCCATCACCACTGATTGGCTCCACCCTTCCAGGTATGACCAAAACCACTGACCGGCAGCTCCCATCACACCAGTGATGTCCCTCAGCCGCCGAAGCAGCAATCCATGGTCAACTGTATCGAACACTACTGTAAGGTCCAGCATGACCAAAATGGCCAGTTGTCCTCAATCTAAGATCAGCAGCAGATCATGGAGGACATCTTCAGGCAACTTAGTTAAATCCTTCAGAATCAAGGCGATATCAGTCAAGCTGTTTGATGTAGGAAGGAGACATTTGGATGAAATATGTTCCCGCTGTTCTGGGATAGTAGATCCTGCAAGGCCAGTAGACAACGGCGCTTCACAGACATTTTTATCAAGTGGGTTTATCAGAGTTGTCTGGGTCAGTCCGGCATTATGAGTATACATGTGGCCAAGTTCTGATGTCGTTTCTGAAGTACTCTGGGAATCAGCAGGAAGGGTGGAAAGGTGTAAATGAGATTCTCTCCCCAGCGGATAAGGAACACATTGCTTATGGACGACTTTGCATGGTTTGCTCTGCTGCAAAATTGGGAACACTGGACGTTCTCTTGAGTTGCAAAGAGATCCCTCTCAGGGTGGCCCCACAGGTTGAAGATCAGTTGTGCTATTGATTTCTTTAACATCCACTCATGTTATTATTATTAGTTTGGATTTATATCCCACTCTTCTTCAAGGGACTCAGAGCAGCTACAAAACATTACAATCAAAGTCCCTTCCACCTTGAGCTGAGTAGCATGTCTGATCAGACTGTCCACTCAGTAGTTTGATTCCCTTACTATGAGTGGCAACAGGGTTGATATCGTGAACTATTCCCCAGTTCCAGAGCTTCATAGACTGCACAGACAGGATGATAGAATGCCTCCCTGATAATTTATGTACCACATCTCTGTGGTGTTCTCAGTAGCCAGCTGTATTGGTTTTCCCTAAATGGGAGGAAAGCCTTCAGAGCGAACCTGATTGTGAGTTCTAAAAGACTGATAAGCAATATACGTTTGCAGCTGTTCCAGAGGCCACTGACTTCTATGCCATTGCAATGAGGACCCCATCTCAAAAGGGAAGCATCGGTGGTAATTATAACCTGTGGAGATGTTTGAAGGAAGGGCATGTCCTGTAATAGATTTTCTTCAGGTGCTTTTTAAAGGTAAGGTGGGAGGAATGGAGCAGTGCAGTGTCTGGAGGGCGGAAGGGGAATACTGCATGCCGACTGTTGTAGAGGACATGTGGCCTAGAATCTGTAGGAAGACATACTTTCTGATGTGATACGTGGTTGAGCTTGTTTTTGGAGTTCTGAAATATTTCATATTTCTATATTTCTGATATTTAAAAAGGGATCCAGAGGCGATCCTGGAAACTACAGACCAGTAAGCTTGACATCTGTGCTGGGCAAAATGGTGAAAACTATCATTAAGAACAGAATCGCTGGGCATGTTGATAAACATGGTCCTTAATGGGGAAGCATCAACATGGATTTAGCAAAGGCAAGTCATGCCTCACTAATCTGTCAGAATTCTTTGAGGGTGTAAATAAGCATGTGGACAAGGAAGACCTGGTAGATATAGTGTATCTGGATTTCCAGAAAGCATTTGATAAGGTCCCACATAAAAGACTCTTGAGAAAATTAAAAAGTCATGGGATAGGAGGTAGTGTCTTACTATGGATCGGTAACGGGTTAAAGGATAGGAAGCAAAGGTTAGGACTAAATGGTCAGTTTTCACAATGGAGAGATGTAAAAAGTGGTGTGCCTCAGGGATGTCTATTGGAACTGGTGCTGTTTAATGTATTCAACTATTCATTAATAATCTGGAAAAGGGCATTCAGAGTGAGGTGATCAAATCTGAAGATTTATTTATTTATTTATTTAATAGATTTATACCCCGCCCCTCCTGCTAAAGCAGCCCGGGGCGGCTTCCAACAATTAAAACAATATAATAATAAAATACAATTTAAAACATTCACATATTAAAACATTAAAACAGGGCTAAATGCCTTTCACAGCAATAAATACTATAAATAATGAATCAGGTGAGGGAGNTCTGGGAAAGGGCACCAAGAGTGAAGTGATCAAATTTGCAGATGACACCAAGTTATTCAAGGCAGTTAAAACACGAGCAGACTGTGAAGAACTGCAACAGGATCTTATGAGACTGGGTGCCTGGGCATCTAAATGGCAGATGAGATTTAATGTGGACAAGTGCAAAGTGATGCACACAGGGAAAAATAATCCAAACTATGAGTACACAATGCTGGGTGGGTACTAAGCTAGGAGTTATCACTCAGGAAAAGGATTGTGATTTCAATACACTGAAATCCTCAGCCCAGCATGTAGCAGCAGTCAAAAAAGCAATCAGAGGCTGTCATAATGCCTCTATACAAATCAATGGTGTGATCGCACGTGGAATATTGTGTGCAGTTCTGTTCACCCCATCTCAAAAAGACATAGCTGAACTAGAAAAGGTACAGAGATGGGCAACGAGAATGATAAAGGGTATGGAACGGCTTCCGTACAAAGAGAGGCTTGACAAGCTGGGTCTCTTCAGCTTAGAGAAGAGAAGACTGAGAGGGAACATGATAGAGGTTTATAAAATCTTGAGTGGTTTGGAACGGGTAGATAGGGAATGGTTATTTATCCTCTCAAATAGTACTAGAACTAGAGGACACTCCATGAAACTAGCTGCCAGCAGACAACAAATAAAAAGTACTTTTCACTCAATGCATAATTAACTTATGGAATTTGTTGCCAGAGGACATCGTCAAGGCCAGTAGTATAGCTGGGTTTAAAAAAGGACTGGATAGGTTCTTGGAGAGTAAGTCCAAATAACTGCGAGTGAACAACAGGGAATGGATTGCCCATTGTGACTGTTGGTTCTTTTCCCATGTGATCGAGATTGGTCACTATCAGAGGACAGGAGGCTGGGCTTGATGGACGATTGGTCTGACTCAGTATGGCACTACTTCTGTTCTTATATGGGAGAAATGCTCTCTGCTTGATCGAGTTTACATCTGCACCTATGAACTGAATGGACTGGGATGGTGTTAGGAAAGATTTTTTGGAAGTCAACAGGAATTCCAATTGTTGGAGGAGACCTAAAACAGTCTGCAAATCTCCAGTAAGTTTTTGTTCAGTATTTGAAACTATTAGCCAATCATCTAAATAAGGAAAAACAGCGATGCCCTTTTTTCTAAGGTAAGCTGGTACAGGGACAAGATACTTTGTAAAAACTCTTGCCATGGTAGGGAAGCGAAAGAGGAGGACTGTATATTGATAGTAATTTCCACTGCAGGTGAATCTCGAGTATTTTGTACATGATGGGTGAATGTTAATATGGAAATAAGTGTCATGCAAATCACGAGCTGTGAATCATACACCCTTGCGTAAGCATGTGTGAACCTTAGTACATCTACCAAAAATGTAGATTTTTCGACCTTCTCTATCCATTGGTGAGGTCTCAGGGATTTACTCAGCTGTCTTGCCATAGATGCCTGGATGACCATGGAGTTGGGCATAGGGTGCTTTATAAACATCTTATGGTCCTCTGGTATTACAGGATTGAATGCAGGGTCGGTACTACCATTAGGCAGCTCAGGTTTCTGCCTAGGGCGCCAGCTTGAAGGGGGTGGCTCTCCTGCTCCCGATCCATCTGCCCTGCCGCTGCCATTGGTGATAAGCTTTCCATTGGATGGGGACAGGAAAGGTGCCCCCTTCAACTTGCTGCCCTAGGTGGCCTTGCTAATAAGTTCTGCACTGGATCTGGGGTGGGAGAGGCGCCTGCTAGGTGGCTCCACCCCAAGCCAGCTCTGCTGCCATCTTTCCTGTCCCTGATCCAGCCATTGCTGCTGCTTCTCCTACAAGTTGAAGGGGGTGCCTCTCCCATCATTGCTGGTAAGCTGTGCAGCTGGATTGGAGGCCAGGAGGCACCAGTCCCTCAGTGTCCTAGAAGCAGGCTGTGCATGTGCGTGTTGCGTGCTAGGTGTGTGCATGCGGGAGTTGTGCATAACATGCACATCAGTTGCATGTAAGGTGCGCACTGCAGTGTGTGCACTGGTTGCGCGAGGGGTGCATGTGCAGGTTTGCCTAAGGCAGCAAGAATCCTTGCCTTGACTGAATGCGTTGTATTGCAAGTCAACTGGAAGTGTTGACAAGGGGGTTTTCCAATGAGTTCTCGAATTCTTCATAAGCTTTTTAGATAGAGGCAATGTAACCGTGGTAGGAGTGTGTTTATGTAAAATTCTCTAAATAGGATCGTCCTCTTCAACTAGGACCGTCTTTAAAATGAGAGCAATTGCCATCTTGTGAATTAAAGATTGACACTTCTTATAGTCCTCAGAGGTAGTGGTTTGGACCAGGTCTGAAATGTTATCTGAAGGGGACAACGGTAAGTCTTCAGATTCTGTAGAACTAGTATTTGGTATATTTGAAGATGAAGTAACCTTCTGAGAAGTCTCTGATTTGGGATGGGAGGGTTTCTCTACAGGCAGGGATTCCTCCTTTGGTAGCTGCTGGTCCTCAATAAGAGCTTTTGTCATTGTAGGTAATGGGGTCAAAGTTGGTGGTTTCCCTAGAGAAGCAAAGGAAGTTGTTCTGCCCAGCTTAGATGCAGAACTAGCAGGGTACAACTGTTAATATTATTAATTATTATTATTAAAAGCACTTCTACCCCGCCCCTCTTGTACACAGATGACTCGGGACAGCTTACAGCAAAAAAATCAACATACAACACATCAATATAATAAATATAAGAAATTAAAAACCATAAAACAGATCAAAAATTTACAAAGACCTGCACAAAACCCCAACTAACTACACCTAACCCATCCCACACACCCTCGCCTCCCTGCCAAATGCCTGATGAAAGAGCCAGATCTTGCAACTGTGTCAGAAGGCAAGGAGACTTGGGTTGAGGCAAACCTCCACTGGTATGGCATTCCAAAATGACGGCACAGCCACTGAGAATGCCCGCCTGCCAATCCGGACCCACTGGAAGAGCGGGACCTCCAGGAGGGTGCTCCCGGACAACCACAGGGGTCACCTGGGGGTGGGGTGATCCTTCAGGTAAGCAGGGTCCTTAAAGATCAAAACCAGCACCTTGAATCAGGCCTGGAAGACAACAGGCAGCCAGTGCAGTGCCCAGAGCACTGGCATAATGTGCTCCCTGTGGCCTGTCCCAGTCAAGAGGCGGGTCGCAGCATTCTGCACCAGCTGCAGTTTCCAAACCATCAGCAAGAGCAGCTCCACATAGAGCGCATTGCAGTAGTCTAGTCTCAAGGTGATGAATGCATGGATGATAGTGGCTAGGTCTGAGTCTGAGACATATGGGTGGAGCCTCCTCACCAGATGTAATTGGCGGAAGGCGCCCCTGGCCACAGCTGACACCTGGAAATCCAAGCACAGCTGTGAGTCCAGGAGCACCCCCAGGCTCTGCACAGATGGAACCAAAGGAGGCTAACACCCCCAATAATAGGAGTGTTCCCCTCTCCCAGATCACTGACCCCACCAACCAACATCACCTCCATCTTATCAGGATTGAGCCTCAGTCGGCTCGGCCTCATTATTATTATTATTAGACATTTATATAGCGCCAGTCGTATGACCTGGTGCTGTACAGAACATAGAATTAGATGCGGTCCCTGCCTGTGGCTTACAATCTAAAAGACAAAGACAAAGGCGGGGGGGGGGGAGGAGAG
>QEPC01001882.1:368256-385334 GCA_003113815.1 Sphenodon punctatus | reverse complement strand
GGGAGAGACAGGGGAGAAGACAAACAAACATTCAGGCGGATGCGAAGTCTCAGGTGCGTGTGCTTGGCTTGGTTACAAAGAAGTTGGTAGCAGCAGTCTGCAGAGGAGGGCAGACAGTAAGTATATGGGGAAAGACTAGCGGGCATTGGGAAAGGCAGCATGGAAAAAGTGGGTCTTGAGGAGGGATTTGAAGGAGCGGAGGGAGGAGGCAAGGCGGATGTTGGCAGGGAGGGAGTTCCAGGTATGGGGGGCAGCGAGGGAGAAGGGACGAAGGCAGTTAGGTGAGCAGGGTGGGTACAACGGAAGAGCGGAGAGCGTGTGCAGGAGTACGTAGGGAAATTAGGTCCGAGAGATAAGGGGGAGCTTGATCGTGGAGCATCCAGTCCCCCACAGCGGCCAGATACCGAGATAACAAGGGGACAGCAGGGCCTGGGTTGGATGAAAATGATAAATACAGCTGGGTGTCGTCTGCATATTGATGACAACAAACTCCCCAGTTGCATATGACCTCACCAATTGGCTGCATATACACGTTAAACAAGAGAAGGGACAGAATGGAACCCTGCGGGACACCACATGAGAAAGCTCCAGGGGATGAAATACAATCCCCTAGAACTACTTGCTGTGATCCGCCAGTAAGGTAAGAACAGAACCATAATAACACAGCTCCGTCCACCCAGGCTAGGTCCCGCAGGTAAGTCACCAATATCTTGTGGTTAATGGTATTGAAGGCTGCTGACAAATCCAGAACTAGAAGGGTCATCTGACCCCCCATCTAGCTCTACCAGGAGGTCATTGGCCAAAGCCACTAACACTGTCTCCATGCCATAGCTTGGACGAAAGACTGACTGTGTGGGATCAAGAAAGCTGGTGCGATCCAGATGTGCCTGCAGCTACTGGGCCACCACGCGTTCAATAACCTTTCCTAAAAAGGGAAGGTTAGAAACAGGCGGGTAACTTGCTGGGGCATCCACATAGATAAATGGTTTCTTGAGGAGGGGGCAGACCACAACCTCCTTGAGGCAGTCCGGCACCCTCCCCTCCCAAAGGGAGGTGTTAAATACCCCAGCCAGCACTGGCCCTAACATCTCCCTGGAGACCTTGACCGACCAGGATGGGCAAGGATCTAGTTCACAAATTGTGGCCCGAACAGACTGCAGGGCATCAGTTGCCTCAGCCGGCATCACCGACT
Source organism: Sphenodon punctatus (assembly GCA_003113815.1). Lineage (NCBI taxonomy): Eukaryota > Metazoa > Chordata > Lepidosauria > Sphenodontia > Sphenodontidae > Sphenodon > Sphenodon punctatus. Next base: position 384,142 of record QEPC01001882.1, on the reverse strand, counting down.
GAAATTCATCCCACAATACAGAATCAGATGGGGCATTCCTAACCTCTGACTTTGCCATTGCTTCTAAAGTGGCGGAGTTGAAGTCATGCTCAATGCAAGCGATTTTATCTGCAAAGTAAGTCAAAAACATATCACAGCAGGCCCTAGATGAATCTGGTTCCAGGCAGAGACAGGGTGGACTGACCAACTCCCTCACCACCCATAACTGCTCCGCTAGATGCAACTGAGCAGATGCTATGAGGGAAGCAAAGAACTGTTTCTTTACTTCCCGCACAGCCACAGCAGCTCACTAATATGGAGGCTGGTATGGAGGCTATCATGGGGGAGGCTTGGTGATGACCAGTATAAGGAGGCGATGGCCAGTATAAGGAGGCTTGGTGATGACCAGTATAAGGAGGCGATGGTCAGTATAAGGAGCCCAGGGTGGCTGTTCTGAGATCCATGCTGGGAGCTGGAGAGTATGACACCGAGTGTTGTTCATACGGTGATGAGAATGGAGGTTAGAGCTTGGTGCAAGCTGCTTATCTTTGCCTGATGATTGAGATGGGTAAATGGGATGAGCCGGAGAGCCCTGAGCTGGATCAGCTGTGTCCAGATATGATGAGTTGGGGGAAAACATAGGTGATTCCACTAAAGAACCCCTTGGAGTTCCCGAAGGAGTAGCCAGAATATAGACAGAAGCTTGTGGTGACTTACGGATTGTAATTGGTTCTCCTTTTGTGTGTGGTGGAGTGGCTGAAGGGCGATCCAATTTTTTGTGTGTTTTTTTTAAGAAGGGGTCTCATCCCCTGATGATTTATTCCTCCATTTCTTTTTGGCTTATTCAGATCTCATTATTACCCTTTTCCTTTTCTGATCTTCTTTTAAGACTGGGGAAGAGAGAATGACCTTCAGCTTCTTCAGTTTTTGGAGCTGCTGAAGAGGAGAATGACCTTCCTTGGTACTGGGAGAGGTGGTGTGCAAGGAGACGGTGCCGAGGAGATTGGTGCAGAGGGAGATGGTGCTAGAGAAGGCAATGGTGCTGAAGATATTGTTGGTACCATTAAGGATGGTGCTGGAGAAAAGGTCAATGCTGAGGAGGATGGTGCCGAGCCCAACTTCAATGAAGGTGGTTGCCGGGATCAAGGAGATGACATAGAGAATTCTCCTGGTGCCTAAGCGCCCTTTTTGTCACTAAGAAGAACTGAGTACGTTTTTTTTTTAATCCTTTATGGCTCTGCCCGATAGGCTTGCGCAGGCAGACCAACCTGTGTGTTTGTGAGCCTCTCCGAGGCAGACAAGGTACTGACTGTGCAGATCTATGATAGGGATGGAAATTAGGCAGGCAATACATTTTTTTAAATACTCCCTTCTTACCCACTGAACCCTGTCTGAGGTTGAAGGCGGCAAGATCTTCTGTCTTCTTCTTTCTTAAAAACAAACAAACAAACAAACAAACCAAGAAACCAAAAATGAAGAATGGATGATTTCCAACTGCTATCAATGGTTCCTCACAGAGAAGAACGGAAGAAGGCTGTCGCTAACTACCAAATGCTGTGGCAGTCGGAAGGAAACTGAGGTACTTTGTGTTCTGCCCCTCCTATTTATAGCCTCAGTATGAGCCCACCAGTAACGAGAGATATGAGGGGACGAGCCATGGAGTGCAACAGATTAACTGCTTCTGGAAGGTTCCCGAAGCTGATCTGTGCAGGTGCAGCCCCCGTTGATGTGAACGCATGGAGCCCCACTTGAAGAAGAACCAAAAGTTAGCATGTAAGACATTGAACACAAAAACATTCAACTCTTTAGAGGCCAAAACTGTAAGAGTCATGTGGTTTATTAGCCATTGATGGTCAAATCCTGAAGGCCTTGCTTAAGCAAAACTCTCACTGAAGAGGATGTTATTTTTGTTAGAATAAGGACTGCAGGATTTGGCCCTCATTCAATAGAAGGTTTTTTATCTGTAAGAATTATGAACCACATATGTATTTATTTATAATTTATTCTGGGAAGCGTATGAGGAGGGGAAAAACAAATCTTATAAGACAAGCTTAAAAATATATCTAATAAATATAATTATTTAGGGAACTCTGGGTTATAATCAGTATTCACTGAAATCAAACTTGACATAATAAAAGTTAATAAATACTTCTAATAAATAATTAAGTTTCATTTTAACCTACACAATAATTACAGGTTTTAGCAACTATTGAAATAACATGGGAGGGAACAAGGTGGTGGTTTTAATTTGTATATGTACTGGCCACTTTTTAATCAGCCCCAGCAGTGTAAGACCATATAAACATCTATGCCTGATAAGGCATTGTAATAAAGTAAAATCACTTCATTAATCTACAACTGGAGTGTAAACTGAACTGGTCCCTTTTACATCCCCTCCTGTCTAAACATGGGCCAAATCATGCTTTTAGACACTGGCTCCGAGCGAATACAATTGACAGCTGCCCTGCTGCGGGTGGAACTCCTCTAGGAGATCCCTAGCAAGCGCAGCCACTGCTGAAGCCTTTCCGAGGGCAAAGGATACCACTGGCAGTAAATCCAGATTGCTCTGCCTCGCCCCAGCTTTGGGATATCTTGGTCCTAGCACATGCTACGAGGACATAGTCCCTGTACTCCTCCAAGGGCAGGGATAAGCATTGTGTCTGACCACTCTATAGGGGGATAAGAGGTAGGTGGCACTAGTTCTCTCCTCCCATAGGAGAACTCTGGAATATTGCTCAGAATGCATGTCTATTTCATGTAGAGGTGCAGTGATCGACTGATGCCCTACACTGGTATTTTTAGTTACTCCTCACTCAAAGAAATAGGAGTGGGTTACAAACCTGACCTGTATATAAATAAGCTAGCTCATTTTGGAGCACTGAGCAGGATTCAGTTTTGACTCGCATATATTACTATGCAGGTTACAGATTTCATAGTTGCAAGTAAGGGACTGAATCTTATTCACTCAATGAAGGCAGCACCCCTGAAAACAGAAAGACCATTTGAGTGAGTAAGCAAGGTGAGTAGGATTAATAAAAAGTATTCACAGAAAAGTGCAAGGGCAAAACAAACAAATACACACACACACACACACACACAAGAGCAGATGAACCACCTTGTTTATAAAAGATATGGGGAGAAGCGTGGCAGTGGAAACTTCTCATTTCCTTTGTGCCCAGAACACTGCCTGTAGATGGACTTGTGGATAAAGTATACATAGTTAGGCTGTCCAAAATCCCAATGCAGGGAGCATGTAGGAGGCTGATGACCATCTCAGAGACAACAGCAGCAGAAGTGGACTGACCATCTCACAATTCTTTTGTAAAGCCCACTTACTGAGACTTTGCATAAGGATGAGAAATGGGCTTCTGGCTATTTGTGAAGGTGTGTGTTCCCCTCTCCATGGTCATCAATTTAATAATATTTTAAGCAGCACAATCTACTAACCATCTCTCTCTCTCTCTCTCTGTTAGTTAAATAAAAGTAACCATTTTCTAGAGGCCTGAGCACATGGCTAGGACCCAGGTAATCTGGAGTTCTAGTTCTAGCTCTGCCTCTAGCTTAGCTCACTATAGTCTAGACTTGTAAGTTGCCCAAATGTAAATGAAGGACATATAATAGTTCAGATGATATCTTTTATTGGATCGGCTTCTGTTGGTGAGACTATGCAAGCTATCAGGATACACATGGACCCTTCCTCAGGAAAGTTATATTTCTGACTTTTTACTTGCTGGAGAAAGGGCCCTGTGTAGTCTGAAGCTTGTGTACTCTCACCAACAGAAGTTGGTCCAATAAAAGATATTAGCTGAACTACTTTGTCTCTGTCTCTGGCCCACTATGTAACTTTGGGGAAGTCCTTACCACTGGAGAAGCTGAGTCAATTTCAAATGCAGCTTTAGGTGCTTGGCAACTTTGAAAAATCATGTCATGAACCTACTGTATCTGTAAAATGGGTTTATCACTAGCTACTCACTTTCCTCATTAGAATGTGGGGAGAATTAGCTTATGCTGATGTTTATTGAACACTCTGAAACTCTGAAGTTCTGTACACAGGTGGTATATTATTGATGCCAATATTAAGTGCAACACAATGACAAAATTAATCTAAATTCACCATTTTCATGAAGGTTCTGAAATAAATAGGATAAATATGTGGCCACACAGAGGTAGTTTGTTCTGCATTCCTTTCACCATGACTGAAAAAAGGCCACAAAATGTGTGGCCCCTGACCTGGCAAAATGAGTTACAGGAAGATGAAGTAATGGTTACTAACCTATTTCACAATGCCGGTAAAAAGACACATTTATTTGTGTGTCTTTTATGAAAAAGAGAGATAAAATAATGGTCATGCTAGAGTCTCCCTTTTGTGATCAGCCTATCTTTTAATGTTATTGATAGCCTTAAAGAGTTTTATGCTACTGACATTTGATAATTCCCTTTGTACTGTCAATATACAGAAAATATACAGTAAATTACCTTTATGGTCTAAATAAACCCATGCTTCTTATTTATCATGCATTGGGGATGCAATCAGCCTTTTATCAGTCACTAATAAAAAGAACAAGCAACTTTTTAAAAAGCATCTATAAATAAGGTTTCTATGTTCATTTCTACTGCATTCATTAATCAGAATTATTTAAAATGCCTCTATAAGTTTGCTCTTATTTCTTATTTACTGAGGATTTTTTTCCAGTACTTATTTGATATTTACTCGTGCAAATATTTACAAAGATGGCTCTTGTGGTACAGAAAACTTAATGAAATTTACAGCTGCTAAGGTGCATTCATAAATGCTAATACTTGCACTTAGAAAAAATGGAATTTGTTTTGCAGCTCTTGGGAGGGCTAACAATACAGTTAAAGTGCAAATAAAGATAAAATCCACAAGCCAGGCAGATCCATTTTTCATCACTAGCATCAAGAAGCTTCACAACTTTGATAAGATGTCAGATCAAATATGTCCAGGTCTCAATCTCTTTTAAACATCTATCTCCCTGAGAGGACTTAAGGGAGGTAAACAATGATATAGCCCTGTTTTTTCCAACTGGCTGATAATCATTGGAAAAGTAAGAACACTTTCCCAGCCCAGTTACACAACCGTGCAAATATCTGTTTTCAGATGTGATGTACAGCATGCGTTTGAGCCCATTCTTCCATGCACCTGCAAGAGGCCACTTTTGATCATGGAACTGTAGGAAGAACCGTCTCTTTTAAAGACATGAATTTCACCCAGTATCACATAGTAGCTCAGGTTTAAAAAATCAGTTACAAACACCACACTTTTCTCTAACAGACACTCATATGCAAACAATACATTGCAAAAATAAACAAACAAATAAATAAATACATACATTCATATTTGCTGACTGCCAAACTTTACCCCAGAGATAAAGATTTTAGAATGGAGCAGTTGCATCAGTGTCAAATAACTGGGCAAAGAAAAAAAAAAGCATGCACTTAATTTAATTTAAAATAAGGTTCTCCCTCATTTTGTCGCTGCACTCTATTGATTGCCAGAACATGTGCAGAAGGTGCTTTATAGATTAGGTTGTCAGGGATGCTGTAAGGAGCAGAAAATGAGAGTGTCTTCCCCTAAATGACTAGCTGCAAAATGACTGAGCATTTGATTCAATATCGGCTCATTTTTCTCCAGTCCGGGCACTGGAGATTCAGGCAGGACTTCTGAACTCACATGTCCTCAGGGAAGCTCTTGCACCAGGCAACTAGTAAAACAGTTTATTAATCTTAATGCTAAACCACCATACTACGTATCTGTTAAGGAAAAGGTATTCACAGTACAAAGGTAAGCGAAACTTTAGTATGGGAATTACTAAATTTAGTATGGGAAAAACTCCCACCCCCCCTGCCAATTTTAGACAAGGCTGAGAGGACATTTTAAGAACATTAATTTCTGCAGGGGGAACATTTAACTGATAACAAATAATTTCAAGATCATAAGCAACAGATGCAAAGTTCTTAGATATTATCTTGCTGTCATAGCAAGTTAAAAAGTGATTCTTAAGTGCTCCTTGTTTGCAATGGGTATAGTATGAGTGTGGATAAATCCCACGGATACTTAAAGATTGTACTTGTTAAGCAATGTGCATCAGAAAAATGGTATACATTTTCCTTCCGATCAGCATTTGCCCATTTATCCTACTCTAATGGAATATGGTACCTACATTTTAATTTGTCTCCTTATTACCCCACTAAGCATGGCTGCTGCGAGTACCATTTTCATGAGTTCCTTCGGTTTTCCATTAGCTGTACAGTCCCTTTCACAAAACATTACCTTTGCAAAGTAACAATCACTGAACCCAAGTCTGAAGCATCTTGTCTTTCACTTCGAACACTTGGTTTTCCATGCCTGAGAGGGAATTTCTGCAAGGCTCTGTCTCCCTCATTGGAAAAGGGAATTTGCATTTTTCTCAATCTTTCCCCTTGCATTCTGTAGGGCATGACATGCATAACTTTGTTCATTACACTAAAGCTCTCTGTAGACTCCGGGACAAAGCTGGTTCCTCAAGCAAGGAGTCTGGGTTCAGTTTTTAGGGATAGTTCATACAAAGTATCTTCATCTATGATGAGAGTCTTGTCAAGTAAGTAATGGGTAACCTGCGAAAGAAGAAACAAGTATAAAAAGGGAAAACGACCTCCTACATTTTAAGTCTAAATTTCTCTCTGCTTCTGAATGAAACTTTCTTTTTCAATTTAATTTAAGAACGTGTGCTGCAAACAGGTAATCATTTCAGATTAAGATGTTGAATTCTTTTCTTGTGTTTTGTTTTCTTAGGCTGCTTTTATAGGAGGTGCTGAAAAGTGCGGGGAGGATGTAAACACTTCCCGTGTGACTTTTCTTTCAATGTGCGACTCAGGAGGCGCTTTTCAGCACCTCCTATAAAAGCGGCCTTAGTGAACCCAAAATAGTGAATCACATGTTACACTAAGGGCAAGATCATCTGAGCAGACACTTCCTAAAGGCACAAATTCCACTGAAGTGGATGCGTCTCCTGCCTGCACTAACTGCTAGTCCCAGAGCTATCTGCTCAAAGGATTGCACTGTAAGCAGCATCCTAACTGGATTCCGAGCTCATGTAGTTGACCTGGTGCTAGGGAGAGGTATATGCAGGAAAGATTTCTAGCCACAGGCCACACAGTGATTCTGGAGTTGCAGTCTTGTGCTTCAGCTTCCTTCAGAACTCAAGGGTTATCTAAGTCTAGCCCCCTGGATCAATGCAGGATTCGCTATCCCCAAACTGCTCTCACAGAAAAATGTATTCAACAGGAAACAGAATCTAGAATCAGGGACCCATGTTCACTGCATTTTCATCATTGTTGAACACAGTGAACATAGGTCCCTGACTATAATAAATCTCTGCCAAAACTAGAGATTGGGACTGGGAGCAACCAGAGTACACTGTTGCCTGAAATAACAGGGAACAATCTTATAAAAACTCCATTTGTGCAGGGAGTCTATGCCCATTGTGAGCTATCAAATCCTGGACCCCACTGCAAGAAAATGCAATTGTGCTGGTTCTGCTGCCACAGAGCTGAGGCTGGATTCACCTGTAAGTATAACATTTGAGAAGAGATATTATCCATTCAGGTCATCACAAATCAAAACATCAACACAAATTCCATTGTCTATCTTCTCCTCTTGCGTTGTTGTTACAAAACATAATGATTTCAGCTTTAGGCACCATCTGTATCTTTGTGGTGGTGAAGGATGAGAGCTGTTCATCTTTTATCTCATTAGTGTATCCTAGTACCTATGTTCAGCACTGTACATTACTGTACCTTTTGTTGATGTTCTATACGGTATGAGGTCTGCTGAAACTGGCGTATCTCCCTGATAATATGTGATATCTATCAAAGGAATAAATAAAAATAAGAACACTCTATAGATTAAGTTGAGAATATCAGCTTCACTCAAACTCAATTAGTGATGTATTTGTCCCATATTGATGAAATTTGTCTTGGAGGTAAGTGCTTTGTTTCAATGATTTTGAAAGACTTTGCCTTTCTCAGATCGGTAACTCAACCTATTAAATCAGTCCCTGTTGGATCACCGTATCTATTCTCTCTACACACTAACAACCTCCTCCTGTTTCTCCCAAGTAGCCTCTGCACAAGTATGACATTAAACTTCAATCAAAAGAGCAGAGGTTTCAATAGCTCCTCAAGACTGGCCTCTAAGGAACCCTGGAATGATTGAAAGAATCAACCTTTAAATGTATTTTTGCTTCCTGAAAGAACAGGAGTCCTAAATGTGCTCTTAAAAGACCTCTCATGAGTAGTTCTCTCTGATAAGTAGGATAGTTTAATTATTTACCATTTATTATTCCCAGCAAGTCCCAATAAGCTTCTTTTCTCCATTCAACTTCTTTTAATCCAAACACAAAATTTAGTTAACCTCGCAATACTCCAAAACCTGCCAGTAGGTGGTGTTAGAAGACTGGCCCTGGACTCAAATACAAAGGAGTCTCTTCAAATTTCTGTCCCTCTTGCAGCATACAAATTTAATATGTATGCACACAAACTCAATTCAAACACAGTCTTAAGGAAAAATCCATGTAAACAAAATCCTGAATTTTAAATATGTAAAAAAATTAAAATTACCATTCGCATTTTGGAAAAATTGACAAGACCTTCTTCAGTGAAGTTTGGTGTTCCTTCTTCAATAAATGCCAGGTCTGTCAAATACATCCCAAGATAGGGCACAGCAGGGGGATTACAGCTGCATGACAAAAAATTAACTATATTTTATTATGATTGAATTTGAAAATTATTCTTCTTTTGGATTGCACACACTCCTAACTTTAAAAAAAACATACTTCAAAAAACGTATACAGATTAGGCTGAATCCATTCATGTATTGGGGAAAACAGGTGCAGCTTAGTTGTACTCACTTATCTGATGCTGAATTTGTCAAAGAATGCCAAATACCTAACTTTAAAATAATGATAGAAAAGTAATGATATAAGTGTAGTGAAAGCCAAAGGTTTAAAATCATGCAGAAAGAACGGCCTTGGAGGGGACGTTATGCTCTCAAAGAGATAATGGGTAATCTAGGAAATAAATACTATGTTATATGCACATCTGAAAGTGAAGTTGGGCAAGTCTTTTCAGTACTCTGTACTCTTCTGAAACATCATGTGCATTTGAGTATTGGTACAAATAGCTCATTTGTTGAATCTTCCTTTTTCACCATATTATTTTTGCAGACACCATGTGTAATAGGGTTGTTTTAGCCCCAGCAAGAAACATGCTGGCACCCATACGAATGATTGTGCCATGAACTGGTGCTAAACGGTAGCGGCATCAAACAGAGTATGGGATCGTCCTAGTAACCAATCAGCTGCAGGAGCTCCAAGGGCTTGTGCAGAATGTAAGGACATGCTCTCAGTGTGAGAGGTGAAGCTGTGGAAGAAGGACCTAATGCTGCAGGGTCTCCAAGAGAGAAGCGGGGACAGGCTTCTGAATATTGTGGGATGAGTCAAAGCCTGCAGGCTGAAACCCTTAGGTAAAGCGGGACTGAAAGAGAGCCAGCCTATCAAAGGACTTCCAAGTGAGATCTGTCCATTTTATATGCAGAAAGCATTTTTCTATACAGACTGCTGATGGAATCAGCTGGTTGCAGGGGAGGTGGAGGCCAGACTCAAAGTGCTAAATGCTCCTACTTAATGGAACTTACCCCAGGATCAGGGCCAAATCAGAACGTTCAGTAACTGCACAACTTTGGGGTAAAAGCAGGCTTGAGCTAGTGTTTTCCAAAAGGTACATAAAGTGGTGGAGAATGTGGGCAACCTCATTAACAGTCTCTAATCACTGACCTTGAGGTAGATCCAGGTATGCCAGAGGAATCGATCTGCTACTAATAGAGAATGAGCCAATTGGAAAAGATCTGGCTGTTTATATAAAATGGAACTTAGTGAAATGATGACAGGACACCTTACAGATCTGCTCTAACAAGCAGCAACCTTGATCCAGTTGTTACAGCAGCAACAACAGGCATCCCAGGACCAGCACAATTGGTTGCTGTGATTCCTCATGTGGCAAGTCAGCCAGACCTATTCCCGAATGGAAGAGGTTCTTCAGGTTCAGGGTCTATAGTTGTACCCAAGATGTCACCTAGGAGTTCTCAGCCTGGCAGAATAAGGAAAATTTACAATCCTCTGGCAGAGAAATTATCTGTAGAGATTAAAGTAGGATACCACCCTGGTAGGCAGACTATGAGAGGGCTGGGTTGCTACCTCTGTTTTTGCTGTACATCACCACTATCAGGATTGTCCACTGGTTGAATATGACCCTGAGTGGGCTCTATGTTTTCTTGCAGCCCAGACCACCCCACGAGAGGTCCGAGTAGAGACTACAATAGATGGGCTCGGATAGGAGGTCACTCGGTGGTAGTCCTATTGGACTCAGGGTCCAACCAAACCTTAGTCAGAGAATAGCTAGCTCAGTAAAAGTGGATAAAACCTACTGGGAAGATCGTACTACAGTGCATTAATGGGGATAAAAATCATTATCCTGTGACCCGGGTACCAGTCAAGATTAATCAGTGTGAACATTATTTAAGGGTGGATGTAGTACCCAACCTACCCTGGCCAGTAATACTCGGCTGGGACTGGTCTATGTTTGGACAAGAGTGGAAGCGAAGTATGAAGGCTTTGAGTCCCAAAGAGAGGAAAAGGCAGTTTCAGGTATGAGATCTGGTAGAAGAACTTAGAAAGGAGCTGGAGGTGCCCCATAGGGGTCCTCTGGATGTCCCAGAAGCCCTTCACTTGTTTTAAAAAAATGTTGATGTGTAAATAACAGGAGTGTCTAAAAGGGATGTGGAGATATCCAAGAAAAATAAGGAGATTTAGGTAATGGAAGAGTTAAAAAGTAAAGCTGATTAAGAGTACAAGATCCAGGTATATTATCCAGGAACAGAAGCTAGTTGCCAAACAGAAGCAACATTGAAGCCAGTGATAGAAAAGGGGGTGCGAGTGAACGTGCAACAAACATAGAGCAATCCTGACCTGCTTCAGAGGACAATCAGACAAATGTTACAATAGAAGCCATGGGACTAAGTCTGAACATAAAAAAGGAGAGTCCGGCATTAACTATGGGATTGAGTCCCCAAAAAAAGAGCTGAGGGGGTAACTCACAAAAAAGGCTGATGACTTAGGAGACTTTTTTGATAATTGCCCAGAGGCCAGGCTAACAAAGCCACACAGGAGACTAACATATGGGTGTGATTGGTGCGACAGTGAATACTATATGATATCCCAGAATAAAGAATATTATTGTTAAATGTGTGGGTCGACTCCAGGAAAACCACACCAACTTGCAACAACTGGAAAATTTAAATAATAGGTCCTTTGTGGTACAGGGGTGGGGAATGGCACTTTAGATAAAAGTGTGGAACTTTCTAATGGGGTACGGATTTTGTAGATTTTCTTTTTTTTGTGTGCCTGATCAGGCTGGTCGTGGTGAGTCATGAGACTTTTTGCTTGTTTTGTTTCACTGGTGGTGGATTTCTTGTGAATAAGAACATGATACTTATGGTACAGCACGGTCGGTCAGGCTGGGTGCCTGAGCCGTGGCCCTTTAAGGACAGTAAGTGCTGGCCTGGGAGGCATAGGCACTGAGATGGCACAGGACAGCACCCTAATATGACTCAGCTGGGCTAGCCTCTAGAACTGGGCTGCCAAGGGCTTGAGTAGGGTCAGATGGGCTGGGCATGACTGGCCAGTCCCAAGCCAAACGGAGGTTGCTGACAGAGAAGATGACTGTGAGTGGGGCAGGAGCCAGGAAGGGCTCTGCCTCACTAGCTGGCTGCAGGAGGGACTGTGCCTAGCCAGCAGGGTCTGGGAAAAGGCAATACCCGAGGGCTACATGGGGGCAACTGAGCCAGTAGCTTGAACCTGATACTGCATGGACTGTGTACGTAACTGGATGGAGTGGATATTGTGAATAAAGAGGACTTTAATGAAGATCCTGCATGGGCCTGCATCTTTGGGTCATGGATCCGAGGAGACTTACGCACACTCCATTACAACTGGTGGAGAATGCAGGCACACCCCAATGGGACTGCTGCCAAGTGCCCAGGAAAAGGGGGTGTGTTTCCCTGACACAGGGCATGGACCAGGAAAAGGATAATTGTGCCCTGGAAGCACCTGAGGCCAGATGTGCAATGAATTAGAACAAAGGAACAGCTGGGACTTCATGTCGGACAGATGTACTAGGGACTCTAAGAAAGTGGGGCCTAAAAGATTGATTGTGATTGCATGTTTATAGTCCTGTGTAACTGTGACTGTGGGATTAGAGTTCCCTGAAATTGAGACTGTGGGGTTAGAGTCCCCTTAGATCACTGGGAAATGTATAGGATGTTGTGTTATGTAACATACGTTTGGGACAAGTGCATGGGGGTCCCAGGTTGGGGACCAGGAGAGTTGGAAGTGCCTGTTCCCCACCCCAGTCTTGTTCATGGGTTCGGTTCTCATCTGGGGGTGGGTGTTAGAGCCCACTGAAGGGAGGTGGATTAAAGGGGGCAGATGAGTCGGCAGCCACACTAAGCTTATGGGGTTAGAGTCTCCTGACTATGTAATGGCAGATGTGGTTACAGTCCCCTGGCAGAAGAGTGGCAGGGAGGTGATTGAGCCAGCCACTCTGAGAAACTGAGGTTAGAGCCTGTAGTCTGAATAAGAGCAATAAGGCTGTGTGTGTGGGTGGGTGGGTGGCGGGGGGACAATTGAGCTGGTAACCTGAACAAGACCAGTAAGGCTGCAGAGGGGCTATTGAGCTGATAGCCTGAATCCCACAGCATGAAGGTTTGAGCTGGCTATAGGGGAGGAGGAGGCCAGAATCCTGAAGGGGGCGTTAAGAGGCCCCTGTGGGCAACACTGTGGTGGAGGGGTCATGGATGAAGGGGGATTTCAGAGTGAGGTTTTACCCACGGACCCCAAGTGAGCGTACAGGGAGGCAGATGAGCCACCACTCTAAGGCTACAAGAGGGCAATGGAGCCAGTAGCCTGATTGAGGCTAAAGTTACAGGAGGGTGACGCAGTCAGTAGCCCAGGTGGGCTAGAGTCCCACAACACCACACTAGGGAAGGTTTAGCCGGGGTCCCATCTCCTCAAGGAAGGAGGGGTGTAGCAGGGTCAGGCTGGGTGCCTGAACCCTGGCCCTTTAAGGATGTTTAGCGTTGGTCTCTGGGAGGCGTAGGCACTGAGGTGGTGCAGGACAGCACTCTAATATGCCTCAGCTGGGTTATCCTCCAGAGCCAGGCAACCAACGGCTTGACTAGGGTCAACTGGGCTGGGTGTGGCTGGACTAGCCTCAAGCCCTAGAGGAGGCTGCTTGTGGAGAATATGGCTGTGGGTGGGGCAGGAGCCAGGGAGGGCTGTGCCTCACTAGCTGGCTGTAGGAGGGACTGTGCCTAACCAGCAGGATCTGGGAAAAGGCTCTATCTGAAGGCTACAGGGGGGCGACTGAACCAGTAGCCTTCACCCAATACTGGATGGACCGTGTGTATATACCTGGATGAAGCGGATACACCTTGTTGTCAGAGGTCATCGACCGGGAAGCTCCTAGGCGTCCGTTCCCTGTGCATCGGCAGCGCAGGTCCCTGTGGTTCATGGAGGACCTGCAGCAGCTGAAGCAAGAAGGGCGGCAGTTGGAGCGACAGTGGTGCCGCTCTTGCACAGAAGCTGACAGACTGTGGTATCGAGCTAGTTTAAAAGTCTATGCTGTGGCTGTGAGAGTAGTAAAGAAGGGATTCTTTGCTGTCCTCATAGTGTCCACAAAGTCACGTCCGGCTGAGCTTTTCTGGGTGGTGAGGGGGGTGGTCAGTGCGGCCTCCCTCCGCCTGGAACTGGAATTTTCTGGTGCTTGCTGTGACTCTTTTGCTGACTTTTTATGGCTAAAATCGCTCATATTCAACCCGACTTCAATGGTACGCTTGCTATGGTAGGAGAACCAGAGGTTATGGACTGTCCAGGTTTTATGGGATCAGTTTCAGTGGGTGACACCCATGATGCAGGGGATGTCCTTGGGGCAGTTAGAGCTACCTATTGTGAACTTGACTTGTGCCTGTCCTGGCTGGTTAAGACCAGCCGGGAGACGCTGGGGTCGCTGCTGGCGGGAGTGGTCAATGCCTCCTTTTGGGAGGGCAAAGTGCCAGGTTGCCTTAAAGAGGCTGTGGTATGGCCTCTGCTCAAGAAGCCATCACTTGATATTAACTCCCTTGCCAGCTATCGACCGGTCTCTAATCTTCTCTATTTACGGAAGGTTATTGAATGGGGTGGTGGCTCAGCAGCTTCAGGAGCATTTGAACTGCATCATTTTCTTGGATACCTCGCAGTCCAGGTTATGGCACGGAGACTGCACTGTGGCCTTGGCCGACAACATTCACTGTGAGTTGAATCAAGGATGGTTAACTCTTTTGATCCTGTTAGATCATTCGGCTGCTTTTGACACAGTTGATCAGGAGATGTTGGTGACTCGCTTGCAGGACCAAGCCGGGGTGGGTGGAATTGTTCTGTTCCTTCCTCGCTGGGAGAGCTCAGTGTGTGGGGGCTGTTCTTTGTCCCCCGGGACCTCATGTGTGGAGTTCCGCAAGGTTCTGTTCTGTTCCCTCTCCTGTTCAATGTGCACATGCAGCCTTTGGGTGAGGTCGTGAGAGGGTTTGACGTTCCGCGTCATTAATATGCTGATGACACCCAACTATACCTCTCATTTTCAGCTGATCCAGGCCTGGCAGTCTTGGTTCTTACCTGGTCTCTGACGGCTGTGGGGGACTGGATGAGGCCGAGCCATCTGAAGCTGAATTCTGACAAGACGGAGGTGATGCAGGTGGGTGTGGCTGAGGGATTGAAGGTCCCCATCATTGAGGTTTGCAGTCTGGGAGTGCTCCTTGATTTGCAGCTCCACCTGGTTGCCCAGGGGCCAGCTGTGGCAAGAAACACGTTTGGCCAACTTCATCTGGTATGGCAGCTTTGGTCTCCAGCTTCAGACTCCCACCTGGCCACTATCATCCATGCCTTCATCACTTCAAGACAAGACTACCGTAACGTGCTCTATGTGGGGCTACCCTTGGTGACGGTCCGGAGACTGCAGCTGGTGCAGAATGCGGCGGCCTGTCTCCTTATGGGGATGGATCGTCGTGAGCATATAACACTGGTGCTCTACTCACTGCACCGGCTGCCTATACTCTTCCAGGCCCAATTCAGAGTGTTGGTTCTGACCTATAAAGCCCTACACGGTCTAGGCCCTGCCTAACTGCAGGATTGCCTCACTCCTGGGACTGTTGATTGGCCCCTGCAGTTAGTTGGGGGTGCCCTACTCAAGGTCCCCCAAGTTTCTCAGGTGGCAACCATGGGGAGGGCATTCTTGGTGGCCACCCAGAAGCTGTGGATCTCCCTTCCGGCAGCAGTCCATATAACCCTAGACCTTGCCTCCTTCAGAAGACAATGTAAAACGTGGCTGTTCTGCCAGGCTTTTGGTAGGGGAGATTAGGGATGTGCGAACACGGTTCGGATGTTCGGACCGAACTCGGTCTGTTCGGACAACCGAACCAAACTTCCGAACCAAACCCGAACCGACCGAACTCTATCTGAACTCAAAAATGACCGAACAGTTCGGTACCGTTCAGGGGGGGAAAAGTGAGTACCAGGCACAAGCAGGTACAGGGAGGGGGGCAGCTGAGGAGAAGATTTCCAGGCACTAGGGATGGAGAGGCTTGGAGTAACAGCTAGCCTGCCCAATCACCATCCCTTTTCTCCTCAGACCACTGGCTTCGCAGTCTGCAATTGGCCATGGGGGAAAGGGGGGCTAGGCTGCACAGAGCCAATGGGGCTTGTGGTAAGGCCAGCACAGCAAGTAACAAAAGTCATTGCCCTCCCCCCTTCCAACATCTTCT
>QEPC01001882.1:283638-345466 GCA_003113815.1 Sphenodon punctatus | reverse complement strand
GGGGCCAATGCCGCCGCAGCGTCTGGCCGAATCCGCCACGGCCCGGAATCCTGCCGGTGCTTCCGGGTCGTGGCGACCGACCAGACATTACTTTTCTTTGATCTCTGCCGGGGATCACTTTCACCACGCTTCCCAGGGAATTGGTGTGACTAGCCCAGGAAGCGTGGTTGAAACTGACGCCATGTGGGGATTGAGCGTGGCGAACATCTGGCGGCCGCCAAACAGACGTGCAAGTCACAGTGACCACAGGTGGGTATTCACCGTGGTTCACTGTGATCTTGTAACATCTGAAAATACCCCTTGTCTGTTTGGAGAGTGATCATTTGCCACTCACCTCCCCAAAGACTGAGCTCATCCTTGCTACGCTCAGTCTTTGCTAGCCTGGAAGCCTGAGATGGCAGCAGGTTCCTTCTTAATCCTCTAGAGGCTCTCAGCTGGCAGCAGACAGTGCAATAGTAATGCCAAATTAAAGCCTCAATGAAAGACTGAGCAGGAATAATTAAGTTCACAGGAATTTCATTGCCCGATGCTCATAGAATTCACACAGAGCAGGCATAAAGATGTTACTACTCTCAGCATCCTGGAGCTTAGCCTTTCTTAACATAAGTGGACTATGAGAGATCTTAAGCGGCAACAAACAGAGCCTGAGGATATTCATAAATTATGCATGCAAACCTTTTTACAGGCGTATCAGTAGTATGAATCATTGTAGTGCCTAAAATGACTAGCAGGAAAACACTCTTACAAGGTATTCACTTTGATCTTTCTTGTGAGAACACTTACTCATAGGGTATGCTTCTGAAAACTATGTGATCTAAGAGAGTTATTTGCTCTGCAAGCTCCATGGCTGACAAAGTTTCAAAGTACTCTGGTTTTGGACACTCTGCCTGAAATAAATAAATAAATACATAAATAAATAAATAGAACAGGAAGTTTCTGTGATTTCTGTACATATCCACTTTACTTCAAAACACATTATATTAACTATATAATCTATTTTAATTAGAAAATTATGGATCAATGACCCATCTAGCCCAATATTCTACCTCCAACAGTTGCCAACTCCAGATACATACAAAAACAGCATCCATGGAATGGTCCATCCCTTGTCATTGGGTGATTTCAGAAGTGACGTGGTGAATGTGCACCACAGTCAACCTCAGTCAAACGCAGGTGGTGGTGAAAGCGCCGTGCATGTCTGTTTGCTCGCATCCAGATGTTCACCACAGTCAAACGCGGCCTGGGGTGAAGCTAACCACGCTTCGTGAGGTCGGGGTGGGAGGAGGTCCAGAAGTGTGGTGAATGAAAAGTAACTTCTGAACGGAAACCCGCAGCCGCAGTGGAAGGAATTGACCCCAGCTGCGGTGCATTCTGGGGCTCGAACCGCGGTCCACGTCTCCACTGCATGTCTGTTGTGTTCCCCCGGCCCATGTTCTCTCTGATTGCCCCTGGGCGGTGATCATGATCCTGCCACTTCTGTTGGGGCCGCACGTGTCACCACAGCCCGCGGTGAATCCGTTCACACCGGGATGGGATTCACTGTGGTGAATTGGAACGTGTCACTTCTGAAATCACCCATTCTCTCCCAACTTCAGGCAGTCAAATGGCTATAGCCACCAGTGGAGCATGAATTTATCTAACCCTTTCTGAACCCACTTATACAAGTGGTCTTCACACCACTGCATGACAAATGAGTTCCCCAGGTTAAATGTGCTTTGTGTAAAAAAGTTGCTTCCTTCTGTTTGTTTTAAACCTGCTGCCTGATCATTTCATTGGGCGCCCCCCTAGTTCTATCCGATACTTAGTTTATGAAAGAAAAAGAAATAGACAAAAACAAAATGCTTACAGCATGGGTCACAATATATGTATAGGTAGAGTAGTCAAATGTTAAGAGTGCTTTGTCAGACTCCCTATGTGACTTTGGACAGATCATGTGGTCTTTCTGTGTCTCCTTCCCCCATCTTTATGATAGCAACATATTATTAACCCATTGGTATGGAAGCCAATGCAGAAGGATATAGCTATTGCAACAAGGACAAAGGAATGATAAGCGTTTAAAGATAAAAGTCCAAGTTTTGCACAGTCCCTTCACCCTCCCAGGGCACACTTGGTCTACTCTCCACATGCCTCAGGTTGGCATGCTGTGGACAAAGAATGGGTGTGGCTGAGGATGGGGTTTCTTTAAAGGGCATATTATTAGATGCTGAACAGCCATCTTGCTGGAATTGTTACTCCTGCGCGTGTTCAAGAGAGGAGATGCATAGCAGAGCTTTTCTTTCCCTCACCCATATGCATTTCTTTCCCCCAGTATGTTACTGTTAACAATCATCCAACTCAGTACCAAGTCTAGAAGCTCTAAGAAGTGCTCTGTTGACATCCAATTTCAACACTCCTTTATTCTACAGGTTTAAACTAAAGCTGAAATGAATACAGGATTTTCTAACCACTGGCTAATTCAATAGTATATATACACTATACTAGCCCACAGCAAATCAGCTAGAGCATGGGGCTTTCACTTACCCCAGGAGCAGTGGCAGAGGGTGGCCATTTGCACTGCTTGGGCTAGCCAGGCTGGTTGGCCACCTCAGAGTGCAGTGGCAGCTGCAGACAGAGGCTCTCCCAGGGCTAGTCTGAGACTATTGGGACCCTGAGGTACATGCATAGACTTCTGGGGAAGCCTGCGTGCATGCTAACAGGGCCAAAATGTGAACTAGTAGTGATGGAAAAGCATTTCTGGTTTTCATTCAGAGCCTGTTCACATTCGCAAAAGCCTCGCAGATGCCTGCACATGCGCTCCAAGGAACATGTGTGTATTTGAGGTGGCTATGGTCATACGAAGAGGCCCCAAACAAAAATTGGAAATGACCTTCCTGTCACATCTGGTTTGCATTTGGGGCCTATTCCCATGCACATTCCAGAAGTCCATGCATGTGCTCCAGGGGCAGCTGGTCTGGGCCCCAACAGGTTTACGCCAGCCCTAAAAAAGCTGCTGTTGCTGCTCCTTCTGAAGTAAGTGAAATCCCCTCCCTCATGTCCTACCAAGCTGCACAGATTATCTGTGCAGATACCAGATAGGGGAGTTGTAGGAAACGAACCGGATTTCTCAAATCAGCTGGATGACAGTTCTAATTTAAATGACCACATTTATATTACCGATAGTACAAATATAAAGAACCCAGTTTAGCCTAGAGGATAAAGTGTTAGACTTGTGCATGGGAGACCAGAGTTGAAATTCCATATTAGCCATGAATTTACTGGGTGGCCATGGGCAAGTCACTATCTCTCAGCCTCAGTTCCCCATTTGTAAAATGGGAATGACAACCTACCTCAGAAAACGTTTATTATGAGGGTGCACTAGATAAGTACTGTAAAACACTGTGGACACTGAAATATATAAATGATCAACAGTAGCAACTGGGTAAAAAAACATATTATAGGAAAACTGCATGTTACTGATTTACATAGATTACATAACTCTAGAAAATAATTAATGTATAAATCTTTTATGGACTCACCATCTGCATTATATCCTCTGTTTTTAAGTGTGTATCATCTTGATCATCCTGAGAAAGGGCCCTGAAAATAAAATTGGAAGAACAAAAGAATCTCTCTGTAGCTCATCAGAATGTTTCAGCACAGGTCATTGAGCAGGTTATTCCCCATCCCAGCTAAAAAATAAAAATAAAGCTGCAGTTAAAAAGCTATGAAAAAACATTTAATTCCTAGCAGATTATTTTGGATTTGCAAAAATGTTCATATATGACAATACAGAATAAAAGTGTATCTGGAATGTGCCAGATTCCTAGCCCTAAAGAATTAACATCTGCCCAGTGAACATTTACAGCATGGCTAGTGGCAGAGCAAGCATTCCCTCATGTCCCACTACCAGTGTGGCTAAACTTGAATCCAGAGACTCCCAAACAGTGAGTAATCACCCTAAGTGAAGTCACACCATCTGTGGATAGGGTTGTACGCCAATTGATATTGGACAAGCTCTGCATGTCCTTTTTTCTGTCTGGGGTCACAAGTATAAATACAAGTCTCAAAATGGGATCACACAAGCAAAATTTTGGGAACCACTACTCTAATTAAAGGAGCACCTGTCTGGAATGATAACGCTGTTCAGTTCTGATTCAGACCATGACCTCTTGCTGAAGAATGCCAAAGAAAGAAACTGCTCCACAATACTAGGACCACAACTTATCTATTTTTCCATAGATACCAAACTCTCCTTTGATGTTAAAAATATTTGGTCCTTATCTTCAAAAAAAAATTCTTATGAGTAGCCCCATTGTATTCTTTGCATGGTAGGTGATCATAGGATAAGGGCTCGACCAGTAGCTGTATTACGAGTGGCACCCTGAGGGTGAAAGACATTGCATCATTCCACTGCCAATCCTGTAAATTACAGCCTCCCTTCCAGCTTTGCTACTACAAGTGTCTGATTGCAGATGTTTAATATCCCATACTCCTACTTCGCCGTATCTATTTAGAGTGCAAGATCTTTAAAGAAGGGACATTCTCTTACAATGTGAATTTAGCACGATGTGATTTTGACAGGGATGCTAGTGGAATGCAAATACATGAAGCCACAACAACAGTATTTATTAATAATATTGTTAACAAATAACTACCCACTTTACATAGCAAATATACAATTAATTAAAATTAAATAGCTTTGGATTTGAGACATTTACAAAAAGCCTCACCATGTGCCTATTTCAAAAGCATCACAGGGAAAGTTTTCCATTATCCAGGTGCAGAAGGGGTTAAAAGAAAAATCAGGGATCCTAATGCTTAGAGATTTTAGGCAGGAATATATGAGAATCAATTGTGTATGTGGGTGGAGAGGAAGTGTTAGCGCTTAGTACACTACATTCTTCTGCTGTGGACTGCTGTGGTTTCCTTTTAGCTTGCCAAATTGAAGGAAGGCTATGTTGAAAAATAAAACACCTTAGGATATCCTAGAATATTTCTGGTAAGCTGGATTTTGGACCCATAAAATCCAAACTGTCCATTTTCTTCAAATGAAATGGAAATGTATGTCTAGTACATAGTGTGCCTTGTAAACACTTTATTTCTTCTTCAAGATAGGCCTTGACACCTTCCTCAGCAAACTCCAGTATACCTATAAAATGGAGCATTCTTTTCACTGATACACAGCTGACTTCGTTTCTGATCCTGTATGCTGCTGAGTGGCTTCTAGGTTGCTCTTACCACTTTCAACTCTCACCTCATCAGCTGTCCCAAAGCCTGGTAAGATCAGGCTCTTCATTTGCAGCACAGGTTATAATATGTTTGGCCTGCTGATAGATCAAGACATATCTTATTACTTCTATTCCTGTGTCCTCCTTTTGTGTCCGTCCCATTAGTCAGATGTCTGTCTATACATCATATTTTTACAGTTTTTATTATTATTACCCGAGCAAACTGAGCCCTACTAGAGCCCTGTGTGAACTGAGTGCAATGCGGTTCAGAGTCTTGTTGGGGTCAGGAGCCTTTCTGGTGAGAAGCCCCACACTCATTAGAGTGTCGTAACACCATGGCATCCTGCAGGGGTCTGGCCACACAAGGAAAATGGTGGGGAATGCTTTAACTTTGCTTTTTCCTGATCTGCCCCCATAGAATTTCATGACATCATGGCAATCCATGGTGGCTGCATTACCCTACCCCATTACATAATTCGGGAGAGCCCAGTTGTATTGGGATCAGGCTCAGACTGGTACTGACCCAGTTGGGCTTGGGCTTGATTTCTGAATCTGAGCAGGACTTTAAGCCCTATATTCAAATTCAAAGCATTTCTCAGTTTGTTTGTTGAATGTGATAACTTTTGAAAAATATCTGATCAATTCCAAAATTTCAGACACTATATTGGGCAAATCTGAGATGCCGTACGAAACAGAACTCTTCACTATCTGCCATTTCCTTGTTGATAAGACTGACCTATTACTCTCAATTAATACTTGATGGAACTGTGACACCCATAGAGGAAAGAGGATGATTGGTTCACTGTCCTTTGATGTGAGAACGGCCTTCTGGCACCATGGGTGGTGGGAATGGTAACTGAGGCCAGCAGAAGGGAGGGACAGGAGGTGGTGGCACAAAGATGTATGGTAGTTGGCATACAAATTAGTAACAGAGGCAAATTACCATGAAATGAGAGAAAGTAAGGTTGTCGTGTTGGTCCCAAATATAAGTAATAGAGACAAAGTAGTACAATATCTTTTATTGGACCAATTCCAGGTGGTGCAGGTATGCAAGCTTTCGGACCTCACAGGATCCTTCATCAGGCAAGCCAGGATCGTTCTCACCTCCTCCTTCCCTCCCCTCTCTTTGCCATTGTTTCCAATCAATGTATATACCTCACTGCTTTGCTCTGTCAATAGTTCTAATTCCTGATTTCCCCGATGAAGTTCAAGTTCAAGTTTATTGACGGCACTGGCTCTCGCCCGATGAAGGATGCTGTGAGGTCCGAAAGCTTGGATACCTCCATTAACTGGAGTTGGTCCAATAAAAGATATCATTGTACTACTTTGTCTCTATTGCCATGGAGTGAGAGACACAATGACCTGCAGAGGATAGAGTGCACTGTACACCTTTGGACCTCCCAAATGATTTTTTTTTTGTTTATGTAGGCCAAGCTAAAAGAGGAGAAGTAGCAACAGTGAAAACAAAAACAGCCACTGCTTCTGCAAAAGCTATTACACTCATGGGGAGGAGGGGATGGTGGTAGTAGTGGTGGAAGGGGCAAGGAATAGCACTTCAATAGCGTTTTCCCTGCTGAGAAGGAGAAAAAGCAAAGGAAAGAGCCACTGCCACAGCCCTTTCCCATGGGCCCACCACAGAGAGAAAAGCAGTAACAAAAAAAGTCACTGCCATAAGAGTCCCTTGCCCCACTCTAGTACTGGTACCAAAAGGTCACTGGTTGTGGAAGATGGAAAGGCTCATTTGCTTGCTTGGCCTGCAAAAGCATAAAGCATGCAAGACCCCTGTAGCTTCTATTACTGAGCACCAGTAATGTACTTGGCGCTGAAAAAGAGCATTTTCTTTCCTTTGGACACCACAGAGAGTACCCAGAGTTTGTGAGATCTGGGGAAATAGACGCAGAGGAGATCAGATAATTAAAAAGACTCTAAATATTTGATCCTTTATCATCTCCTTTTATTCTTCTTGTGAACAGCAAAGTTAAGATTTTGCACAATTATTTTTCTCTGTAGTACAGACTGGATCAGTGCTTCTAAATTGCTCATGCCACTAAAATTCTGCCCATATTGCAGGTTTTACCAATGGTGGCACTGACCCTCAAAGTGGTCCACCAGCATAGGCTCCCATTCACTTCAGAAGGGCTTTTGCTGACAGACCACTTTTAGGATCAGGCTGCAAGTCACATCAAACCTCAAGCCATGTTTCAGCACAACATATTTCAGCAGGGCCGCTTTGGCTTTCAGGAATAATAATTTTTCAGAAAAGCTTCTCTGCCCTGCAGATGTATCTTCTCAAAGAAGAATTCATCATGCAAAAAAATATCAGCAATCCTGTTTCCTGACTCGAGTGTACATGGATCAGCATAAAGACATTCTCTGCCACCCAGGCTCCTTATTTTATCATTTTCTGCAGATAACGATAAGATTTCTGATTAAGATAGAAAAAAATCTGCTTATGAAACATTATTTCTTCTCTAACCACTTATCTCTATGCCCTTCAAATATATGGACAGTGTTGATCCAGGTTTCCTACTCAGTGCCCAACAAGCCAAAATCCACTGCAACATTCTGACTGTGGGAACAAGAAAGCATTCACTTTAGGTGAGGCTAACGCAGGAGGCCGCAGGGGCCCCTTCTACCAACCCTTCTCCTTCCTGAAGATCCAGATCAGACAGTGAGAAAGTGAGGGTGGAAGATGGGGAGAGAGAATCTCCTGTTATAATTTATGGTACTCAATGAACTCCAGTTACAGGTAGGCAATTTCTCTTTCTTCTTCAGGTATATTAGAGCCCTATATTAGAGCCTCATACCTGGGAGACTGACAATAATAATAAAACAAAATAATAATAATAATAATAATAATTAATAATAACAACAACAAAATGCTAAGGAGGTGGGTGACTATGGATAACACTGGAAGGGACTTAGGTGTGTAAATTACTTAAGTGCTTTTGAAAAATCTACTCTAGTTCAAGGGTGGAGAATTTTTTTACTCTCAGAAGCCACTTTTAAAATTAGTCCTATTCTAGCCAGTAGAAATGCCTCACATAAAACAATGCAGTATGGTCACATATGGAAGTGTTTAAATGAATCTGTCCCCCAAGTATACAGATTTTAATTCCCTGAACTAATCTTTAAATTAGAATTATACTATTTTTAGCAGCTTGATGATAATTTCAGTCCTCCTCCTCTTTTTCTTTCTTATCTGTTAGATAGTATCCTCAATTGTATTTTTGCTTGGATATTATTGGATTTTGCATTTATCTTTGAGCTTTCTCGAAACTTTGTGTGTCTTAACATTTGTTTTTGTGTGTTTATCTTTTGTTTATATAAAATGAATAAAAATAAAATTATAAAATTAGTCCAAGGTCCAAGAGCCACATAGAAGTTTGGAGTCGGGGCTGCTTAAGGGATGCACTCAAGCCGTATTCACATGGGCGCCCACTCCCTCTCGCACACATGTGCGGGTGGGTGCCCATGCGAATGTCACAGCGGTCCAGAGGTGGATGCATTTCATAGGCTGTTTTTAAACAGACCGTGGGGGGAGGTGGGTGTGAGCCCGTTCCCACGGGTGCACACCTACCTCCACCCATCTCCACCCATGGAGCATCGGGCATTGGAGCCCATTGCTCTGTGCGTGGGTGATGGGTGTAGCGTGGGAGCGCACACGCAACCCCACCCATCCCCTGCAGGCACCCCACGGGCGCCTGCACCCATCTCCACACAGCAAAACTGCGTGGAGATGGGTGTGGGCGTCTCATGTGAAAGGGTCCACAGATGGTTAAAAAACACTCCTTGTGTATGGCTTATATAGCAGTTGGTAAAGAACTTTCTGATCTACTTAAAAATAAAGACACTCACTGTAGAAAAAGAAGCTACTAGTTTCTTTGATTCTCATACTATGGGATACAATTAAAGCAGTTCACTTAATCCCCTTTACCTCAATATGTTTGCTGTAGCTTTTCTTTCTTGTGGAAGAAGGTCTGGATCTCTCAAAACTTCTTCTAGCAAATTTAGAACATTCATTTTCAGCTCATTGTTAAATTCAAAATCCTACAAAAGAAAACAATTTTATTCTATTTATTTAAATATTTGGAATGAACAACTCCAAATATACATTATTTGCAGAGTAATGTGTGTCTTCTGGTTTTGAGTTTTACTTTTGCAAATAATAGAGTGCTCTTATTAAAGTGGTTAGGGCACAGAGCTGGGAAGCCTGAGGAATTGTAATTCTAATTCACTGCCCTTCTGCTTATTTCCAGTTACTATTCCTTTGGTTTCTTCAAGTGCAAACAACACTTGATATCATGTATTTAACAGATTTTATTTTGAAAATGCCACAAACAAAAACTTAATGGATAGAAGCACATTTCTTTAGTTTGCAAATGTTTTGTCATCAAGGCAGGGACACGGTCTAATTAAAATCTACGTGAACTCTTGCCAATAGTTAAACAAAAACAGGTGAGGTTGCATAGGTATTTTAAAGTTCTCATCAATTACATTTTATATTGTAAAATATACAATATACAATTGTATAATAATATACAATATACAATTATTATATCTCCATAACCCCCTTCTCAGAGTCCTGTTATGGAGATACAATAATAATAATCTTTATTTTTATATAGTACCCGCCCCTGTCATGGTACTCTGAGCACTTTACATACAACAATTTAACACAACTTTTAATCATATGTACTGGAAAAAAATTGTATTTCTAAAATGGAATATGAAGAAGCAGTACTAATGTCAGCCATAGTATTCCCAAAACCCTGAGTCATCTATGAAGTCAAAGCCTTTATCTTCTGGGACATCGACTCTGTGAAAGCCCTTCTACATAGAAATTCATAAAATAAATAAATAAATAAAATAAAATTCTAGATAAGATCCTTCAAGCCAACCATTTAAAGCATCCCTGAATTCCTAGCAGATCAGAAGCAAGATACTTGCTTGGCTCTTACTACTGATACTAACTGGGAACAACAAACTCAGAACCATTTTTACTAAACTGTGGATGGACAGTGGCCTACCCTGCAGTGGACAACCATTTCCTTTTATGGCCCTTTTCAAATGGATGCCCCTACCCCTTGCACACGTGTGCGGGATGGGAGTGTGGGGGTGGGGGGCGTCCATTTGAACGCTGCAGGGGGTGTGAGGTGGATGAATGGGCATCCATGGGAATGCCGTGGTCGGTAGGCGTGTGCGTGCTCCTGTTTAACATCCACCTCCACCCACTACCCATGCATGGAGCAATGGGTGTTATTTTATTAAACATCTTGCAGGGCACCCACAGAGCACACCTGCAGCCCTGCAAGATGTATAACAACATGTAACACCCATTTTATCAGTGTTAAGAGTGTCTGTGTGAAAAGGGCCAAAGATGCAGCATTGAGGTTGGCAACATTTGAGCTACTTTAGTAACACATTGGGCATTTTCACACAAGACACTCTCCACCCACTACCCACCCACCCACTATACATGTTGTAGGGCTGCAGTGTTGCCCTATGGGTGCCCTGTAACATGTATAGTGGGTGGGTGGTGAGTGAAGAATGTCTTGTGTGAAAATACCATTACAGAGGAGAAAATTTCTATCATCATAAGGCAGGTTTTTCCTTCTGTCTCGAAGTTAAAAAAAAAAGTATCAAGGCCAGAAGAATTTAAAATCTCTGGCTAAAACACTGTATGAAATAACGGTTCAGGTAAGTGGATGAATAGAAAGAGTCTCTGTGGGTGTTTGCATTAGAAAGCTTCCTGAAAAAAGTGGATTTTAAGGACTGATTTAGAGGTGGGCTGAGGAGAAAGACTATTCCAAATATTTGCATTTAAGCTAACTGCAAACGCTTAGATAGGGGATCTAAATAACAAAGTATATTTGTAGCTGTTCCTTTGATTATTTGCTAGCATCTTATTGCACTTGTAGCAATCCACCACTTGTTTCCATGGGAACAGAAGCAGAGGCATCAGCCAGCACCAAAGTTACTGAAACTCTTGTACCTTTCATTTGGGGCTGCTGGTTAGGAGTTGTTCATGTCATTTTTCCAAGTAGCCATTACTACAGTCTTTACCAACAGGTTCCTAATCTCTATAGTTTGTGGGGTCACCTAGACAAGTGAGATTCCCTTGGAGCAGTGCAAAGAGATGCAAACAATAAACTAACAGTACAGACAACTGTATTCTGAGAAGAATTTTCTTTAAAGAAAAGAAGTGGTTTTTGCACCAACATTCCTTGGTGCTTCCATCTAATAGGGGAGCTTTATAGGACATCTGTAGCTAATAGAAACACCACCTGGGGGGAAAGCAGTTACTTAGGATATAGCCTGAATCCTAAAAGTGAAAACCTTCTAAGGATGAAAACAGACATGATGCTAACCTCCCTTGGTGGTCATTTATGCATGTTTCAGGGCTGCATAGGGCACCAATACAGCCCTGCAACATGCACCAAGGGTGGTTAAAGGGTGGCTAGCGTCATGTCTGTTTTCACCCATAGTCTAAACCTAGTTAGTGAAAACTACTGAATGTTTTCTATATGAACCAATGTCTGCAAATGCTTTTTTGCAGTATTTGCCCAGAGGTACTACTAACGATTATTAAATTGAATAAAGGTTGCAAGATTTGGGCCTGAAATCGGACAAAGAGGATACAGTACAAACGTAGATCATAACACAGTGAAAGAACAAACTTCAGATGCTGCTGTTCATTTTAAAACACATTTTTATTTTGGCACATAGTGACTGAAAGGGCTCACCAAAGACATACGTTTACTTTGGGAGTTTTTAAACGAGTAAGGTTTGAGGCATGTGTGTCCGTATCCGCCGAGTGGCACAGCTGTGGAGCACCCATGCACATGAAGCGAGTGGGGAGGGATTCTACTGGGCAGATCCCTGGGTGTCCCTTGTACCCACTCAGGCAGACTCCACGCACTCCCTCCACCATGGACTGTGTAAACACGTCATATAGGCGCCAGTGTCCCCTCCCTACCACCTGGCAGTACCCCCCAACTGGCAGCATGCCCCACCCTAATTCCTGTCCAACTGCCTGCCCTCTACCCCCTGGAAACCATGGAAACATGAAGCTAGTACCTACCCGCGGGACTGTCTCACTCCCCGGGCTCTGGATCAGCCCCTGTGGTTGGCTGGGGGCGCCTATCTTGAGGTCACCCAGAGGGCTACTATGGAGAGGGTGTTCTTGGTGGTCACACCTAGGCTGTGGAATTCCCACCTGCTGGAGGCTCGGGACCTCTCCTCTTTTCGACGACTCTTTAAGACCTGACTCTTCCATCAGGCTTTCGGTGAGGAAGATTGGGGTGGGGGTGGGGTTATTGTTGTTTTGTATTGTTTTATGCTGCTTCCTCAATGAGTTTTATTGTATTTTAATTGATTTTATATTTTGTTTTTGAATTTGAATTTGTAAGCCACCCCGAGCTGCAGTGCAGGAGGGGTGGGATATAAGAATGCTTAAATAAATAAATAAATAAATAAATACTACCCCCCTTCCTGCCCACAAGACAGCGCAGCCACTGTAGCTGTTGGCAGTCCCAGGCTACAACAGAGGTGCATATTACTGGGTGGGACATGCCGGAAACGGGGTAGGACATGCACGGTTTTGGCTTGTCCCAGACGGCACACTCCAGCTTTTTTGGCAGTGCCCCATGAGTGACCATGAGTGGCTGGTGTGCGCATCATGGGAGCACACCGCCCCACCTTCAAATGAGCAGCTGGATGCGTGGTTAATGGGTAGCCATGTGTGACGGCGTCTCGTTTAAAAGCACCTTTTGTCTGCTCTGATGCTGGATAATGTGTAACAAGCTGAGAACCAGCTCTGTAACCACCTTAATAAGAAATCAGCATTACAAAGGAAGCCTGGCTGATTTCTCAGACTTGATATCTTCCAATTATATGCTATGTACGTTTGTGCAAGACAGAGCTGATCCAATAAAAAATATAATCTGAACTACTTTGCCTCCATCTCTAGACAGGTTTGGTCTCTGTGCTCAGAATAAAATGAAAGATTAGTTGATTATTTGTATTACAGTTAATATTTTTCCTTCTGTCAAGCAGTTTGCCTTTGCAGGACTGAATATACAAGTTTCCCACTAGCAATAATTTCAGCTACAGTTACACATCTATAACAGATACCCCCTTTTAGAGCAAACTGTATTTACTTTTCTATTCTTATTTGTGACTCTGAAGTGAACATATATGTACATGCCACACATAGGAAGGAGAAATCATTGTGAATGCAAGTCAACAGCAATATGGCATAGGCATGACTGTTTTAATTATGTGTTTAAATGATACATTTTATATATATCATTTAAATATATATCTTCCACAAGATGGCAATCCTGAGACAGCTGGAAAAATCTATGAAGAAAATACAGAACCAACCAACACAGTCTCATGCTCTCTAACCCAAAGTCATGACAGCTTCTGCAGGGACCTCTCTAGTGGAAAGGCTAGCCTAAAAGAGGAACCGGGCATTGTAGGACATTTAAATGTTCTCTCTACTGTGGTAGCCTGCAACTAACTAACACAATCCTTATAGTGGAATGACATGCATAGCTAAGGGTTGCATAGACTCCACTTATCTACGGTGACCATGACCACAATATAAAGCTGCTGTCCCCCAGGGTGGCTGCTTTTGATGCCAGAAGAGCTTGAAACATGTAGCAATTTTACTGAAGTTCATACACCAGCAAATCATCTAAATACAGCATTCAGAACATATTGGATACAACACAGATGGAGGATGTCATTGCCATTTTAATGTTTCAAAAGGATTTTGTGCAATTAAAGTATACTTGTACATTAAAAATCCTGAGGTTTCCAAAGGCAAATTTCAGATTTTACAGTGACGTTATCTTTTATGAGACGATACACAACAGATCCAATATAATCTGAAGCTTGCACTATCCATTTCAAAGTACTGTGTTTGCACTTTTAATGCAAATTTCCATTTGAGCTGAAAAAAGAAAACAGGCTGAAAATCACTATCAGAATTTTTACTTAATTTGTTCAATGTTAGGATTAAATATTAAAAATATTAAAGCATTATTTAACAAAGGCTTCCAAATGCAAAAATGAATTTTCCAAGAGGACACAAACTCTGCTAAAAGGGAATGTGGGTAAAGAATCCAAAAAGAATGCTTGTTGAACACAGGAAAGAACAGATTATTGACAGTGGTCTGTCATGTGGGAAACCACAGATAGGGTGCTTTCCCACATCATTCACTTATGCGCATTATTATTTTATCCAGATATTTCAGTAACTTGGCAATGCCTTCATCTTCATGTTTTCTATCTAATGTGAATGTTTGAAAGCACATTAATACACTTTCCCACATTATAAAAAAAGTCTGCATTGTTTTAATCTGGTTGTTTAAGATGCACATTACAATTTGCTATTCCCCATTCACACATTCCACTTTCTCCGCATTTGAACTTAATGCACATTGTAAAATTGTGCATTATAAGCATCCCCACATTCAGTTTGATGCACATACTCCTCTTACTTTTATCTGCATTCTCAGCGTTACAGGAGGGAAACCAGAAATGACCTCTCTCTCCCCTACTCCGGAAGCGGTTTCTCCCACCACTCCAGAGGTTCTTTCCCTGCCTCATTTGCCATGCCTGCAGCAGCATCAGCTCTCTCTGTGGACTTCTGTTATCCTGGAGGATTAACAGAGGATTCCTGTGCGCTGCATTCCCACGTTGAAAATAGGTGCATTATGTGAATGTGGTTTCAGTGGAGCATTCACACAATCTATGCACATAATAAAAAACATCCTTATTCAAGACAGTCTGAGGTGCCCTGCAATGAGCGTTGCAAACATGCACATTGGATAGAAAACATGAGGATGAAGGTACTGCCAAGTTACTGAAATATATGGATAAAATAATAATGCACATAAATCAATGATGTTGGAAAGCACCCTTACAAGGGTGCCCCAAAGAGTCTTGAATAAGTACTGTTTTTATTATGCGCATAGATTGATTGCGTGAATGCTGCACTGAAACCACATTCACATAATGCAACTATTCTCAACGTGGGAATGCAGCGCATAAAGAAATGCACAGGAATCTTCTGCTAATCCTCTAGGACAACAGAAGTCCACAGAGAGAGAGCTGATGCTGCTCCAGGGATGGCAAATGAGGGGGGGGGGGATGGAGCAGTGGGAGAAACAGCTTCCGGCGGAGGGGAGAAAGGTAATTTCTGGTTTCCTTTCTGTAACGCTGAGAATGCGGATAAAAGCAAGAGAAGTATGCACATCAAATTGAATGTGGGGATGCTTATAATGCACAATTTTACAATGTGCATTAAGTTCAAATGCAGGAAAAGTAGAATGTATGAATGGGGAGTAGCAAATGATAATGTGCATTTTAAACAAACAGATTAAAACAATACAGACTTTTTTATAATGTGGGGAAGTGCCCATAGCTGCTTGTTTCCGTTGCTAGCAGAAGTGGAACGTTTAGGAGGAGTGCTGTCTCATGTTACTAAGAAATTATCAGTTCGATTAAGGATGCTCTTAGAATCACTGACTGGGAAGGTGGCTGTAGTCCTGCGGGGCTGCTGCCCCTTTAAGAGGGGACTGAGTGGGCCAGCCAGAGGGCTGAGCACATGCGCATGGGCCTGGGAGAGCCAGCCCATTACAATCAGCCTGTGGGGAGAACAGGCTGATAACTCCTGGGGCAGAGTGAGCAGGACTACAGCCACCTTCCCAGTCAGTGATTCTAAGAGCATCCTTAATCGAACTGATAATTTCTTAGTAACATGAGACAGCACTCCTCCTAAACGTTCCACTTCTGCTAGCAACGGAAACAAGCAGCTATGGGCACTTCCCCACATTATAAAAGCAGGACATTGGCCCTTTAAGGCTGAGGAGTAGAAGCCTGGCCACGCCCACCGTACTGGAATACAAGGAGAGGCAAGGCAGAGAGGAGAGCAGTCTCTGTCTGGGAGCAGAAGGAGCAACATCTCCCTGGAAGAAGCCTAGCCACTCTATGCTCTCCAGGGTGCTGAAGGCTGGATAACCAGAGGGAACCAGGTACTGAGGGGAGGCTGAGCCCAGGAGCAAGCTACGTGCCTGGGGAAGGCTTGGCCACAGCCTGGGGCTGTGAGGCCTGGCTAGATGGACAAGGAGGGATTGAGGCTGCATTGCTTTTGAGCTTGTGGGAGACAGTCCTGGGTCTGCAGGGTGAAGGTGGAAGAACCAGCAGCCCAGGGATTGTGTACACTGGACACTGAGTACAATAAAGACTATTGTGATACTCTTGGGACTTAGTCTGTGTGGGGTCCTACAGGAGGGTACCCCCTTCCCAAAGGGGGGGGTTCAGCCAAGGCCAAAGCTGAACAGGTGTGGCAGTGGGGTGAGTTAATTCCCCAGAGACACCCCAGCGCCCCTGTGTGGCCCTAGGAAGACCCCCTGCTACAGTGGCAATAAAGAGAAACATGAAACTACTTTTGCTACTATGGGGTTGAACATATTAGAAATGCACAGAATGGGTACTATAGATGTACACTGATTAACTAGAGCAGAGAGACAGATACAAATCAAATGTGAGGAATCCTCTGGATTAAAATTTCATACAGATGTATGGAAACTGTCTTTTTATATATACCAAATAGGTTTCAACTGATATTTATATACTTTGCAATGTTTCTGCACCTGTCAGGGGTCATAGGATTAAATTTAAACACCAAAATAAGGTTAAAGGGTTTTGGAACCATTTCTGATATATCCTACCCTATCTCAAAATTTGGCTCAAGGTGGCTTGCACAATTGAAAAATATATATGTAAAACATTAAATAAATCCTACCCCAATAGCTTATAGTGACTGAAACAACAAAACATAATCATACATACAACACCAATCCCACCCCTCCCCATACCCAAGCAACCGAAACCCATCCCTCTTCCCATCCCACCCATTCCCACTCCCTTGCCTCTCATACAAGTGAGTTTCCAATCCCCCAGGCACTCCGCCATCTCTCACTACTCCAGGGGGGTCATAGCTATATCCCACCCCCACCAAACCATTCACACCCCAAATCCCCTTTACATCACAATATCAGTTCAAAAGTACATACAGAATACATTCTCTACCACACAATCCCTTAACAACCCAACCCTCCCACTCCCATTCTTCCAACTGTCACTTGGGCCGTTTTTACATGGACGCCACCCACCCATGAACACCCATCGGATGGGTGGGAGAGTGTCCGTGTGAACGTCAATGGGTGTGTGAGTGTGCTCCTGTGACCCACCCACCAACACCCACGGAGCAGCTGGGAAGGAGCCGACATGTTCCGTGGGTGGAGATGGGTGTTCAACGTCCACCTGTCCGTGTAAACGGCAAAACACACCCACCCACGGGAAGGGTCCGCCAAAGTCAGTGAGACACGGCTAGATAGGCCCCACAGGAGTCCGCAAGCAGACACACCCACCGGAAGAGATGCTGAACGCCCACCCGGGAGCCCTTAAGGCAGAAGCGAGCGAGGACATGGGTGCACTGGCTCCCAACATGTCAGGCAGAAAAGCCACAGACAAAACGAAGGGAGCCAGCGCCACAACACGCATGGGAAGGGGCAGGGTAAGCAGGGGGATGACAGCACACCTTTCCTGACACAGAGCAGAGGGCGCAATGCAGCTCCGGCACCAACCGCATTCCCACCCCAAACCATAACCACGGGGCACAGGGAGGAGAGCACACTGGAGAGCGAGATAAGAGCAAGTGTACCCACCCACACAGGGGAGGAGGTTGGGCGCTGACAAGCCCCGAGCACATGTTGGAGAAACCCTGGGCAGACAGCTGACAGCTACACTGTTCCCCCTCCACAGGAGAGCACTCAGACCCTGCTGCAAAGCACCACCAGGGAGACAGCCGAGGGGGGCCTCCGTGGCAGTCAGGTAAAACAGCAGGACCCCCCCCGGGGGAGAGAGGGGGGCTAAGGAACACCCCACAGAAGCAACAAGGTTGCAGCAGGACAACAGCTCACCCCGATGCATTCCCCCACAACAGGAGACCACCTGCTCCACTACCACAACAGCCACTGGGTGGGTCCCATGCTGCAAAGCTGGACAGCCCCCCACAGGCAGAACCCAAAAGGGGAAAACCTGGTCCAGGTAAGAGACCCTGGAGTTCATACGTGTGTGGGGGGCTGAAAAGGTCCAGTACAACCTGGTGTGCAGCTACAAGACCAAACAGGTCTATGAAGCCATCACCCAGGAGATGCAGCAATTGGGGTACAATAGGGATGTCACCCAATGCATGCAGCAGACAAAGGACTTGAGGTCCGGATATAAACATATCAAGGACAACAATCTCAAGTCCTGCGCACAATAGAGTTCCAGGACCAGCTGGATCGGTTCCTCTGCATGGACGGGACATCATGGCCTCCACATCCATGGCACCGCCTTCATCAGGGGCAGAAAGAGGGCATTTACAACACACCCCTGTCTCACCCCCCCTGGGGCAGGGGGAGCCCTCAGCCCCTGGTGAGACCAGCCAGGATGCAGGAGGGGACAGCTCCATCCTACTGGTGGAGGAGGTGTCCCTGGAAACCGAAACAGGCAACATCACCCTCCGCATGCGCCTCCGAAACCCACAGAGGCAGAACCCACAAGGACAGGGGGGCACGGTAAGCAGATCGACACCAGGGACGCTCCCCAGGAGGTGGAGGAATATGATCCAGGTAAGAGAATGACCACAGGGAAGGGAGGGGAGGGGCCTGGCTCACGACAACCAGAGGCCCAGATGGTAAGCATAAGCAATGCCCAACTGACAGATCGCTCTTGATCGCACAGCTTGAGGGGACCTGGAGGTGCAGGAGGAGGAGGTGGTGGTCCTGGAGGAGGACGTGGAGAAACCAGAGGCCATCCAGGAGAACGATGGTAAGTTCACACAGACAAGGGCACAGTGGTGGGAGGTGGTGGGGTGACACAAAGGAGACAGGGGCACAGCAGTGCACCTGGCCCCATCCCCGTCCAAGGGCAAGTAAGGGACGAGCAAGGGGACAGCAAGGAGGGGGGCCTGGAACACCACAAGACACAGGGGATGGGGGGGAACACGGCTGCGGGGGAGGGACAGGAAGATGAGGCCATGACTGGGACGGGAGACACAAGAAAGCTGGGATAATGGGAGCAAGGATGGGGACTCCTCCACATGCCAATGCGGACATGGAAGCACATGGGGAGAACACCATCAGAGCCGAGGCTGAAGAAGGACCAACCGGGGGGTGGGGGGAAAGAGTTCCCAGTGCTACCCCGGGAGCCAGATCAGGTATGCAGAAGTGGGTCCCCATCCCAAGGCTAAACACAGGTTCCCTTGCCGTTCACAGATGTGTGGCCCGGTCCATCCAGGGGTGCAGCCACCGGTAGTGTAGAAAGGAACCAGGAGTTGCAGGCCCACAACTGATGGAGGAGGGAGGACCTTGGGAGGGAACTGTTGGCCGAAACCAGGCAGTTGGCAGACTCGCAGAGTGAGGAGCAGGCCCTCAACAGGGAGGTACAGCTAGGGGAGGGGGAAAGGGACTGGGAACAAATGTCAGAAATGCTCACCCAGTCCCGCATAGAGCACCTGTGGGACAGGTGCCAAGCCACAGCCCTCCTCCGCGAGCAGCGCCTCTACAGGCAGGAGAGAGAGAAGGTCCGTGTCACGCTGGAGGGAACCGCCGCAAAGACCCACTAACTTATAGCTGACACCCTGGAGACCTTGCGGTGGTACCCCCAACACGACATGGGCCACATGCCATGGTAGGAGGGCTGTCAATACAACACCACCACAGCACCCTCCCACAGGTGCAAGTGTCCCCTCCCCAGCTCATCTGCCAACCCTGGTTTCCCCAGGAGCAACCCTACTCCACCCAAGGCCAAATGGGCCCCCTCTCCCTCATAACCCCCCAGCAACACCAAGGGGCCCCCCCTGGCCAGACTGCCCCACTCCCAGTTCCCCTCCAGCACCCTCCACAACCCCCCCTCACAGGCCTTCAGCCACCCCAGAATATCCCAGCACCCCCAACGACCCAACCGCCCAGGCAGGCTGCCCCACATGCTCAGGTAAGCACATGGAACAGGTGGTGGCCAACCGACATGGGGGGGGGGGGACATAGGACACGGTAACCACCCAGCCACACGACTGGGCATTACGGTAGCATGGGAAGCGGTGATGGACACAGGGAGTTAATGGACAGGAGCACCAGAACGGGGGCACAGTAAATGGGTACACACTATCTCTAATGCTGAGTGTCCTATCCACAGGAGCAACCACAAGACCCAGCAGTGGAGTGGCCGGTGGAGGAAGGAGAGCCTGGGCC
Source organism: Sphenodon punctatus (assembly GCA_003113815.1). Lineage (NCBI taxonomy): Eukaryota > Metazoa > Chordata > Lepidosauria > Sphenodontia > Sphenodontidae > Sphenodon > Sphenodon punctatus. Next base: position 324,942 of record QEPC01001882.1, on the reverse strand, counting down.
AGGCAGCTGGCAGTCACAGCGGGCAGTGGCTGCCAAGGCCCACAGGGCGCAATTCCCTGGTGGTGCCGTAAAGAGGGGATGGGGAAGACCCCGGAAACAATGATACTCCCTTAATAAAAATCAGTTCCGTTTTATACCTGTCTGCCGTGGAGTCTGTACAGGGGGATGCAAGTGATGAGAGGGAGCCGCAGCAAGCCACATTATTGGTTAATGGCAGGGGAGTTGTGGCAAACAGCTGCAGGCCAGACAGACAGCAGCTCACACGCGTGCCCTAGCATACCAATGCATCCCGGAGGCCATGGCCCAGGGTAAGGAACAAGGGACCAGGAATGGCCGACTCAAAGGTAAGGGTCATCACCCACAGTGCGAGGGGTGACAGAGTGCTTCAGGTGACAGTTGGACATGTCACTGGCCACAGCTGACCACTGACTGGTGGGACTCGGGCTGCACCCAGGGAGGATGCTCACCCTGCATCCACAGGGTGTCCCCACCAGCGTGCAGGATGATACAGAACACACAAGTAAGGGTACAATGGGCTCCAGAACCCGGAAACAGGGTTGCATGCACGAGGGCAGCGGTATATCACAGGAGGCCATTCATGGTATGTTATGGTGGAGGGGGAAGGGAGTGCACCCTGTAGAGCCCCAGATGCCAGCCTGGAGGGGATGGAGTGGTGTACGGTTACCGGGATGTCAAGTGAAGGTGTGTGATGTCATGCCATGACCTTTCCATCTCAAACAACAGGAGACAGAATCAGAGAGGGACTACCAGAGGACCCAGGGCGATGGGGAGGGCCTTCTTGGTGGCTGCTCCGCGGCTGTGGAACTTCCTGCCAGTGGAGGCTCGTCTGGCCCCGGATCTTCCCTCATTTCGACACCATTGCAAGATGTGGCTGTTCCGCCTGGCTTTTGAGGGGGAGGATGGGTAGGGTGGGGGGAATGGATTAGGGTGTTGGGTGTTTGGGGATTTTTTTTATTCCTCCCTTTTGTTAATATTTTAAAGTTGTTTTTAATGTTATAACTTGACACTGCTAGTAGCAAGAGGGACCTCCCAAGCTATCTTGAGGTTCTTTGGTGGGGTGGGTAAGAGATGGATAGACCTTGCTGTTAAAGTGTTTAACAGCAAGGTTAAAGCTGGTTTCTTATATGGGGCGGAGCTGTGGGCACCTCTTACCGGTTCAAATCTAAATGTAGTACAAACTGGGTTCCTTCAAAGTCTTCTCAGGATTCCTAAGGGTATTCCAACAGCAGCCGTTAGGCTGAAGTTCGGATTGGGGAGTTGAACTAGCGCAGCATGGGAGCTTGCCTTTAAGTTCTGGTTTAGGATTATAAAAAACCCAATATTGGGCTTGTGACGCTTATGCTGGAGGACTTGTACAAGAACTTATGGGCCAAAGCCCATTGATAATTACCTGTTCAGGGGGGTTTTCGCAAAATTATTTTGCCTCTAAAAGTCTTGCTGCTGTTAGATCTGAGCTCCATGAGAGATTCGGGGACACTGAGAGGCAGGAGGATCTTGATAAAGTAGGACGATCGCCCCATATGGTTGGTTATAAATTTTGGGTTCCGATGCTGGGTCAAATGGCAAATTATTTATCATCTGCTACCTTTAGGGGTAAGTACCTTTTTTCTTGTGCCCGTTTAAATGCCTTTCCTTCTAAGGTGCTGGAGGGTCACTATTGTGGTGTTTCTTAGCCGGTTTCCATGGTACACACTGAATCTTCCCATCATATTCTGTTTAACTGCCATCTGTATGATAATCTGCGTGAGGAACTCCTTTCCTTTATTTTTGAGAAATTTCCAGGAAGGACGGATTCCTGTTTGCTGGAGATAGTTCTTAGGCACACTTCTCCAGTAATAACCCAAGCAGTGACTAAGTTTTTGATGCTTGCTTTTAACAGGAGATCCCTCTTTTTGCAATCCAAACTCCCTATGAATATGTGAGTAAGGAGAGCCTTGTATTCTGGGTCTCATAGTGGTTTCCCTATGAGCTGGGGATAAAACTTTGCTCTCAGAAAAATAATTATAATCTATGGGAGAGTGTAAGCCTGATCCCTTTGTTATTTTATGCTGTTGAGAAGATTTGATTCTATGTATATATATATGTCTTGGTTTGTATATTTCTCTTTTATTTATCTATTTATTTATTTGTATGTTTGTTGGCAATGGCCTATGGCCACGCAAAATAAACTTATTATTATTATAATATGATTTGAAATGCTGTTTGCCGCCCAGAGCTGCCTGTGGCAGGATAGGCAGGCTAAAAATGTTTTAAATAAATAAAATATAAATAAATCATAACCCCCCGCCCCCATCCCCTCCAGGACATGTCTCGGGGCTCTACAGGGTGCCATACCACACTTGCACTGTGAGGATGGAAAGGTGCGTGAGAGGCACTGAAACACCACCATGGCCATTTGAGCTCCAGTACCAGGGATACCTCGCCGGTGGTGCAACGGGATGTCCAGTGCACAAGGTACTGGGTGCAGCAATGGGCAACCCTGCCATTGCACTGGGGACCCACGCTGGCACCTCACTGGCTTACAGACCTTGGGGGGTACCCGTGCCAAGTAGCAAACAGAACAGAGTCAGGTACAGGGGTAAAATACACTATATAGTGATGCTAGGTTAACAGTGGAATGGGACCCTAGGTAGGGGGTCTTCTACAGGCAACGGTCAGTCCTTGGTCAGTTGGGCAACAATGCGCCTGCATAGGGCGTCTCGGTTCTGCTCTGATACAGGGGCACCGGGCTCACTCTCTGTACAGGAGAGGGATAGTCCAAGGCAGCCCCTTGAGTCTCACAATTGTTCTGAAGTACACAGACCGCCAGGATGAGGATGGGGGTGTGCTGGAGGTCGAACTGGCTCCGGTTCAGTAAGAGGTGCCACCTCATCTTGAGCAGACTGAATGTCTTCTCCACCATGTACCGTACTGAGGTCAGGTGCTCGTTGAAGAGGGTGGGTGCCATGGGAGGTGCCATATAACAACCGGTGCCATGGGAACACGCCTGATAATCCTATATATCTCCCCATCAAATATCCTGGCACAGAATGGGGAGGAGCGCAGGATCTGAGCACCATGGCTTCTCCCCGAGTGGCCAGTGTACACATCAGTGAACAGAAAACGGTGGTCTATGACTGCCTGCACATTCACAGAGAAAGCTTCTTTTCTGTTGAGGTAGTCAGTCTTGACGCTGGAAGGGCGGAAGATTGGGATGTGCGTGCTGTCGATAGCACGAATGCAATGGGCAACGCCCATAGCCTCAAAACGCCCTGGATCACACCTCCAGATCCCATAGCTGGATGACCCGCTTCAGGAGTAGCTTGACAATGAAGTTGCATACATTGTGGAGTGCCCTGTTCGCTGTTGCTGCCCCCACGCCGAACTGCTTTCCGACGCTCTGGCAGGAATTGGGGGTTGCCAAGCGCCACGCTGCCATTGCCACCCACATCCCAGGGGGTAATGGGAACCGCATGCTGGTAACATTCTCAGTATGTTCTCCCACCAGTCAGTGCTCCATGACTGCATCCAACCCAGCTGTCATGTGGGTAGGGTCACCCAACGTCCATAAATACTTAAGGGCAACCTTGAGAGGACAAGGCGGATGTGCTGTGATGCTGGCGTCCCTGCCATCACTTGGCGTCTGGCCTTGAACCTCCGCGCCCATCACATCATTGCCATGCAGCGCAGATTGGCTGCCCTCCCCCGGCATGGCCCATGGGTATACCAGCAGGGGACAGAGCGCAGGAGGTTGGCCCATTGCTCATACACCTGCACCAGGAGATCGAAGCACGCGGCCAGGATGGCAATTAGGGAAGCTCGTCCTTGCGAGATGCCTACACCGGGCATCGTGCTCCCACTACCATGTCCACTCCTCGTGAACCCAGAAACACACCCAGTGACCGGCCAGCAACATGCCAGAACACCCTGCACACAGGTACTCTGAACCTGCCAGCCACCCTGTGATAGAACCCCTCGCACACACCCTCTCACCCGCCGGCAGCAAGCCTTGCACTCAACACCGCTCCCCCTCATGCCCCACAGTCCCACACCCTCATGCGCCTCTATCACCCTCTGCGCATGTTCCAAGCCACGCATTCCAATCACTCAGCAACGCTCCACGCTACCACACCAGCCACACGCACACCCCAAACCTACCCCCAACCACTGTCACACTGCTTAATCTACCACTCCACATGCCCCCGGTTTGCACCCTGCGCTCACTCTATCGCTCTCAGAATTCTTTCTACTCCACAACCACCACCACCAACAGGCCACACCCTTGCAGGTGACTTGGCTCCCATATGTAGATGGTTGCTCTGTCACAGGGCCTCAGCATTTGGTGCAGCAACCTAGGTGTGGCATGCACACCTGTTCGGGGTCTCACTGATGCTGCCCCTGTGCACTGGCTGGAACCCATATGCTATGCCAACGCTGCTACTTTTGGTATCTGTCAGGTACTGTCCCATGGGATCGCCTTGATCATACACCCCTTCCCTTCCCCCCCTCCTCAATGTCCAAGCCCCACCACCATATGGTGGGTGCGAGGTATGCAGCTGGGGCCTCCCATTCTCCAGAACTCCTTTTGTCAGGTCAGCTACCGTCCTGCTCTGATGTGGCGTGATACTGCGGACCCTTGATGGTTTCCCATCCCATCCTCCCCCGGGCCCTGACCTGCCTGCCTCCTTCTTATCAAACAGGAATGTGTCCAGCCTGTGTGTGGATTTGAGGTTCCCAGCCCCATCGAGTCAGACTGCTATCAGCTGGCCAAGGTCACCCTTCTGAGCGCATACAGTTTCGGCTCCATCCGAGCTTGCTCAATCACTGCTGTTCACCATCCACTTCAGTTGTTCTCCATTTCGCTGTCTTTGTGCAGTCCATGTCCAGCTGTAGAACGGGTCATGTCTCCGATAGCTGGGTTGGTGAAGAGTGGCCGGTGTGTGCCACCATGCTGCTGGGAAGCCTGTGGCAGCTGTTTGGTGAGCGACCCCTTTCCGTGGGTGATGGCTTCAATCACCTGTCCCATTACATGTGGCTGTTGGGCCACCCCTTTGGGGATCTTGAGTGCCAGCAGAAAGCCAGGGAGCTCGGAATCACACCCATACGCCAACCTGACCATGGGCCTCCACCTGCCGTTGTGCCGCCATAGGAATCCCGGGAGCTTGCTGCTGTTTGTCAGGTGGTGGCCAGTCATCAGGAGTTCGGTTTGGCCCTCCAGGCTGGTCATTCATATGTTTTGAGCTGCTATGTCTGTATCCTCCTGCGTGCCCATGGCTTCGCACACCCTCAATCAGATTGCCATGAAGTGGGGCACGAGGGGGTGTCCTGTGGCAGCAGCTGCTCCAACATCTGAACGGCTCAGCAGAGCTCTCAGAGCAGCCCTCTCCAGCTCAGTGGGCGTCCCAGTCAGGAAGGGACCACCGACATCAGGTGGAAGCAAGCCCAGCTCCCCAAGGCGGTTCTGGCAATCTGATCTGCCCCACCGCCCCAGCTTGTTGGCGCTATATGTAATTGTTAGTTATTTGTTGTGAGCCTGTTGCTCTTGCTGGTTTGTGCGTAATGTTTGCTTTGCTTGGTTCCTCTTGGTTTCTGAGCTCTCCTTCCCTTTGTTGTACCTCTCTGTGTGGGCCGTGCCTGGTTGGTGTGGGGTGGTTGTCTTGCTGGGCATGGGTCTGTTTGCTGTGTGTTCCCCACCTCCCTGTGGTTGTGCTTTCTATCAGTGGGTCCCCTTTGGCTTGGCCCCTTGGTGACGTGTCCTATGGGTCATACCCCCTCCACTGTTTGCGTGGGTTCCAGTATCCCACCCCCCCACTGTCTCTGGCATCCCATCCACCACTCCCTGTTGTCTGACGGGGCGTGCGGGTGGTTGCCTGTCCATGTGACCCTTGCTTTCTATGCCCACCCCCCTTCCCTGCTGTTGTGTGCGGCTCGTCCTGATCCCTGTGTGTCCCTTCCCCATGCTTGGTGGGCAGCTGCTGCATTGCAGGCGGTTTGTATTTTTTGGGAAGTGCCTGTCTTCTCTGTGCTCTCCGATCTTGGCTCCAGCGTGCACTTTGGCGCCAGCCACCATCACTACAGCTGTCCTCTTCCTGGTATGTTGTTCCGGGTTTTGGGGGGTTCTATGGACAGTGGTCCTTGCTGGGTGACCACTGTTGGTGTGGTCCCCACCCATTTCAGGGCTCGTCTGTTCTTCCCAGTGCCTGTGCTCAGTCCTGGCCCACCTCCCCCGGTTGGGATCCTTTTTCTCCCTCATCCTGCTGGGTTTCCCTGTGTGCTCGTATGCACTTTGGTCTGCGGGCGGGGTCTGGGTTTGGAGGGGTCCATGGTGTCCGGCCTGTGTCTTGGGGCTTGACAGGGGTTGCTTCTTTGTATCTCTTGACATTTCAGCTCCCTTCTCCCCCGCCCACTCGGAGTCTGGTAGGGATGGGGCCTTGTGCCGTGGCTTCGTTTGCCCTCTCTCAGGCAAGTTGTAACGTCACTGAGCTGGGCGTGGTTTCCCCGCCGCTCGGTTTACGGGCAGTATGTGTAAATGTTATGGGTGTTTGCTAGGTGTTGCCCTGGGTGGATGTGTGCCGGCCCCTTCCCTTCCTTCCCACGCCCCCAGCGGTGGTGTTCGTGTAAATGTCTCCCTGCTCGGTGCCGCTGGGTGTGCAGTGGGTGTGCTCACCCACCCATCTCCACCCACGGGGTCTGCGGCAGCATCCATGTAAAAACGGCCTTGGAAGAATTCCCTTTCCCCAGCCTAGTAACCACCCCTCACAGAGAAGCCATGGCTACACTATAAAGTTACACAACTTGTCCCCTTCTGACTTCCCCATCTCATCTCACCCAAGGGAGTCTGTTCAAACTACTCCCCCCACATACACCCGTCCTTCCCCTTCTCCCTACCAATGAAACAGCCTCATAAAATACAATATATTAAAAAAAAAAAATAACCAGGGCATTAATAGAAGGAAGGGCTAAAAGCAGCATCAGAAAGAGAGTGAGAGCAGAGAGAGAGCAACATAGGCCATTTTCACACAGACACTCTAACACTGATAAAATGGGCGTTACATTTTATTATACACTACAGGGCACCCATAGAGCACACCTGCAGCCCTGCAACATGTATAACAAAATGTAACACCCATTTTATCAGTGTTAAGAGTGTCTGTGTGAAAAGGGCCTTAGAGAGAGGTCATTTTTCCATGGCACTGCTGCGTGGGGGGATGGGTGTGCTCCCTTTCCCACAGGCGCACACCCATCTCCACCCACGGAGCTGCCTCCATTTTGTCGGATGGCTCTGTAGGTGGGTGATGGGTGGAGACAGGTGAAGGTGGGTGTACGCTGCGAGCACGCACACACCCACAGGCGCACACCCTTCCCCCCACCCACCACCACGGCATGTGCATGGACGCCCCTCCCCAATGCACATCCGGGGGTGGGGGGCAGCAGTGTCCATGTAAAAAAGGCCAGAGTTTGGTTGCTGTGTTGCTCCCCAATGTAAGGGATGGAAAGGATACAAAGCAGTTCAGACGATCTCTTTTATTGGATCAACTTCTGCTGGTGAGAACGTGCAAGCTTTCGAGCCACACAGGGTTCTTCATCAGGATACAGGCAAATCAGAACTAAATTTAAGCAAATGCAAAACAGGTGTATATACATGAAAATGACATTGAGGAAGTATTTGAATATAAATCAAGAAGCAAACTGCAAGGTGATGTAAATGTGAGTGTTAGCGAAGAATAGGGTCATTAGTATTAAAAAATGAGAGTGTCTCGAAGACACTTGGTGCTTTCCCACATCATAAAGAAGTCTGCATTGTTTTAAACTGGTTGTTTAAGATGTGCATTACAACTTGCTATTCCCCATTCACACGTTCCACTTTTCTCCGCATTTGAACTTAATGCACATTGTAAAATTGTGCATTATAAGCATTCTCCCATTCAGTTTGATATGCATATTTTGCTTGCTTTTATCCACATTCTCAGCGTTACAGGAAGGAAACCAGAAATGGCCTTTCTCCCCTCCTCTGGAAGCTGTTTCTCCCACCACTCCGGAGGTTCTTTCCCTCCCTCATTTGCCATCCCTGGAGCAGCATCAGTTCTCTGTGTGGACTTCCATTGTCCTGGAGGATTAACAGAGGATTCCTGTGCATTCCTTTATGCGCTGTATTCCCACGTTGAAAATATGTGCATTACGCGAATGTGGTTTCAATGCACCATTCACACAATCAATTTATGCGCATAATAAAAAAAACCATCCTTATTCAAGACGGTTTGGGGCACCCTGTAACGTGCTTTTCAAATGTGTGCATTGGATAGAAAATATGTGGATGAAGGCATTCCCAAGTTACTGAAATAGTTGGAAAAAATAATAATGCACATAAATCAATGTTATGGGAAAGCACTCTAAGACAGGAAGAGAGAGTTAAGTCTCTTAGCATCTTCCAGACACACTCATTTTTAATACTAATAACCCTATTCTTCTCCAACAGTCACATTTACATCACCTTGCAGCTTGCTTCTTGATTTACATTAAAATACTAGCACCATCCTCACTGTCATGTTCACGTATATACCCCAGTCTTGTATTTGCTTAAATTTAGTTGCCTGTAATCCTGCGTGGCTTGAAAGTTTGCACATTCTTACCCACAGAAGTTGGTCCAGTAAGAAATATCATCTGAAATACTCTTGATGTTTTTAAATGAGCAAGGCTTGAGCAGGGGGTGGGACTGGTCTGTGGCCACTGACGCAGGTGGAGAGGGATTGACGGGTGGCCATTGCTGCCACCTCAGTCGGCTCATACAGACAGCAGTACCCCCTCTCGGGAACATCCCCCACCACAAGCCTCGCCCAACTGCTTGCCCCCTGCCATGAGACTCAGCTGTGGATGCCGTGGAAACATGAAGCCACAGAAGCCAGTAACCCCTTCCTGCACCTGACCCGGGGAGCCGCTGCAGCTGCTGACAATCTCAGCCAACAACGGAGGTACATACTGGGTGGGACATGCAGGAAGCTGCTGTCCGAGCCGCTGTCCTCAGTGGCATTGGCTCTTCTCTCGTGCGTCATGAGGAGTGTCTTTTGTGTCCTTTAAGAGTTCCAGGCAGAGTTGTAGGCAGGATTGGGAAGACAGTCAGACTGTGAACCTATCTGCTGGCATGAGTGGGTACCCTGGTTCATACGGGCAGGAGAAGCAAGTGTGCCTGTCCCCATGCACTTTTATTTTTCAGCAGCGCTCTGCATGTGGTCACGAGTGGGTGCTGTGTGGTTTACAGAAGCACATATCTCCCTCCCCCCGCACCACCTTCACACAGGTGTTTGGATGAGTTGTTGATGGGTGGCATGCATGGTACCATCTTGTTTAAAAATACCCTTTGTGTCAGGGCTGGGCCTTGAACCCATGGCCCTTGGGGTGCTGGAGAGCCCCTGCGCCACCTGGTGGGCTGGGGAGGGTATTGGGTTTTCCCCCTTCTGTCTCCTTTGTGTGCTTGCTCCCTATCTGTCATGCCCCTTCCCAGCTGTAGCCAGTTACTCTAGTCCTGCCTCCCAGCTTCCTGAAGGGCCACAAGAAGTACTTAAGCCTTGGTGTGGCCACAGGAAGCTGGTGGAGCAATGTCTCTTACCCCCTTTCCATTCTTGTCTGTTGTGTTTAAGGTGTACTAGCATAGTGTGTTGTGTGAGTGAACCCCAGTCCCCTTGTGCATGTTTGAGTCCTGTGTGCCCCCCGCCCGGGCTACATGTTCTGAGACTGGGTCTTGTGTCCCCCTGCCTTCCTCCTGCGTGTTCTCTGTAAGGTGAGTGTTTACCCTGCCTCTTCCTTTGGCCTTGCGTGTGGGGTCTTGGCTACTGCATCCCCCATGCTTGCTTGTCCCCCTTGTCTTGTGTGTGTCCCCATGCTTGCTCGTCCCCCTTGCTCTGTGTGAGCTTGTGCCTCAGTTCCCCCCTTGCTCTGTGTGAGCTTGTGCCTCAGTTCCCCCCTTGCTCTGTGTGAGCCTATGCTTAGTTCCTTCCCCCCGCTCTGTGTGAGCCTATGCTTAGTTCCTTCCCCCCCCTTGCCTTGTGTGTTCCATACCTATTAGTTCCCCCTGGCTCTGTGTGAGTCCCTGCTTAGTTCCCCCTGGCTCTGTGTGAGTCTCTGCTTAGTTCCCCTTGCTTCCAAGGTACTGGTTAACCCGCCAGCTTCCCTGCCTTGCGTATCCTGGCCTGTACCCTTGTGGCTAGGTTCTTCCTAACTCTCCTTCCACTAGTTACCCCTACGAAGTTTCCCATTCGTGGGATCCTATCTCACTTCCCTGTGGTGGGTTCCCCCTCTGGCTCCGGACCCTGACCTCGATGATGAGTCGCGTACCTTCTTAGACCAGCGTGCCTGGTAGCGATGCTGAGTACATAATCTCTTGGGTATGAGAGAGCAACTGAGAGGTTTCAGAGGGTCGTCTTGAGGACACCCTTTTCGCCCTTGTGCCTGGGCCTTGATTCCGCCCACCTTGTTTCCCTCTCCCCAGCTCCGTCCCTTGGAGCCTGATAGCCCTGGCCTTCCTTCTCCCTCCTTGCTCCCCCCCCAGCTCCATACCCCGGAGCCTGACACTTTGTCTCCAACATGGAACTTAAGAGTCAGATAACATTACTTCCATGGAGACAACCTAAATGATTTTAACAACAATGATAATCTCTTGTAACTAACTCTTGTAAGCAAAGCCAATTTTCTAGCTAATTTTTTAAGCAGCTGAAAAGAAACCAGTTGGCAGGCTGGCATCAGGGTCTTTTGATTGCCATGTGAAGAGGAGGAGGAGTGGTACGGGTTGTCAGGATAAATGTAACACAACTCCCCCATGACAGCCTCCATTGAATACATTTGGAATAATTTTATTAGATTTCCTTTTTTAATTCTAATCTTTTTGTTACATAATATGCTTTGAAGTGGCAGAGAAATGGAAAGTTTCTCTGGAAGGTTTTGGCAAGCAATGTTGGCCCCTGGGGATCTACGGGTATAAACAAACGTAGAGGCAGTGAGGTGGCTCCCTGGCCCGACTTGAGTTGGAAAATCACGGCCGCCACTCTCCGGGCCAGCAAGCGGTACAAAACAAACATGCTTGCCACTGGGAGAGCCATCCCATCGCCTGCACGACCTGGGCTGGGGGGGGACTGCAACAAATGTGTGGCTAGCTGGCCCCAACCCCAGCCCTCACCATGACATGGCAACTAGTTTGTTTTTACCCTACTACATCTCACAAGAGCATATGCCCTGTGCTTTCAAGGACCTATGCTCACCCAAGGGCCAATCTTAGAATATGTAGGCCCCAGGGCAAACAAAATGTAGGGCCCTTAATGGCCCCAATCTATTCCTGTGGCCCGACTCCCTTTTAACATTTGGCAGTCTGATGCTTGCTTATGAACACAAAGTGTCATATCAGGGTTTGTTTGTCTTTAAAAGAAACACATCAGTAGAATTTGCAAGAGAAACTAAGGCAGTATTAGACCCTCCCTTCAGGGTCTTAGGACATGGGGAAGGTGGGCCCGGGGTTCCATTGGCACAGTCTTACCGGGGGGGGCACCCCAAGACCTTGTGCTGCAGCTGCACTCCCAGGAACTCCCAGCCCCTCCGGCGTCACCCACTTCCGCTGCGCCATAGGAAACATTACAAAATGGAGTAATTGGAAGGTGAAAAAACATATTAACACAAAAGCAATTTCTAAACAAACATATCAGTGTATTCAAATTGTAACAACAAATATGGCAGCATACATGAATAAAAAATACAAATCACAATACGAAAATGAGTTCCAAGTACGAACAACAATGGATAAGGCATCCAATTGCAATAACAAATATAAAAGAAATACAAAATGCAAACCCAATGGATGCAAAATCCCAATAGCAGTAAAGCCAGGATCCTGAATGATCTAAATCAAGTACTTTTTCACTGCTCCACACACGCTGATATGTTTTGACTTTTAGTCTTCTTCAGAGTGCTGTAATAGTGCCTATGAGACCTTCACTGAAATAAAAACACTCAAATAACATCCAGTACTTTAAATTGTAATAATATCTTACCAAAATCAAATAACGGTGTATCACACACATGTACTAGACAGCATAAAAAAAAGAAATAGGAAAAAGAAAAGAGGGGAGAGAATCTAATAATAAATAATAAAATTAATAATAATACCTAATTAAATATAAAAGTGAAAAGTAAAAAACCTTTGTATCTATCGCAACTCAGCACCAACCAAGAAAAACACCTTAATATAACTCTATAAATAAAAAGATAGATACATCAAACCATGCCTAAAAGTAAAATAAAATAACAAAATAAAATAATTAAAATAAAACAGAAACATTAAACATATACTTGCAACTCAAGAAATATACAAGTCAAATACCCTACTTGCTCATCCCTTACTTACAGGAAAAATCCAATTCAGTCTTTCAGGAGTACCACATATTCCCACAGGGGAAACCCCTGGAAAAGGTACTGTGGAGATAAAATAAATCCAAGCTACCATTAACCCACTTGAACAATTCTAAACCATTTCACTAATACACCTAAATCAAAAACCATTCCCACATATACCCAACTTCACTCTATAAAGCCTTGATTTTAGTTGCCTATTCAATGCAAGTCAGCAGAACTGCCAGACAAACCCCCAAGGAAAACCTCTAAAAAGAGACCCACAATGAAATCTACAAAAACCACCATTAATTCAACTACCTTTAGGAGTCAATTTTAAATTGATTAATACTTATACTAATACCTCACAAAAAATAAAAATGTAAACTAAAACTTACCCCGCCCAGCAAAATTTTAAGAAACCAAGAGTCACTCTAAGAGACAACCTCTAAGTTATGCTAACTTAGTTAACCCAAACCTGCCAATCTAAGGCCATTTTTACATGAGACGGTCTCACTCATGTGTGGGCATGAGTGGGTGCTGCCTGTGTGTATGCCACAGCCAGTGAGCGAGGGTGCGTATGTGCTCCTGCAACCCATGCATCCCCATTCACCCCCCACGCATCTCCACTCACGGAGCAACCAGTGAAAACGGAGGTTGCTCTGTGAATGGGGACGCGTGGGAGCACCCACATGCCGCCCATGCTGCACTGCGCACACCCTCCCTCCACGCTCCCGCGGCTCGTATAAAAATGGCCTAAATGATCCTTAAAGAGAACACTTCTCTACTCCAATAGCAAACCATTTGGGGGGTGAAGGGAAGAGAAAGAAGAGAAGAAAAGGTGGGGAGGGGGGAAGGAAGAAAAAAATATATAAATATAAAATATTTCAAAAAGTGAATATTTCAAAAAATGAGCCCACATCAAAATGCAAAACTCATAAAAAACATTTAAGACCAAGACAATCTTTCAGCCCATAGGGTTTAACAGAATTCAGTTCAAAAATCCAAAGACTCCCTTTGAAGCAACATTTGCTCTATGTTTCCAGGATTTAAGAACTTTTCAATAACCCAAAAGAACAACTCAGAAGAACTATGCCCCATCTATATAATGAGAAACCAAAGGAGATGCTAACACCTTTCTCCTTAGGTAGCTCAAGTGTTCTCCAATACGTGTTTTAACCATCCTTCTAGTTTGACCAATGTACATCTTATTATAAGGACATCAGATGCCATAGATAACACATTTCAAAAAACAGGAATTGAATGGTCTTAAACAATATTTCTTTGCATCAACCTCAAAAGAGTAGATATCACATGTAAACTTGCAATAGCAACACCTTCCACATCTGAAATGCTCAACAACAACTCCTTGTATACCATGGTGCACCAATGTGTTATATGATTTAACATCTGCTCTAACTAGAATTTTCCTATAAGCGTAGTAGGAATATTAAAGAAAACGTGGAGGAGAATCACGCAATGGTATATGTTCAACAAGACTCCAATACTTCAAAACAATTGATCTGATTTTGGAAGACAAATGGCCATACGTCAAAGGGCACACAATTCTGCTACACAAAGAGCTCTTCTTTGGGACTTTGCATCCATTGGGATAGCATTTTGTATTTCTTTTTTATTTGTTATTGCAATTGGATACCTTATCAAGTTGTTCGTACTTTGAATTCATGTTGGTATTGTGATTTGTATTTTTTATTCATGTATGCTTTCGTGTTAATATATGTAATATTAATATATCTATAATATTAATCCATACTTAAATCCAGAAATTGCAGATACAGGCCGGCTTTACACGAGGCACTTAGAAGCGCCTCCGGAGTCCCGTATTCAAGAGGAAATCCGTGTGGGGAATGTTTACATGCTCCCTGCGCTACTGGAAGTGACGTGCTGCCTGTTCTCTTCAGTGGCGGTGGCTGCAGACGCGGAGCTTTTAAAGAGGTGTGTTCTATAGACCTGAAAATTGAGGTTTATAGAACGCGACTCTTTGAAAGCCTCTCTTCTGCAGCCGCTGCCGCTGAAGCTGAAGAGAACAGGCAACACGTCACTTCCAGTAGCGCAGGGAGTATGTAAACACTCCCCACGCGGATTTCCTCTTGAATACGGGACTCCGGAGGCGCTTCTAAGTGCCTCGTGTAAAGCCGGCCTGTATCTGCAATTTCCGGATTTATGTATGGATTAATATTATAGATCCATACTTAAATCAATTAAAAATAAAAATAAATTTAGATTATTTTTTAAAAAAAAAACCACCCACTGTGCATGTGCATACTGGCTAACAGACCGTTCTGCGCATGTGCCCCCTTTTTAAAAATGGTGGTGCCAGTGTCACTGCCATTTCTGCGCATGTGCAAAATGGCCACTGTGCATTTGCAGACTGGCTGCCCTTTTGTAAAATGACAACGATGCTGCTGCCACCATTTTGGAAAAGGATGTGCATGCACAGAATGGTCCAGTGGCCATTTTGCACGTGCACAATATTTTTTAAAAATTGATTTTAAAAATAGATTTAAACCTGAACTTCAACAGATTCAGTACAGATTAATTCGAAACCATAATGCCCACCCCTGCTCTCGAAAGTCGGGGGATCCCCCGCAGCAAAAAGCATTCTGAGGGGATCCGAGGTGCAGGAAAGCACTGGGCCCAACTCCATGTCTCCCATGGACCCTGCTTAAGGCTGGCTCTGGCTCAGCCCTCATGAAGGGGCAGCTCTAAGTCAACTGCCCCAAACACTGCTGCAGTTAGGAGTCCATCTCTAAGCAGGGGAAGGAAGAAGGTTGGTTACTTATCTAATTGTCTAGGAAGATCCTCAGTGTTGCCCCCTGTCACATCCCTCACTGGTTCCAGCAACACCACCTGATTCAGCCATCACCAGCAGGGGCTGTGACCAAGATGAACCACTGTACTAGTTGTTTTCTAATCATTTTGTCCGTTCTACTAACCCTACCTTTTGACTCCCCTTGTGCGCAAGAGAGACTTCATTGTGGTAAAAACAGACGTGTGGGTGGTGCGGCATCTCCTCAACCTGGCCTGGGGCGGGAAACAGCAGCCACCCCTCCCCAGGTCATGGAGGGGCACTGAACTAACATGCCCACAGCCAGAGAGCTGTCCTGTCACCGGCACACTCCGGGTAGGGTGGGAAGCTCAACAAATGTGTGGGCAGGCAGTCCCTCCCCCAGCACCCCACCCTGATGAACAGTCATGGTGGCCCCTTCCCTGAGGTAGGGATGTCAGGGCCTAACATATGTGCTAGCCTGTGTTGGTGTCCTTGGCCTGGGCTGCTTCCTTGGAGATTTTCCAACGATGAGGCCCAGGCCAGCCGCCTACCCAGGGCAGTCCTGGGCCAACACCTGGTGGTGCGGGACCACACGTGCAGGTGAGTCTCAAGTCATGTTTTTTTTTACACTGTGGGGATCCTTCAGTGCAGAAACCTCAAGGAGGAGGAGGAGGAGAGAACAGCTATGCATGGAGGTAAAGAAAAAAGAGATCTGGAGGGGAAAAGAAGAGAGAAAGAGACTACAGAGAATCATGGTGAGAAGAGATTCTAAGTATAAAGGAGAGGGAAAACTGAAGTCTTTCTGTTTTCCTCTTTGGGAGTAGCTGACACTTAATACGGAGAAATGAAGATTCAGAGAAAGACAGACAAAACTTGAGAGAGAAATAGCAAGAGTTTGGGAGAAAGATGAAGAGTTTTAATAGAGAAAGGAGAGGAGAAGCAATAAAACATTAACAAAATTAGATGAGAGCGTATGTCAGAGAAACCTGCAGGTCAAACTGTAATCCGTGTGTGGCTGGCCACGTGAATGAGAAGGGAAATGGAGAACACACAAAGATGCTTCCCTTGATTAGGAACCAGCTGAAAATATCTGGGGAGCACAGGTAATGGGAAGGCAAATTTTACAAAGGTGAAGGGGGAGGTCCTGGCTGGTCATGTTTGAGAGAAGTTAAAAGTCTGAGAATCCTGCTCACAACCAGACCCACAAAAATATTATTATTAATAACAATAACAAACAACAATAATAATTCTGTCAAGAATAACGCCTTCAAATTAAGTGGGATTACTCCTGGATTTGTGTTCCTCTAATTTCACCACCTTACATTTACAAACTTTAATCTGTCTTAGATTATTATTAATATTTAATAATAATGATAATAATAATATGGCCCAACTAAGTAACCACATGGCCCAACAGAATATGGCCCAACTAACTAAACCGCATGGAACTCAGTGGAGACATAGGTGAAAATCTCAGCACTTCAATAAAATCAGGGACCAGTATTCATTGCATTTCCCACACTGGGGAGAAGTGTGCCAATAGGGAAAACATAGTGATCATAGGTCCCTGAACAAGATGTTTGTTTTCCAATATAAAAACACAGATCGATTATCATTCATCTTGTGGCTACTTTTAACAATGAATCCAGGGTGGGTCAAATCCTAATAAATTAACATAAACTGGAACAACTATTGGCAAGAATGAGAAAAGCAACAAACATAATAATTATATACAAATGGAAATAAAGCTGTGATCTCTCCTTGGCTTATTCTGAGACAATATGAAGGAGGATTACTTTCTTCTCCATTTATTTACAAGTGCAAAGCAGTTATCAATAGTTGGGAAGATTTCTAGCTCTGTTCTTGTAACAGCAGGTTTTGTCTGTCAGCCCTGATTGGATACAATTAGTTTAAAAGAACCAGCTATATTAGTAAAATGGATAAATATTTCTCACTGCATACTACACTGACTTTTTGTGGTTTTGGCACGTTTTATCACTATAATAGATAGAAACCTTGTAAGAAGAACCTAGCGCCACTAGGTATTGTCAGATTAGTTTTCAGTAATGTGAAATGTGACATCTCTGTCTCTAAATTATGGTAGTTAGAATGTTTAACTGCATCACAAAAAGAATTCATCGAAGAAAGACCTGTCAGACTTCAGCAGAAGTGAGTGCAGTGTACCTCTAATTAGTCTGACTGATTGTATGCTTGGCTAGCATTCTGAGACAAACTCACATTCCCTGAAGGGTCACAGAAGAACAAAAGCCTTAACACTTCTGCAACCTTTTGCTGGAGTAACGCAACAATCAAGCACATTAATATTTTATACATAAATATAGAGAAGACATATACATATGTAGTAAGGCAAACATTCTCGAGTCCCTGTTGTACATAAACTAGTAATTCATTGGAAGGCTTATGGTTCCTTTATTTAAAGTAGATTGTGCATAAATCACAAAGAGATCAACAAAAACCTTTTTAGGTTTCAGTTCACGCTGGTCTGTGTGCGCGCACATGTGCCCAACGAGAGAGGAAGTAAGACCCATGCTTACTACTACTAATCATTTCTATAGCACTACTAGGTGGGTATACTCTATACACTGGAAAAAATTGAGTAATCAGGGTTCAAAATTCTACTTATACAGATCAAGGAGCAATACTTGAGCAATACTAGCATCCCCATGGACTTGGGGAAAACAAATTAATTCCACTTTTGCAGAAATTCGAGTTATGCAAGTTCTACTTCCACTATATGATTCTTCTAGGCCTCACGTAACTTAATTATCCCTTATAAAAACCCATGAACTTTATCCATATGAATTATGATAGTCTTTAATGACCTGAACACATGTTGTTTTTCTCCTGAAAACCACTGCTTCATTCAGTGCACAGGTAACATACACAAAAGGGTAGAATTACGGCTGCGTTTCTTAAATTTTGAATGCTTGACTTGTCATCAAAGTAACATTCTCTTAATGTAGCTTGTAAGGGTGTAATTATATATTAGATTGATATGGAATTTTCTCAACTAGTGTGTGCTATAATTATGCACAACTGTGCAGTTTTTCCTCATTATGTAATTCCCTGCACATTAATAGGTTGTTGATGTCTGGATTACATAAACACTAAACTCAGCAAGATGATGGCATTTCCTCTATTGCCTATACACAGGGCTGTAAAGAGGCATAAAGTGTGCTTCTGCACCCCTGCCTGGGCTATCACGTTGAGAGATCAGTACTTCCTAGCCTTAAGGCCCTGTGAAGTAGAGCCCTGGCACCTGGTCCGATCCCAACAAGGCCCAACCAACTGGTTGGGTTCTGTTTCCCCAAATGCCATTTGGGTTTGTGTTGGATAGAGATTTTAAAGCAGATATTTAGCCGCTGGAACTCTGGGAACCCAGTATACTGAGCCTGCCACAATCTGTTGTGATGTAGTTTGAGGTGAAAGGAAGGAAGCAGGGTGAGGTGGGGCTAGCCCTCTCAAAGAATGGAAACTTCATAGCACCACTTCCCATTCCTGACAGGGTCTCCCCAACCATGTAAATTCTTTGTGCATGGGAAAGAAGTCCAGCAATGGGAATAGTGGGCTTGGGTCAGATCTAAAATGTTTTAGAAGATTCCTAACTTGGTCTTACTCCTCCTAGCCATTACTCTTCCTCCCCATTCCTCTGCCAGAGCCACACCCATCAAACACCAAAAAAAAACCTGTTGCCTGCCAGGCACACATTATCCTCCTGCATTCCCTCTCTGATGGTAGGCTGCTAGCCCCTGTTGATCTGAATGGATCCAGGCCCCTGTCTTGCTTTGTGCCTCTCCCAGTGCAGTAAGTGATGGGAGGAGGGCAAGGGAAGGGATAAGTGTGTTGTTGCCGGGTTCCACTCTTAGCATGCTCTTCAAGTGCAGAATTTCCAGTTGTGAAGCTACTCTGATTTATTTTGTAAGATATGCAAACAGATTTGACATTATTTTTTAATCTGCTAAATATGAAAGGTCAAGGGCCCAATCCTGCATACTGTTTTGGGTCATGTTTGGGCATACTATCTGAGCCCATGCCTGGCTGTACTGTGGAGTCCTAGGCAATCATTTCAGGTGAGAGTCATCGGAACACACATACCTGTAAAACATGTGCATAGTATAGACATCTCCCATCATAGTCCACCCCAATATTGCAGTTGTACAAGACCCTCAAATAGCTGCCAGCCCAGCCCCTTGCACCCCCAAAGAAAAAGAAGGCGCTTGGCAGGCAGCTGACTGGCTGAGGGTCCCATACAGAAAACCATACCACAAAGCAAAGAACATGAGATTGTGAAAGTGTTTAGTAGGACATTAGGAACGCCTACAGGCTTTATCTTCCCTGCCTCATTCTCCCACCCATTCTTTTCGTTCTCTGATTTCAGTCAGTGGGAATTTTGTCCTTGGAAGCTCTGGTTCCTCCTAGCAAGCCAACTAGGGTCTTTGCCCCACATCAACTGTCCTCAGATCTGTGCCTTCTTTGTTTTACATAGGGAGCATCCTAGCCAGTTCCTCTCAGCTCAATTTAAAAGCATGCCATAAAAATAAACACATTGCAGATATTGTGGGGAGAAGAGCTTTGTTTGTTAATAAGGAAAGAAGGTGACGAGGAAAATGTAGAAAAGAAGAGATGAAAGAGAATGAGAAGTGGAGGGGAGCTAATGGAAAGAGGATAATTTTTTTGCACAAAAATTAGTTGCAAAGATATGCAAACAGATTTAACTTTCTTTCTTAACTATATAAAAGGAATGTGCCAAACGATTTATATTATTAATGTCAATGTCAAACAGGTATCCATGTCTTGGGATCTACTGGAGACATTAGTTAGCTTTTCCTGCTCCTAAAGTGGACAGCATCAGTCTGTATTTACTGAGAATTAAAATGAGTTCTGACAATGGATGACTTGCGTTTTTAACAATAAGGAAACCTTTTCTACTCGTTATATAAAGTTTGAATCTCCAAAGTGCCTAATTATTTCATTATTTAAAACCTGAATATATAAACTACCCCAACTATCTCTTTAACGTTGAATTCTCAACATAAAACCATAATTGCTTATTTCACAATGACTCTGCTCTGGGGAATTTTGTAGGCAAGGTCACAGTTCAAATGATAAAGATTATGTCTGTGTTCTTTAAACTATTTATTCTTGGTTTGTCCCATTAACTTTAGCAAGACTACTCCAGATTAATGTAGTGGTGGGTTTAAACAGAGCCCGCCACCACCACAGTCTGTTCACACTCTCCCCCCCGCCCCACACACACCATGGAGCTGTAGGCAGATTGGCAGCCCAGTTGCCAGGCCAACCTGCCGCCGGGAGCGGAGTTGCAGTGCTGACCATCCTGTAGACGGACCACTGCTCTTCCCCCAGCTGGTGCTCCAAGTTCAGGTAGCCCGCTTCTTTGCAGTGCTCCAGGATGTTCTGGAGCACCGTGAGCAGAGCTGACCCAGAGCAGAAAGTGCCTACTCTGCTCCTGCTCCACCTCACCCCAGGGTGACCAGCTGTCACGGGGCTCCGCCGCTGTCGCCAGGCCCCCCTGTGTCCGCTGCCAACTCCTGGTCCCCATGCGGCCCCAATGCCACCCCCAGAACCCCGTGAGACCCCATCCCAGCAGCAGAGCGCAACAGAGCTGGCAGCAGAGTAGGGGCATGCGCTGCCCCCATCCCCAGAGGCTTTTCCTAGGCTAGTATCTGCACCCGGCCCTAGTGGAACAGGGATGGAACTTAGGACCCTGCGGCATTCAGCCCGCCTGCAGGGAAAGCCTCCAGCTGAGGGCACTAATGATAGGGCTACTTAACCCAGCGCTGCTTTACAGACAGTGCTGGTGATCAGGTTTTCCTGTTTGGACTGGCCCTGCAGCAGTGAGAAGCTAAGTGTTTGGTGTTGTTTCTTGTTTAGTATTGCAGTTTGATTGTCTAGAGACGTGTAGTGAGTTTCCCTTATTGTTTCCCTTGTTCTCTTCCCTTTTGAGTCTGAGAGTGAGAGAACGAGTGTGAGCTGAGAGAGTGTTTCCCTTTCCCTCCCCCTGCCTGGGAATCCCTACCCCTCCTGCAGTTTGTAAGATCCCCTCCCTGCTCCAACCCCTGGATTCTGGGGCCCCCTACCCTTTCTTCCCCCCTACATTTTGGAACCACCATCCTTCCCCCTCCCTAGAATCCTCCCTGGAGTGTCTGCAGGTGATTGCGTATAATAAGGAGCCACAGGACCCTTGGATCCCCACGCCTGATGATGATAGGGGCCTAACTTCCTTGCCTTCTCAGCAGTTGGAAGGGTCCAAACACTATCCTGAAGGGCATTTATACCCAGAGAGATTCCTAGGGGGTCAAGAGGTACTCTGTGTGTGGTTAAGAGGCATCCAGTTCCCTTTTCCCCCTCCCCCCCGTAACACTCGCCTTTAAATCAACAGGCCAACCGCGGGTGAGGCGGAGCATGAGTGGAGCAGGCGCCAGCTAAAAACACTCAATGTGCATGCATGCAATAACATGCACAGCATGTCTGTTACACATGGTGCTCACATCCAGTGCACAGTCCTTGGATCAACACCCAAGTAATTTGAGGATTGCAGACATCCGGACCAATACAGGGTATGCACACCAAGCGCATCACATGCACACCATGTGCATGGAATACATACATTGTGCATGGAGGGGCTTGGCTTGCATCAGTGGGGAATGAGTCTGCAGAACCTTTACAGCTGGGTGTTTGTGCCTCTCCTTCCCCCCTCAGATAACCACTATAAAAGGGAGCTGCTGCCTAGAGGGCGATGGCCTATGAGTGGTGGCAGTTGTGGCGGTGGTGGCCAGGGACTTTTCATCTGTATCCTGGATTGAAGCAGCCAGTCTCCCCTCTATTTGGATGCCAGGCAAACATATCAAATACTTTCTGGCAACATCTGGAGCAGGTGGTTGGAGCAGAGCTGTGCTGATGCCATGGGGAGCTGGGGCTGCTGCCCAGAAGTTTAGCCACTGGAGATCTTTTTTTCCCTATTGCAGGAGAGCAAAGGTAACTTTTTATTATTTGAATTTTTTACCCTGGTTTTTATTTCTGATCTATTAGTACTTTTCTGTATATTGTAAGTTTCAGGGGACTAGCTTGGTCGAGCCTTTGCTCAGGGTAAGAGCAAGACCATTATACTTATTAAGGAAGAGCAAGAATATTTTGGGTCTAGTGAATTGATTTTATCTCTTGGGATTTTTTTGTTTGTCTTTTACTTGTCAAAGAACTGAGTTGAAATTCCTGTTGGTACATAATGATTCATATGAGAAATTCTTGTAAAATGCTGGGTATATAAATTATCACATCCTTCTAATAACTTCAGAGCTTTTCTTGACCGGTCACTGATGCAACTTAAAATAACTAAATTCCTTCAACAAGGTGTGGATAAGGGGGAGGGAAATATGTGTATTTTGTCTGGCGGCGAGGAGATTAATGGTCTGTCTCCCCCTAAAGATAGTGTCACTAAATGTCTAGGTAATATCCAGAAGACAGTATTTGAGGGGATAGGAGACATCCAGATTAGCTCTCAGGACCAAGTGGTACTTCCATCAGAGAAGGGTCTGGTAGACTTTGGAAAACAACAGGAGTAATGGGCACCTAGGGAAAGTATAGTTCAGGCCTTGGAAGTTGGTAATGAGGTGGAGTATGGTCATTTATTCTATCTAGATTTTTTGGGATTTTATCATAAATTGATTAGCGACTTACTTACCTACTTATTTAAAGAGAGAGGTATTATAAAAGACTCTATGACAGAGTGCAAGGAGGTGGTATTAATGCTGATTAATTCTCTCCTGTCTAAAGGAGATCCTAAGACTCCGAAGTCTGAGAAACTGGTGGGTTTATAGGATCTGGAAAAGGTTCCTTTTCCTCTGAAGGAAAACAGTTTTAAAAAGGTTAATAAACAGAAAAGAAAGAAATCTAAAACTAACAAGGAGAAGCCAATTAGCAAGAAACCCAAAAGCATCAAAGGGAGTTTAAGTAGATTTTATTGTTATAGGAAAATGAACTTTAAAAGACTAAGTTACTGGAAAAGGGACATAGTAACTCCTCATCTCCCATATGTAGGAATAGCAAGGTAGATAGTTCAATCAAGATGGCCTATGAGCCTAGTATTTGTTTTCCCCTAGCTCTACCTGCAAAATAAGGTTAGTGGAGAGATATGTGACACAAAACTTTACCCTTCCCTTCCTCTAAATAGTGCTAGCAGGGAGATTTGTGATATAACATTTCTTTCCTCCTTAACGTCTTCTGCTCCATCTATCCCAAATAAGGTTTGTGGGGAGGTAATTTTGCAGGATCCTTTGTCTGTTGAAGAATGTATTGAGAATTCTGCTGCCAAAATTCGTGAGGGAAATCTAAATCTGGTGGATTGTTGTCCCAGGGGGAGTGTAAATTGCATTTTGTTCATTTGATTAATAGGTTTAGCCTCAGGTTAATGATTACTGCAGATATCCTGAAAGTAGAATTCCTTTTCTACAATTATTTTGCAGCTAGAGTGTTAGTAACCTTCAAAACTAATGCAATTGTAGAGAAGGTGTATAGAAAGAAAAAGCTGTTTAATCAGGAAGCAATTAAAGTCAACAGATGCTTCAGAGATCTAGCCCCTGCTCATGCTTTGGTTAGCTTTTCAGGGGATGGGAGGAGGAGGGGGCAGGTAAAAACTGGAGTAACTGGGATATGTGATTTCCCCCCCCCCCCCGGAAGTCTGATCAATTTACAAGTTGTAGGGCCGGGAGGTGAGCTGTCAGCTCCTGCTGCTGACCTCTCTTCTCCCTTGAAGGTGTCTTTGGGCCAGGCAATTTCGAATGTCCCTAAGGGCATAGATGGGGGGTGGGATGGGGGGGTTATTTCCCCGGAGGAGGGAGCTTTGATAGATATCTTTTATAATCTGCCCACAGCTGAACAACTCCACATCGTGGATAGGCTCAAACTTTTGAGAAAGGAAAATTGGGTTCTTACCTTCTGAATTTTCCTTCTGCGGGGATCCTCCTGGCCGGCCAGTCTGTACAGTAGGGTAGATCCCGCCATCATCCAGCAGGAGGCAGACAAACTAAATTTTGAGGAGCCTATCTGGAGGGATCTAGCCTCTGCTCCCCAGTAGTGTGTATATTATTAGCCAACGTCCTACAATAACCTAGATAAAAACATTCTCACTATAACTCAGACTAACGGAGTAAAAACCTAGTTAAAACCCAAGATAAACTAGCCAATATAACCACTCCAGAGATGCCTCACTCTGGGTGGGGACTGGCCGGCCAGGAGGATCCCCACAGAAGGAAAATTCAGAAGGTAAGAACCCAATTTTCCTTTCTCCCAGGGATCCTCCTGGCCGTTCAGTCTGTACAGTAGGGACGTACCAAAGCAGTACCCCATCGTACTTATTGGGAGGGAAAGTGAGGATAAGATTATACAAAAGGCCCTTACAAGGAGTCCCATGACTCCTCGATGACTGCCTGTAACACTCTCCTTCCGAATGCTGCATCAGCAGAATCTTGTAGTGGAATTTTGTAGTGCTTCATAAAAGTGTGTATGGATGACCATGTCGCTGCTCGACATATTTCACCATATGAGGCTGCATTCTTAAAAGCCTGAGAGGTCGCAGCCCCTCTGACCGAATGGGCAAACACCCCAGATGGCGGATATTTGCCCTCTGCTTTGTAGGCCTCTACAATGCACAACGTCATCTACTTCGCAATGAGCACTTTAGAAGCCTTTTTTCCTCTCCTCTGGTGGTTGTAAGCTACAAAGAGAGAAGTCTTCCTAAAACCCTTTGTTCTGTCCAAACAGATCTTTAGCGCCCTCCTCACATCTAGAGTGTGCCATTGTTTCTCCAACGGATGTGATGGATTGTGGCAAAAGGAAGGTAAAAGTATTTCCTGCTCCCTATGAAACCTGGAGTTTATCTTGGGTATGAATGACGGGTCTAATCTGAGGGTGACCGACTCTTTCTTAAAGATACAAAAATTCGGTTCTATTGATAAGGCCTCCAGTTCTGAAACTCTCCTGGCTGAAGTTATTCCTACCAGGAAGGCCACTTTCAAAGAAAGGTAATACAGAGATGCGTCTGTAAGAGGCTCAAAGGGAACCCTTGTCAAAGCTTTGAAAAGAATTGCTAGACTCCAGGATGGGAAACAGTGGATCACCGGAGGAGCTAGAATTCTAGCGGCTCTTAAGAACCTACTGATGCGGGAATACTTAGCTGCCCTGTTTCCCTTTACCGTATCTAGCACACTGCCAATCATCGCTACCTGCCTCTGTAGGGTGTTCGGTTTTAACCCTTTATCCAATCCCTCTTGTAGAAATTCTAAAATCTCCCTCACGGAGGCCCTGGAGTGACTCGCACCACCTAGCAAAGGTGGCCTAAGTACTTTGGTAAATCCTCCTAGTAGCTGGATGTTTAGACTGGAGAATGGTGTTCAGTACTTTGTTGGAATATCCCCGTTTTCTTAGCTCTCTCCGCATAACCTCCATGCCGTTAGCTTGAGAGAGTCGGGGTTGTTGTGAAAAACTGGTCCCTGTGATAGGATATCAGGTCTGCTTGGTAGCCTGAGTGGGGATTCCAGGCTGAGGCTGTGTAAGTCTGCGAGCCACGGTCTCCGGGACCAAAAAGGAGTGATCAAGATGACCGACGCTCGCTCCAACTTGATCTTCGACAGCAGCCTCTGAATAAGTGGTAGAGGTAGAAAGGCATAAAGAAGTGCTCAGGGCCACAGACTGTTTAGAGCATCGAACCCTATGGCTTTTGGGCATGGGTACCTGGAGAAGAATTGTTGTGTCTTTGCGTTGTTCACTGACGCAAATAGGTCTATTGTCAGTTTCCACCATCTTTGTATAATGTCTTGGAAGATTGCGTCGTGCAGTGCCCACTCTGCTTGGTCCAGCACCGTCCTGCTGAGCCAATTGGCCTGAGTGTTCTCTGTCCCTCTGATGCAGATAGCTCATACGGATTGGAGATTGATCTCCGCCCACTTGATGAGCGCCGTTGCCATCTGGTGCAGGGTTTCCAATCTGGAGCCTCCCTGATGCTTTACGTAGGCCTTTGCCACTGTATTGTCTGTGTAAACCATCATGTTTTTTCCCTGGAGTGCTGGGGTGAGATCCTTTAGGGCGAGATATATGGCCTTGAGCTCCAACCAACTGATGTGATGTTTGAGTTCTCACGGTTTCCATTGCCCTTGAGCAGTGAGAAATTGGGAGTGCGCCCCCCTACCCTGTAGACTTGCATCCGTCGTCAGGGTTGTCCTTAGCGGATCTGTGATCGGCACTCCCTCCAGAAATCTGTATGGTTGAGTCCACCACTGGAAGGATTCCTTGACTAAGTCCGGAACTTGTATCCATGGGTTCCCTCCCTGTGTCAGCACGTCTTGCCAGGGTCGTAGGAAATGCTGGAACATCCTGGAGTGGAACCGGGCCCATTGAATTATTTCCAGACAAGAGGTCATGGCTCCTAGTAAGTTTGCCAAGGTTTTGAGGTGGGTCTTTCTCGCTGAAGTTATTTGCTGTATTAGCGAGTTGAGGTGTTGTACCGTGACTCGCCAGAAACAGTTTGTTCTCTTTGGTGTTCAGAATCACCCCTAAGTGTTCCAGCACCTGTGTTGGCTTGAGATGACTCTTTTTTGAAATTGATTAGCAACCTGTATTCTTGGAGGTACTCTATTGTTCTGCGAGTGTCCTGCCGTGCCTGATCCGTGGATGATGACCTGATGAGAATGTCGTCAAGATATGGGTGGCGTTTTATGCCCTGAGTTCTCAGGTTTGTGATTAACGTGATCAGAACCTTGGTGAAGATTCTGGGAGACGTTGCCAGACCAAATGGGAGAGCTGCATTTTGCCAGTGCCCCTGGTTGTAGTAGAACCTGAGCCATTGTCTGTGTGTTGCCATCACTGGGATATGGAGGTATGCCTCCTTCAGGTCTATCGATGTTAGTCACTCGCCCTCCGAGATTGCGAGTCGGATGAATTGCAGTGTCTCCATTTTGAATCGCTGGACCTTGACAACTCGGTTCAATGGCTTGAGGTCCAGGACGGTCCTCCATTCCCCCGACTTCTTTGGTACCAGGAATAAAGTGGAGTATATGCCCCTGCCCTACTCTTGTTCGGGGACTGGCTCTATGGCACCGATTTCGTGCAGTTTGGCTATTTCTGAGTTCATCGCGTTGTGTTTTACCTGGACCTTTGACACCTGAGAGAAGTAGAAGTAGTGCTGGGGTGATTTGAGGAATTCTATAGCATATCCTCTTCTGATGGTGTGTATCACCCATGCGTCTGTGGTTGCTTCCTGCCATTTTGATGTGAAAAACTGAAGCCTGCCCCCTAGTCGTGTCTGGGCAGACCTGTCTCCGTCCTCCGAGTCATGCTTCTGTTTTGGTACGGGATGATTCCTGTCTTTGCTTCGACTTCCCATTGAAGTTCTTGTTCTTTTGCCATCTTGGCTTGTATCGTTGCTGGTTCCCTCTGTGGGGAAGGAAAGGTCTTCTGGATGCTGTAGGGTTATATGATGTCGTGGAAGGATGAAAATTGCATCCCTGCCCCCCGCCCCCCATTGTAGGGTGTAACTTTTTGTCTTGTCGGATGCATCTGCCAACACCTTGTCCAGACAGATCCCAAATAGCTTTCTTCCCTGATAGGGAGCGCCAATCAGGGTGTTTTGGGAAGTGTTGTCCCCCTTCCAGGATCTCAGCCACAGTCTGCGGTGGGTTGCCACATTCGAGGCCGCTACCCTTGAAGCCCAACACAGAATGTCCGTGGAGGAGTCCGTCATGAAGGCGTATATGCTAGCTCGATTATGGTTGAGAGTACTCTCGTCATTTTTGGGGATACTCGTGGCTCACCTGCTCTTCTGATCCTTGACATCAGGGCCCTCAAAGTCTGGGGTCATTGTGGCCATCTTTATTATGGTAGCTATCTCGTAGAAATTTCTCCGGAGGTTAGTATCAAATCACCCTATCAGTCGATCTCGGGGGAAGCATTTGCCCTCCGTGGGGAACACCGCCTTCCTAGCCAGTGCTGCCATTGCATCAACCTTTGGGGCCGCTAGGAGCATGCTCTTGGGTTTAGACAGGGAGTAAAGGCTCAATTGGGCTTTGGACAGTCTGGATGCCTTATTGGGCTGTCTCCATTCCCTCTTTATGATTCTCTCATTGTCTTTTTTTCCTTTCAGGTGCAGGGCCTTGACAACTAGGTCATATAGTTTTTCCCTATATTTATACGAGAATTGTCTATCTGGGTCTGAGGAGAGCTCCAGTTCCTGTTCCTCTGGTTCTCCCTCCTTCGATAAGGCCCCTTCGCTGTCTAGATCAGAAGCTTGATCCTCCAGTTCCCCCTCCTCCTCACTGGTTTCCTCCCGTAGTCTTTTTTCCTTCCTCCTCCCCCAGTGCTGAGGCTTCTGGGGAGTCCAGCTGACTAATAGCCCCCTAGTCTTTCCTGGGATGCTTACCCTTTCCAGCCCCCTTAGATCTCCCTTTAAACTTTTTGGGTTCCCTGACCAGGGAAGGGGATCTTTTTCTTTTCAGTTCCTTTAAAATCTGGAGTAGGACCTCCATGTGTGGGTCCTGTTCTTGTTGTCAAGGGGGACTCACGGTTCCTGTAGCTGCTCCTTGATCGGGGGTCGCTGCTGCCGCCGCTGCTCTTTGTGTGGTAGCCATCCTACTGGTTTGGCACTGAGGTGAGGGCGGTCAATCACCAGGGAGAGGGGAAAAGGTCCAACTGTCCTGATCTGCGGGCGGAGGGGCTCAGATGAGGCGATGGCCGAGGGAAGGCGGAAGGATGAGAGGAGAGGAGGGGGTGAGGTGGGGGGACAAAAAATCTTTGAGCGGGCTGACGCCTAGCCGGGAAATCCGCAGCTCCGCTCTGTCCCATTTACTTCCCTCTGCTCGGGGGAAGCTAGACTTTAAGAAAAAGGTCCCTCTCACCGCGGTTGCTCTGCTATTTAGCGTGGTTAGAGAGGGGCTGTGAGGACTCCGGTCTCCATTGCGGCTTTTGGTGCCGAGAAATTGCCGGTAGCTCCCGGGTCCTAGTGTCCCTTTCTTTTTTCTTTTCCCCGTGTAGGTTTTGGCGCTCCACCAGGCCCCCCCCCGCTGCTTCCACGCCTCTCTGACCCCCGCGCCTATGGGGGAGGGGGGGAGGGGAAACTACCCGATCCCTGCGAGAGGGAAGACGAGGAAAGGGCTCCTGTTCAACCTGTGCCCCCCCCACGCCTATCAGGAAGGGGGGGTCCGGTAGCCCTACTGACCCCTCAGCAAGGGGATCCCTCCAAAAGGGAAGTCTTGGAGGGTTCTCCTGCCCGTTCTTCAGCCCCCCCACGCCTATGGGGAAGGGGGGTCCAATCCAGCTCCAGACCCCCCAGAGAGGGGGGTGAACAGGGAGGAGAATTACTCTCCCCCTGGCACCTGGAGCTCCTTATCTTCAAAGGATTCCTCTGCTGCCTCTTTTCCCCTGAAGCAGCATGCCTGCTTCCTAGCTGCTCTGAGGCAGACAAAACACTGGGGAGCAGAGGCTAGATCCCTCCAGATAGGCTCCTCAAAATTTAGTTTGTCTGCCTCCTGCTGGATGATGGTGGGATCTACCCTACTGTACAGACTGGACAGTCAGGAGGATCCCCGGGAGAACAACTCTTATATGCAGGATGGAGAGGGAAGACTTGGAATCTGTGATTGAACAGCAGAATGATCCACATTCTAATCAAGGGACCGAAGATAGCTGTGATTCATCAGTTATTTATTTGGGGCAGACTGATGGGCCTAAGGACCTGTCATCTTGTAACCCATTTACCTCAGATCATTGTGAGTCAACCGTTGTTTATATAGGGCAGGTTGGTGCATCTGAGACTGAGGTTGAGATCAAAAAAGAGTTGTTGGATGGGTGGCCAGGCCCCATTACCGAGATGGAGATGCATGTGGAGGCCTAGGGGGTTATTGATTACACAGCCACTAATATTGTAAGATGATCTACCCAGCTGTATTCCCATGAGGAATGGTTGGGTATGAGATTTCTTGAGGAGGAGGAGAGGGGAGTAGTAGAGGCTGCTAATAATATGCAGGTGCTCCCTCTTCCCCTTATTGACAGGGTTTTTAAAAAAAATTTATTTTATTTTAAACACAATTTTATTTTTTCCCCAACAACATTACACACACGCAACAACACTAACTTATACAACTAATTAAACTGACATTGTAACTTTGTAACTTGCTCCGTTGATATATTATTGTTTTTACGTTTATATCTTATAGTCCACCAAGTATGATCGATTTTTATCTGCGACTGTGTGTCCTTGTATGTGTTCTATGCAAGAGAACCATCTTGTTGTAAATTTCTTTGATTTATTCTCTTGTGTTGCTGCAATCTTCTCCATGGAGTACATGTACCAGAGTCTTTTTATCCATTCTGTCTCTGTTAGATTTTTCGCCGTTTTCCAATTGCGGGCAATTATGTTTAAACCCGCCATGGTCATAAGTGTACATGTTTCTTGATGCTGTTTCATCAGCGGTACATCTGGATACAATCCCAACAAAGCAGTTTCTGGCCTGAAAGGAACGATCAAACCTGTGGCCTTTTTCATATACGTCCATATTATACCCCATAGCTGTTGTACCCTGGGGCAGGACCACCAAGAATGAAGGTAGGTACCCTTCTCTCCACATCCCCGCCAGCACCGATCGAGGCCATCGCCCTCTATTTTTTTAAAATGAATTGGCGTTAAATAATATCTTAGAATCACCTTAATTTGGGTTTCTTTAATTTCTAATGAGCTCGCACAATTGTGCATATAATGTCCAATTTGTTCAACTTGTTGCTTTTCTAGTTTTATTCCCAGTTCTCGTTCCCATTTTCCTATGTATTTAGTCGGTTTATTTGCGTCGGCCTCGATTAGAGCCCCATAAATTCTAGAGATCAATCCCTTGTTGGCAGTATGACTGAATACAATTTTTTCAAGAGTCGTCGGTTTTCTAGTGAAATGTTGTCTTTTATTTTTATCTGTAAATCTATTTTTCAATTGGAGGTATTGTAATGTGTCTATCTTTGTTTTGGTTGTGTCTTGCAGATCTTGTTTTGTTATGAACTGGTTGTCCTTAAATAATTGTTCAGCTCTATGGATGTTGCATTTGTTTAATGTTTTCCTTAGATTCTTTGCTATGTTATCTTTCCATAATGCCTGGGCGTTTATAGGTGTGTATGGTGAAGCTTCTGGGGAGATTGTTAGTTTTTTTTGTGTTAAGTGCCACTGTTGCATGATGGCGTTTGCAAATGGGTGTTCCGCTATTTTCCTTAAATTTCTTTTATCACGTGTAGTTAACATCTCTTGAAGGTTTGGACTACCTAATAGATGTTTTTCTATTTCCACCCATGTGGTGTTCTTCGTAGGGTGATACCAGTACCTAAGTGTTCTCAGTGCAACTGCTCTAAAGTAAGTTTTTATGTCTGGCATATTAACACCTCCCTTTTCTTTCTTCCTGATTAGTGTTTGCTTATTTATTCTATGTTTTTTTCCTCTCCATACAGCATCAAGCATAGCTTGCTCACATTGTTTTATAAATTTGGTTGGAATTTGTATGGGGAGGGCCATTGCCTTGTACAGGATTTTAGGCAGTGCTATCATTTTGAATAGATTGATATTTCCTAACCAGGAAGTTTTGAATCTTTGCCAGGTTGAGATTTCATTACGTATTTGGTTTAAGATGGGGGGGAAGTTTGCTTTGTATAATTTTGTGTGATCTTTGGTGATATTTACCCCTAGGTACTTAAATTGAGATTCAGCTATTGCAAACGGCAATCGCTCCGAGATGGCTTGGGTATCCTGATTGTTTTTGGTAATTATAAGGGCCTGTGATTTTTGTGGGTTGATTTTATAGCCTGAAATTTTACTAAACTGATTTATTAGAGTGAGGATTTTTGGTATCGTTGCATGTGGGTTGGTGATATATAACAGCATGTCATCCGCGAATAGAGATAATTTGTGGTGAGTCTTATCTATCTGTATGCCCTTAATGTCTGGTTCTTGTCTGATGGCGCAGGCCAGCAGTTCTAATGTGATGTTGAATAACAGGGGGGAGAGCGGGCATCCCTGTCTAGTTCCTCTTGTCAGGGGGAATGGGTCCGATAGTTCTCCATTGATTAAAATTCGCGATCTGGGTTTTAAGTTGATGGCTTTAATTGCCCTTGAGAAATTGCCTGTGATTCCCATATGTTCTAGTATTTTGTATAGGCATAACGGTTCCGCCCTGTCAAAGGCCTTCTCCGCGTCAGCGGATAGTATTATTACCGGTTGATCTATTTTTCGGGCTGCATGAATTAAATTAACTGTTCTTCTAATATTGTCAATTCCTAGTCTATTTGGAATAAAGCCCGTTTGATCGGTGTGAATTACTTCTCCAATTATTGCTGCTAGCCTATTTGCTAGTATTTTTGTGAATATTTTATAGTCTGTGTTGAGCAGGGAGATTGGCCTGTAGCTGCCACATTCCTCTGTATTTCTGCCTGGCTTGGGAATTATGGTGATGACTGCTTCATAAAATGTTGTTGGCATTTCTTGGGTATTCATAATGTTGTTGAATGTGTTGGTTATGTGTGGTATAATTGTTTTACTGAATGTTTTATAAAATTCTGCAGGTAGGCCATCAGGTCCACTTGCCTTATTGTTTTTTAAATCTTTAATTGTGTTCTTTGTCTCTTTTTCTGTTATAGGAGAGTTCAGGTAGTTTAATTGATCTTTGTTAAATTTAGGCATGTTGTATTTATTGACAAATTCTGTTATTTTTTCAGGATCTGGATTTGAGGATGTGTACAGCTCTTGATAGAACTCCACAAATGCTCCTTGAATTTCCTGCTGTTTTGATGTTTTGCTTCCATCTTTCTTTCTTATTATTGGAATGGCAGCTTTTGTTCGCTTTGTTTTTGTTAAGTGTGCTAATACCTTGCCCGGTTTGTTGCAATTTTGAAAATAAAAGCTTTTAATTTTTCTCAATTGTTGCGTGATTTTTTGTGTTTCTAAAGTGTCTATTTCACTACGTATCTTTTCAATTTCAATTTGGTTGCTTTTGGTGGGGAATCTGCTATTTTCTTTTTCTAGGTTTGTTAATTGCTTGAGAAGATCATCATTCCTTTCTCTCCTTGTTTTGTTCATTTTTGCTTTTATTGCAATGATTTTACCCCTTATTACTGCTTTCATTGCCTCCCATACTATATGGGGTGACTGTACTGTCCCTACATTTAAATCAAAATATTCCTTGAGATCTTCTTCTAGCTGTTGTTTTATCCAATCATTTTTTAGTATTCCTCTATCCAATTGCCAGCTGCGAGATTTTTGGTTTGTATTTCTGTTCCAATGGAAGGTAGAAACCAACGCATTGTGATCTGAAAATGTGATAGGGATTATTTCACATTTATTGCAGTAATGTAGTGTGTCTTTTTCTGTTAGCAGGTGGTCTATTTTTGTGTATGTGTTGTGCCTGCTTGAATGAAAGGTATAGCTTCTTGTGGTGGGGTTTAGACATCTCCACACATCTACTAGACCATGCTGCGCTATCGTTGTTGCAATATGTTTATGAGTGTGAGTAAGTTGTGATTTTGTAGAGTGGTCCAAAATTGTCAAAGGGGAGTTAAAGTCCCCCTGAAGGATTAAAAAGCCTTCTGTGCATTGCATGATCAGTGGGATATATTTTTGAAAGAATTGATGAGTCTTTTCGTTTGGGGCGTATAGGTTGATTAATGTCACCTGCTGTGAATTTAATATCCCCTTTATCATTAGAAATCTACCTTCCTTGTCCTTTTTCTGTTCTAGTAATTTGAAATCGGTGGCTGATGAGAAACCTATCAGCACCCCTGTCTTTTTTTTCTTCCCGCATGCAGCATATATATCCCCTTTGCCCTTAAATGTGAACCTTTTCAAATCCTTCTGCAGCAGATGTGTCTCCTGCAGGAAGAAAACCTCTACCTGTTGGTCTGTTATTAGCTCTGAGACTTTTTTCCTCTTTACCGGGTGGTTTAAGCCTTTTACATTTAGGGAAATGAATCTTATATCTAAGGTTTTACCTGTTATCCTTGCCATTGCGCTATTTGTGTTTGACTGCATTTTGATTCTATTAGCACTTGGTGTTCATTGACTTGTTTTCTGTTGGGGTCCCAGATGTCTTTGAGGTGTTGAATGTACCTGGATAATGACAATATTCCTTGCGGAGCTAAACACATATTATACATCTTTAACAACAAACATATACAACAATATAACCTTGCCTGTTTATACTTTGCATTGCTTAACAGCATAACGTTGATGGGAATGCAATTTCCCATTTCTTTCCCTCTTTTCAGAGGGTGCTCTGGGGGCTGCTTATGTAATTAAGTTACTGTTTCTAACCCACCCCTCCCCCCGGCAGAATGATACCTGTTTTACATTTTATCTATTGCGCTAATCGTATTTGATCTTATATATATTATTTTATTTTACCCATTCATCTTTGTTATTTGACCATTCAACCTGTACTAGCAAGACTCATCTTTCTTCTCCTCTATTCGCCTGATCTGGTTTTTGGGCATGTAAAAATATTTCCAAGTCCGTGGTGTCCTCAAAAACCCTTCTCCTGCCATTTACGAGAATTGCTAATTTCGCTGGATGCCACAGTTGGGGTTTGAGCCCCCTTTCATTTAGTTCGTTGTAGAATCTTGCCCACGCCCTGCGCCTTGTCATGGTTTCTGATGCGTAGTCCGCTTGAATCCTGATCTTATTGCCTTGAAATTCCATCGGTTGTCTTTTTTTTCTGGATGAAGTTAAGATGGCTTCCTTGTCCTTGTACTTAAAAAATTTAATTATAATGGCCCTGGGCGGATCAGAGTCTTTTGGTTTGGGCCTCAGTGTTCTATGCGCCCTTTCTATTTCTATGTTGTGGAGCTGTGGCTGTTCTGGAAAATTTTGCTTGAAGATCTGCATCAGCATCTCCTGCATCCCCTCCGCTTCACTATTTTCTTTTATTCCCATTATGCGTAGGTTGCTGCGTCTCGATCTGTTTTCCAGGTCTTCGCATTTGAACCTCAGCAGGGAGAGGGATTCTTTTATTTTTGCCAGGTCTCCGTCTGTGTTCAATGCCTGGTCTTCTAGATTGGAAATTCTTCCCTCAGCCTGATCTAGTCTTTTTGACATGGTTTCTAGCTTTTTATTTCCACTTTCCACTGCTCTGCTGACTGAGTTGATTTTTTCGAGGACCTCCATTTTATCTTTTTGGGCTTCAGCCCTTGCTATTTGTATTTCTGATCTTGAGGCTTTTACCTCAGCCAGAATCATTTCCATAGTGGATTGTTCCTCATTTTCTGAATTTTCTGGGGTGTTGGGGGAAATTGAGGCTGTCATTTTGTCAGTCCCCCCCTCTTCCTGAGCAGCTTCAGCTGATTGTTTTTGCTGCCACATTCTTGTGAGCGGTCCCTTTCCCCCTGCTTTTTTGGGGGGTCCCATGCCCCTGATCTTCCCCCAGCCGGGGTTGTTGTTAAATTTTTTAATAGTAGGGTTATTATTTGTTATGCTGGTTTTATTTGAAATGTATATTTTCTTGCTTGTTGCTTGCTCTGCTCTTTTTACTGCAGGAGCCCCTGCTTCTGTTTTTTTTGGGTTTTTTATTTCTGCCCTTTAGGTCTTTATCCCTGGCAGATTTGTTTTTAAATATTTATTTTCTTGCTTTTTACTTGTTCTGTTTGTTTTTACTGTTGGAGGCCCCTCCACTGCCTTGGGGTTTTTTATTTTCTGTCTTCTGGGCCTTTGTCAGTGGCAGCTTTATTTTATTTTTATTTTTTACTTATAGAGCTATATATTAATATTTTTTTGCTTGCTTTTTGTTCTGCTCTTCTCTCTATTACAACCCCTACTTCTGTTTGGGGTTTTTAGTTTTGTTTTTCTTTCTGCCCCTTGGGCCTTAGTCCCTACACCGTTTGTTTTTGGCCTGGGTTTTTTAGTTCTTTGGGTCCCTCAGGGCGTTTGAACAGGCCGCGCCCGCCATTTTGCCTCCTACCGCGATTCCCTCTGCTGCCTCTGCCTCGCGCTTCTGCCGCCAGAGCCGCTCGAGGGATCTTTATTTTCTCCATTTTTTTTTTAGTCAGTTCTGTGCCCAACGTTCCCACAGCTGATCCTTTCTTTTGATTTGTTCGTTTTTAGGTTTTTATTGAAGTTAGGAGCGCCGGAGCAGCGTGGTTTTGGCGCGACCGACTATTCGCGCATGCGCATTGTGCCCCCATTGACAGTTTTGATTGTGGTGGTGGACATGCAGGACAACGTAGAGGATGTGTCTACTAAATTGTTAGATGTGGTGATAAAGGGAAGGGCTCATTTTCTCCCCCTCCGCCCTGCAGAGGGGATTGTGGTAGAGGCAACAGGGGATAAAGCACTCGGTACTCAGGTATTGCAACATGGGGAGTCTGAATTGGTGGAGTCTGGAGATGTCAATGTCCCCAGTCTCAATGAAGGTAGAGCTATGTGTAGTAGCATCTCTGGTATGTTAGATGAAGTACCCTTGAAAACCTGTTGACTAGACTGTGGGGGGTCAGAGTTTCCCCCAGACTTTCTTTCTCCTCTCCTGGAATGTAGCAGGTCTGTCTAGCAAATTGGGGGATAGAGACTTTTTTAGTTTCCTGGAGAGACATGAGGTTGTTTTACTCCAGGAAACTTGGGGTAGGGAACCCTTTTTTAAAAGAAAGGGTTATGAATTCTTTAATTTGTTGGGCTCCCCTGTTACTTGCAAAGGTCATCCCAATGCTGGTTTATTGACCCTGATTGCTACTAAACCTTGGTGGGTGGTTAGACAATTGCATCAATGTTTGGATATTTGCCTCATGAAAGAGATCCCTTTGCTCCCTTATGGATTTTGGTCAACATTGAAGTCAATGGCCGCAATGTAAAAAAACTGGTAAAGCAACTAATGTTAAAAATCCGGTATGCCGATACTGGTAAATCCGATACCGGGGAGATCCAACACATGTAAATCCAGAATTCTCCCTGGTGTCCCATTCCTATTATATACCCTTAAACCTAAGAACTATAAATTGAGTATTGACTAGTGCTTTAGCTGGTGAGTTAACCTATATTTCGGGATCTGGTTTTAGTACCATTGATTATATTGTGATAGATCCTACTTTTTGGGTAGATGTAGTAGATTTCCACATTATTGGGCACTCAGAAAGTGATCATTGTCCCTTGCTAGCAATTTTTAGAACCGGCAATGATGACACTAATTCTCGTAGTGATGGGTATCGAGACCTCCCATTTTGGATGAGAGGTTTGTTTCATTAATAAGAAATTGGTTTGGGACATGCAGTTAATCCAGAGCCTAAATAATTTGCTCCAGAGCAAGGAACTGGTTGGGAATAGGCAAAAAGTACTGGATGCCTCCAACTCCCAGGATGCCATCCACTCCAGTGTTGCCAAAAATTGTTTGACTCTCTTTATTCCTTTTTTAACCGTTTCTCTGATGAAGCAGGCTAGACGTCCGTCCTTGCACTTAGAGGAGTGCCATGGTTCGATAGAGAATGTATGGGGAAAAAAAATAATTAAAATTAGGAGTCTTAGAAAGGGAGACCCTTGGCTAAAACATTTTTCAGGACTTACGGAAGGAATATAAAAATTTGCTGTGGGACAAAGTTACCCCGCCCATTAAGTCCAAGGACTCCAAAAAGTTTTGGCTTTTGGTAAATAAGGGTATGAATAAGCTGAATATCAACACAGAAGCCAAAGGCATTTTACAGGCCAGTTCTCGACCCCTCAGGCTAGTTTCCCAGCTGCAGTCAGTTTTGAGCAACCATCTTTGGAAATGACGACTCCCTACCAAGTTTCAGGTGAACTGGTGCTGGGGCTGTTAATGTCCCAGTGGAAAGGTAAAGCGTGAGGTCCAGATGGGGTACAAACTGAAGTTTACTTATCTAATTGTGATTGGTGTATCCTGATTTTATTTAGTTGGTTTAATGCTGCCATTGATTCTTGCACGATGTCAGAATCATGGAAAGGAAGTACCATCGTGCCGATATTTTAAAAAGGCCTTAGGAATAGGCCAGATTGTTAACGGCCTATAAATTTGATTAATATATCGGCAAAGATTTTTTGGGAGGCATCTATTGAGCCATCTGATGGAGTGGGTGAAGGCTAGGGATCTTCTTTATGAACACCAGTCAGGGTTTAGATCAGGTTACTCCATAATGGACCACTTGTTTACGATACAGTTTATATTTCATAAGTATGTTAGGGTAAAGAAATCAGCCTTATATGTGGCATTTGTGGACCTGGCATCAGCTTTTGATTCAGCTGATAAGGGTCTTTTGTGGGGAAAACTGTTTCAACCGGGATTGGATCCCCCTTTGCTTCAATTACTGATCGTTTATTATAGTAAGACATGGGCCTGGGTAAGATGGGATTTGAGGGGTGAATTGTCTTCTAGGATCCCTATTGAGAAAGGAGTAAGACAGGGCTATATATTGGCTCCATTATTATTTGATATATTCATGAATGACATAATTGGTAATATGATGGATGGAGTATTTCATTTGCGAAACTTGTTGTCGTCCTTGGTTTCCATCTTGAGGTATGTGGACAATACCATTCTTATATCTAGAACCCCAATTGGTCTTCATATGGAATTGTCTAGGTTTGAGCAGCTCTGTTCTCTCAACAACCTGTCCAATAATTATAATAAAACTAAACTACTGGCTTGTGTTGTGGGGGTAAAACCATTTTCCTGGTGGTTAGAAAAGAACAAGTTAGAAACAGTCAAGAGTTATAAATATCTGGGCCTATTACTCTCTACCCTCCCCTGTTCTGGAATACTCTCATCTCCAGTTTGTTAAAAATAAGGCATCCTGAGCTGCAGGGGCTATTCGGAAATTTGCCAGCTAGTGTATGGAGCAGAGGTTTGGGGCTTTGCAGCTGGGAATGAAATTGAGGTGCCCCAGAATAAATATTTAAGATCATTACTTGGCTTACCGCCATCCTTCCCAGTGGCCTTCCTGTGATTAGAGACAGGTATAGAGTCCATAGCTACTAAAACCACTATTAGATAGGGGTGGGACCCCGGGGCAATTACCGGATACCGGATTTACCAGTTCCCGGTTCTCAAAGAACTGGATTCTCGGATTAAATCCGGTATCTGGTACCGGTTTTATTTCATTGATTTCAATGGGGCACTGTGTCCCCATTGAAATCAGTGGAATACAATTCCAGAATTCCTCCCCCCTCCCCCTCCCACCACCTTGCCCAGCCTGGATTTTTGTTAAAAAAAGAGCCGCCCCCCCAGCACCAACGGTTCCCCGGAAGGCCTAGAGCGTCTCTGACGCCGGCAGCCACAGCCGGCGCTGAGGCCTCCGGACCGCCCGCCGCTGCTGCACCCAGAGCTCCGCAAAGGTACAGCAGCACTGTCACTTGTAGTAGGGTGATCCCTGGGGGGTTGGGGGGGTGTTAAACACCCCCCCCAGGGATCGGGTCTATACTTACCGGCGGCTGCGGGGACGCCCGGCCGCTGGTGCTGGGGGGGCGGCTCTTTTTTTGAACAAAAATCCAGGGTGGGTGGGGGGTGTCCCCCCTTCCACCCGCGCAGCCTGGACTCGGGGAGGGTTTTTTAAAAAACTTTTTTGGTGGGACTTACATTGCAGCCATTCATTTAAATGGCTGCAATGTAAAAAAATCCGGTACCCGGAATCCGGTAACGGGACCGGATTTACCGGGTTGAATCCGATAATGCCGGTACGCCCAGTACTGGCATTATCGAATACCAGATTTACCGGTACGCCCACCCCTACTATTAGAGTGTTAGCTTATTGGTTCAAAGCTTCGACCCACTCGAATCTACAAGATTTACTAAAATATGTCTCATTGAAGATTACTGTTTGGCCCCCTCCAGAAAATCTCCATGGCTTCCTTTTGTGATCAATACCTTAAGATCAACTGGTTTGGTTAGTATTTTTCTGATAATATTCAACTGTTCTCCCAATCAGATAGATTGTTGTGAAGTTGTTTCAAAGGATTTGTGACATCACACAACAAACCGATTTGGCTGCGGTCTGTTTCTCACAGCTGTCCCCCTTATATATACATATGTATACTAATCGTGGGAGTAGGCTTGAGGACGTTCTTGACAAGGCTGAGACTTGAGCAAATGCCCTCTGCAATTACTGAGGGCTGTAGAGTAGGGCTGCCCTGAGAGGAGAGATGCTGTCCTTGCTGTGTAGGAGTATTAGATGACACAGTTCATTATGTTATGGAATGTCCCTTATATAATGATATTAGGACCCAGTTTCTATTTCCACTTAAGTTCTTTTCCAATTATGAGAAAACTCTTTGGATATTCCAACAAGAGAATGCAGCCTTTGTATTAAGGCTAACAGCATTTTCCCTTAAGGCAGAGGTCTTGAGGCATAGGTCCAGTAAAAAATGATGTATTATGTTCTGTATTTACATTGTGCTTGTTTGTTTTGTTGTGGATCATGGCATATGCTAGTATCCTTAATGAAATTTGAATACATTGTGCATGGTGCACACCTAGTCCATGCATGCTCTACCCTTATTTGCACACACAACCCGCGCATGCTGTGTGGCTGCACCTTGGATTGGGTTCATTATCTGCATTCAGTTAACTGTGAAAAAAGATGACTTTAAAACCCAGTGGCCATAATCCACAAACCACTTACTTCAAAGTAAATGGTGTGTAGATTGCAGCCAGTGACACAAATTTCTTATTCTGCTGAGTTGTTAGAAGCTGCAAGTTATAGAACTGTAGCAGTGGCTCTATAGTTAAGGCAGCTTGCACTCTGTTAAAATCACAAAAATTCTACTCATAAAATTGCAATGAATTATACTATTCAGTATGAAAATCGTCAGGGAAGATTGCTTAGGTGAGGGGTAGAAGCTGTTCAAATTTCAGACAGATTGTTTGAAAAATGGCTGAGCTATGGGGGTTTCAAAGTCCGACATAAAAACCGTTTTTGTGTCCATTTTGAACAGGATAATGGTGCTTAAAGTTATCAGGATAGAGGTGTGAGAAAATTCAAGTATTAGAGGTGGGACCCCGGGCCCATTACCGGCTACCGGATTTACCGGTTACCGGTTCTCTGAAAACCAGATTCCCTGATTAAATCCGGTATACCGGTATCAGATTTATTTCATTGATTTCAATGGGGAC
>QEPC01001882.1:246846-280292 GCA_003113815.1 Sphenodon punctatus | reverse complement strand
AAAAAAATCCGGTACCCGGACCGGATTACCGGGTCGAATCCGATAATGCCGGTACGCCCGGTACCGGCATTATCGGATACCGGATTTACCGGTTTTCCCGCCCCTATCAAGTATGCTTTGAAGTTGTTGTCAGAGTTTAGATCTAGAAAACCCATTGCATAGTTTAAAAGTTCTGAGATTTAAAAGTTTTCATTTTATCCTATAGAGATTGTGAAATGGCAAACTTATGCAATGCATGCACAGTACACTGGGGCATGTTTAGAGGGTGGGTTGGTTCATCAAAGGAGGAGTGCCCAAATGGAAGTTGTCACCATAGGACATTTGTGGGATGGCAGATGCCTCTGTGTAGGTTCTGAGCTGTTTTATGGAACGGGGTGCCATTTTTAAAAGTCCTGTAAAGTCTTGGAAAGTATTGTAATGTCTCGGTATGACCTGTAATATGTTGTAACACACCAGGAAATACCAAGAGTTTCTGAAAAATGTCAAAGTTTGAAATTGACACACAAAACAGGAAGTTTATGAAATCAACAGGAAATGAATGCGAGACACCAAAAGGAGATGGTAACTCCATTCATTTTGCATGGGAGTAGAGAGAGATAGGAGAGAGATTGACAGAGTTAAGAGACAGAAACAGATAGCATTACATACTTATACAGGTCATACATAAAAATCTGTCAGTTTAAGTAAGAGGTTAAGGTGGCTACAAATTCTATCATGCAACGAAAAGCGTGAAAATTGTAAGTTAACGCTCCTGCCTTAACTTCTGTGCCATTTAAGCAGTAAAGACATTGTACAATATCACATATTGTGGCTGTGGTTGAATTTCAGGGAAGGAAGAAAGGGAGTGGAACATCCAAGAGGCAGGAACATGGTGGAATGTGACGACTGGTTTTCATGTGATTCTTTCAGTTTTGTGAAGCACTTTTTCCAAGGGAAACTTTGTCATTATACTTTGTCAGAACATAGCTCCAGGTTACCAAGTTTATTTATTTAATTTCATTATTTATACCTTGCCTCCCATGCCTAGGCAGCTCAAGGTGGCTTACAAGAGTTAAAATAATTTAAAAATATACATAAAATATATAAAAGGGAAGCATAAGAATAAGAAAATAAAAAACCCATCCTCACCCACACTTCACACCCTTCCCTCACCAAAGGCCTGGTGGAACAGCCAGGTCTTGCACTGTCATCTAAATGAAGCAAAATCCAGGGCCAACCGGGCTTCCACTAGAAGGGAGTTCCACAGCGTAGGTGCCACCAGCGGACCACAGGGGTTGATCCAGGTCACGGAGAGTGAGATGGTCTCACAGACAGGAGGGGCGTAGACTGTGTAGGGCTTTATAGGTAAGCACCAACACTTTGAATTGGACCCGGAAGACTATCGGCAGTGAGCTCAGCACACTGGTGTAATGTGCTCACAACGACCCATTCCAATAAGGAGATGGGCTGCCGCATTCTGCACCAGCTGCAGTCTCCGGACCATCACCAAAGGTAGCCCCACATAGAGCATGTTACAATAGCCTAATCTTGAGGTGATGAAGGCATGGATGACAGTGGCCAGGTCGGAGTTTGAGACATACGGCCAAAGTCATCGCACCAGATGTAATTGGCAGAAAGCACTCCTCACCATAGCCTCAACCTGAAGATCCAGGTGAAGCTGAGGATCGAGGAGTACCCCAGACTCCAAACCTGAGACCAGTGGCGACCAAACCCCATCAATGATGGGGGACGTCACACACACCGCTCTCCCCACCAACATCAACGCCATCTTGTCAGGATTTAGTTTCAGGCAGCTTGCCCTCATCCAATCCCCCACAGCCATCAGACATTGGGTGAGCACTGAGACTGCCGGGTCTGGGTTGGATGAAAAAGAGAGGTAGAGCTGGGTGTCAGTGTACTGATGGCACTGCACCCCATACTGTCTCATGACCTCGCTGAGCAGCTGCATGTACATGCTGAACAAGAGAGGGGACAGAACAGAGCCTTGCGGAACTCCACATGTGAGGTCTCGAGGAGAAGATGAACAATCCCCGATCACCATTGTAATTTCTTTGCCTTCTTTCTGGCCTTCCCCGGTCTCACCTTTCTCTC
This sequence comes from Sphenodon punctatus, assembly GCA_003113815.1. Lineage (NCBI taxonomy): Eukaryota > Metazoa > Chordata > Lepidosauria > Sphenodontia > Sphenodontidae > Sphenodon > Sphenodon punctatus. The sequence continues at coordinate 278,201 of QEPC01001882.1, read as the reverse complement.
CTCATCTCTGTCCAAAACTCTGCTGCCAGGGTCGCCTTGCCATGTGCAGCCCCTCCTCTCTTCACTTCACTGGCTTCCCCTTCCTGAACGAATCCTGCACAAGCTCCTAGTCTTCACCTATAAAGCTCTTCACAACCTCACTCCCCCCCCTACCTCTCTGCACTTATCGCCCTCCATACTCCAGCCTGTGCACTTCGCTCCTCCTCTGTCCCCTCTCTCACCCTTCCATGCCTTCCCTTCTCACTTGCTGCCCCCCATGCCTGGAACTCCCTCCCTGTCCACATCCGCCTTGCCCCCTCCCTTCATACCTTCAAATCTCTCCTTAAAACTCACCTCTTTCGCTCTGCTCTGTCTGACTCTTTATCCTGCTGAGCCACTATTCCTATACCTACGATCGGTTTACCCTTATCCTTGCAACATGGACCTGCCTGCTGTCATTCTCATCGTAACCAAGCCAAGTACGTGCACTTGAGACCTCGCATCTTCATGAATGTTAGACCCCTTGTCTCTCCCTCTGTTCCCCTTCCTAAGTCTCTCCCCCAGCTCCTGTCTCTCAGATTGTAAGCCCTAGGGGCAGGGACCGTGTCTATTTTATTACTTTGTAAAGTGCCAGGTACACTGCTGGCACTATATAAATGTTTGTTAATAATAAATAATAATAATAATCTTACAAATCTTGGAGCACAAATTCATTTGTTCTCCAAAAAGCATGTAAATTGTAACTTAAGGTTCTTGCCTTAACTTGCATGCCATGTAAGCAGTAAAAACATTGTACAGTCTCACTTATTGTGTGCTAGCTTACATCTTAGGCTCCATGCACCCGCAGTTTGCCTTCGTCTTTCAACCCATCCTCTTACTCTGCAGGTTAGGGGCTACACTGAAGCTGGGGACAGTAGGGGTACTGTAGGGGACAGCTTGCTGCCCTATGATCCCCTGCCTTCCATATATAGTTTCATTTGGGTTAAGGAGAACGAGGAAGCCGAGTAACGGGGGGCTGTATATGGGGAGAACAAGTTTGATGGATGTGGGGTGTATACAGGGAGACAAGATTGGGGACAGTTAGACAGTGGGTGAAGTGTCTGTATTAGGAGGGGACAGCCGGGTGGTGGGGGAGTGTTTATGGGGGACAAGGCTTAGAAATGGGTGATGTGTATATACGGACAAGGCTGGGGGGCAGTGTATGCATTGGCAATGGGGAGACAGGTGCTGGGAGGGGAGTATATTGGGGGACAAACGTATGTGTTGAGGGGATACGTGGGAGAGAAAGCTGAGAGATGGGGGATGTTGATTCAGGGACAATGTTTGGTGAACAGCTGCTGCCTGAGAGGGAAGCTATAAATGAAGGAAAATTGTGGGTACAGTGGAGACGGGGATCAAGTCCATAATACTGGTGCAGGGAGAAGCCTGCTTTCCTTAGCTTCAGTGTTGCTCCCAACCTGCAGGGGAAGAGAATTGGGTCTGAAAGCTAATGTAGAAAATTAGAAACAACAAGATTATAACTTGAACAATAAAAAACAATAGAGATTGAAAAACAGGGACAGGAAAAGGGATTGGGAAAGAAGCCCCCCGTTTCTACTCAAAACCCCTATCTGATCCTCAGAAGTAGAATACGACATAGGTGGAACTGACTGTCCACACTGCTTCAAGAGAAGAATGGAAATTCACAAGTAAGGAAATTTCCCACACCTCTCTCTCTTTTTGCAGGGTAGACAGTCAGAATTGATGGGAAGTCCCCAATCACTGTCTTTCCAAGGGAGAGCAGATTCCTACCAGTCCAAAAAAGAAACAGTCTTCCCTCAGATGGGTCCAATATCCAACTGGACTAAGTCAAAATTCTCTGAAGCATCCAATGTCCAAAAGCCACTTCAGCAGATGCTAAAGAGTGTTCCCTATAGTGACATATGAAAGAATGAGGAGAGGACCAGATGGTCACTCTGCAGATTTCCTCCACTGATACCCTACCCAGGAGCACCAAAATCATAGCTTCCCCAAGAGGATGCACAGTAATTTCCATAGGAGGTGAACCTGTGAGGCCTGGTAAGTCTTCAATATGCAGGCGCTAAGTCATATAGCTAGAATACTTTTTGAAACCTTCTCCTAGCCCATAAAACTACAAACAGGGCAGAGTCCATTCTGAAGTGGCTATACCTATCCAGCTAAATTTTGAGTGTCCTCCTTACACCTAATCTATGCTATTCTCTCTCTCTAGGGTGCAGGAGATTGTGACAAAAAGGTAGATTCAGCTCTAGATTCCTATGAAACCTCAAGAACCTCCCATTTGAATGCAGGGTCTAATCTCAGGACTAACTTGTCTTTGTGAAAAATGCAGAGTCCTGAGTCAGACGAAAGAGTCCCCAACTCTGAGACTCTGCAACTTGAGGTCAAGGAAACCAGGAACATCATCTTAGCCATTAAAAAGAACAGTAACATTCAAAAGCCAAAAGGCGACAGTCAGCAGGTGGGTGCAGCAAAGCCTTGAGGATGACATTCAGCCTCCGAGTGGACAACCTGTGATAAACAGAGAGCAAGTGAGCTGTTCTGCCTTGGGGGAATATCCTAACATCAGTGTGCAGACAAGGAAGGCTGACCTCCACAGTATATAATACTCGAGAGAGAAGTTCCCTTCACCGCCAAAATGCCGGCGACGGGTCATTGTCGCGCCCCTCCTCCCCGTTCAGCAAAGGAGACACGGGATTTGTGGCCAGCGGCGAAGGGGCTAGTTAGAAAGCCCTTCGCCTGAGCTGAGGTTGCTGGGCAACCGTCCTGTAAGTGAGGCCGCGCATGCGCGGCTCATTGGACGTTGAGGACTCTGCCCCTGATAGAAGGGGCGGTCCTCTGTGAAGCCGCGTGGCGGCACTTGGAACGGGCCTGTCGGAGAGTCAGCAGCGACGCAGTTTCGCTGCTGAATCTCGGGCCTAACGAGTGTCTCCCCACGCAGAGCCAGACCCGGCTTGGAACGCCGGCAGCATGGGGCGGGCAAAAAAGAAGGGCGGGGGGGCAAGTAAGAGAGTGGCGGCCGCCCGGGATTGGGGAGCCGCTGAAGAGGTGAACCCCAGACAAGAAAGTGAAAGGGGCAGGGGTGGTGAGCCCCTCCCCCCCCCTTCCAGGGCCGACATGTTGGAGCGGCTAATGGCGTGCGAGGCTTTACTAGGGGCCCGCAGACGCTCCACAGAGCTGGCATGTCCATCGGGACCCAGCGAGGTACCAGGGCCTAGTGGGGGAATTCCCATAGAGGGGGCAGAGGCAACTGAGACCAGGGGGGAACCCCTGCAGGAGCGAACCCCTGCAGGAGCAGGGTAGAAGGAAAAGGGTGGTGTCCCCACGAGCCCGGTACTATGATGAGTCCCCCCCCCCCCCAGTGCAATGGGCTGGGGAACGGCCATGTGAGCAGGGGCAAGTAGGGTATTCGAGGCAGGAAACCCAAGGTGATGGTGAGGGTACCTGGACCCATGGGACAACAACGGGGGGAGGCCCGCTTCCACAAGCCATGTACCCTGGGGTTTCTGGCATGTGTGCACCTATCGGGGTACAGATGGGGAGGATGGTTGATAACCATGGGGTGCCAGGGCTTGCCCAATTCCATGATCAGGGAGCCCAATGGCTGCCAACCTCACGAATGGTGGACCAGGCCTCTCAGGCAGGGGGCATGGCGCCCCCTGGTGTCTCTAATTTTACTTATCAGGATCAATCACCCCCCACCAGCCGAAGGAGGGTCAAAACAACGGAGGACGACGATGAGGCTGGGAACCAGGAGATCTGGAGAAGGATCCTGGCCATAGAAAAAGAACTGAGGGGCGAGAACAGGAACTTACCAGCAAGCACTTCTCAGGGCGTGAGTGGGCAGACATGGACCCAAGAGAGTGGAGTGAGTCGAGTACTAGGGGTGTGGAAGGAGGAACCCGGAGTGGGAACTTGGGAATGGCAGGAAACAGGACAGGCGGAAGGGATGCAGGTAGCCTCCAAGAGCAAGGAACAGCAATGCCCCACAGGGGGCAACTCGATGAAATAGCTGGGGCGCAAAGTAGTGTAGGGGCAATATCACCCCCAGCAAACGTGACACCGCAGTTGGTGTGCTGGAATGAGTCATGGGTTTGGATGACCCCGGCAATTGCACCACAGACAACTTTAGGGGCAGTTAACAACTTAGGGAGCCCCATCCCCCAACACACGCCACCCAAGGACCCCACGGGATAAACCCAAACGAGTGTGGACCCGTCAGGTAATGAGCAAGGAAAAGAGAGAGAGAGAACAGGGGAAGGAAAGCAGGTAGAAAGCCGCCCACCACCACCACCAGGGGGGGCTATTCCTAGTGTAGCTGCCCCCTTCGGAGCACATCTATTGCTGGCCGTGAAGGAAAAGATAATAAAAGGGGAGTATGTAGACATTTACGCCCTTATTTAGTAACCCCATCCTAGATCATTCTGAGCAAGAAGAAGGGAAGGAAAAGGAAAAATTTAAACGCCCGAAAGCCGATCGCAATTGGGCAAATTGGACATCGGCTTTCGCTGTTTACATGGGGGTTATACTTCAGGCTGACCCCAGCCGAGGCCTGGAGCTCCATAAGTATGCAGACATCGTCCGCAGGGCTTATGGAACAGGGTGCGTGGTTGAGGTATGATGAGGCGTTTAGACATAGGGCGGCTACTACACCGGGACTACGTTGGGATGTGCACGCTCCAGACCTATGGTTGGAGTGTATGGTAGACGTTACTAAGGCACCCAGGGCAGATAGTGGACACCCGTTGGTTCGGGGCGGTGTAGGTTGGGGGCAAGATTCCTTTCGAGGGGATGGAAAAAGGGGCGGTCAGAGCCCAGGCCCCTGTTGGGAGTACAATAAGACTGGCCGGTGTAACAGACAGGTTTGCAAATTCCGGCATGCATGTGCAAATTGTTGGGGTTGCCACCCAGAGATCAACTGTTCCCGGCCGAGACAAAAGGGTGGAAAAGGGGGGTATGGCCAAGGGCGGGGACCTGGCAAAGGTACCCCCTCCTCGGCGGTTGGGACATGTAATGGAAAGGGGCCCGACTCCGGTCAAAACTGACCTGTTAGAATGATTATTACGAGACCACCCTAACAGAGCAGAAGTTAAGTTTATAGTAGAGGGTTTTAGACAAGGTTTTGTTATTCCTTCAGACATGGTTGGGCAGCACAGGTTAGTTAGGAACCTTAAATCAACAGAGGGTATGGAAAAAGTGGTAAACAAAAAGATAGCAAAGGAGGTCATCGAGGGTAGGGTGGCAGGCCCATTAGATCACCCACCCATCGATAATTTGGTCATAACACCGTTAGGAATAGTGACTAAGAAAACAGAAGGTGAATTTCATTTAATACACCACCTGTCTTACCCCCGGGGCGGTTCTGTCAATGATGCCATCCCGAAGGAACTTTCAACCATTAAGTATGCGTCATTAGAAGACGCAGTGGACAAGGTGAGACTGATGGGAAAAGGTGCACTGATGGCGAAGTGCGATGTGAAATCCGCATTCCGTTTGCTGCCAGTGCATCCCAGCAGTTTTCACTTGCTGGGATTCCAATTCCAGGGACGGTATTATTATGACAGAGCCATGCCGATGGGATGTGCAATCTCTTGTTCTGTGTTTGAACGATTCAGTACCTTAATAGAGTGGGTCTTTGCCCAAAGGCTTAATGGAGCAGCCGTTTCAAAATACCTCGACGATTTTTTGATAATTGGCCACCCACGGGTCGGTGAATGTGCTGCAGCCGTATGGGTATTTCAAGGGGTGGCTGCTGAGGTTGGGGTCCCCCTGGCACCAGAAAAAATGGAAGGGCCATCAACAAAGCTAACCTATTTGGGTATTGAACTAGACGCAGAGGCAATGTCATCGAGGTTGCCTGAGGACAAATTGGTTGTATTACGTGAAAAAATTAATGAGTGTATGGCATCCCGCAAGATTACAGTGCGGGTATTACAATCCTTGGTGGGGAGATTGAATTTTGCCTGTCGAGTAGTAGCCCCCGGCAGGGCATTCCTTTCCAGGTTATACGCGAAATTGAGGGGCGAATTGCCCCCTCATTTCCGCATACGGGTCACTGCTGAAATGTGCCAGGATCTTAATGTGTGGCTGACATTTCTCCAAAACTTTAATGGGGTTAGTTTTTGGAGAGAACGGTTACTCCTGCGAACCGATCTACAGGTTCACTCAGATGCAGCGGGAGGGGCAGGTTTCGGGATCTATTTTAGGCGCCATTGGTGTGCGGCCCCGTGGCCACAAGAATGGAGTGAGACCGCAATTACCAGGGACCTTACATTTTTAGAATTATTCCCCATTGTTGTGGCTGTAATCATTCATTTGGGCAAATTTATTTGCAAATAGAACCGTAGTCTTTTGGTGTGACAACTCTGCAGTGGTCCACATCGTAAACTCACTCTCTTCCCGGTCCCAGAGGGTCATGAAGTTGGTCCGGACGATGGTCTTAGCATGTTTGAAGGATAACATCCTCTTCACTGCGCGGCACGTTCCTGGAATCGATAACGGCATAGCCGATGCCCTGTCTCAATTCCAGATGGATCGTTTCCGTGAGCTGGCACCAGACGCCAGGCATGAGCCGGACCCATTGCCACAGGGAATCTGGAACCTTGGGAACTAGAGATGCCGGCCACAGTTCAAGGGGCACTGGCCCCTCGCACACAGACTGCTTACGGTAGGGTCGTCCGAGAATTTCAGGAATTTAGAGCGAATAAAGGGTGGGATTTAGGTTTCCCAATCGGAGAACCAGAAGTGATCCAATTTGCCTTATCCCCTCACAAACTAGGATTGGCGGTCAGTACAATATCGGGCAAACTTGCTGCCATCACTTTTGTCAGTCGACTAAAAGGCTACCCATCACCTGACAAAGGGTTCTACTTGAAACATATGCTAGAGGCATGGGCACGAATACAACCGTCGACCCGTAGACAGAGGGCCCCAATATCCCCCATCCTAGTTCGGATAGTTGATATTCTCCCCGAAGTATGCTATGACACGTATGAAACACAACTGTTTCGTGCCGTTTTTGTTATCATGTATTTTGGTGGGTTTAGGGTCAGTGAAGTGGTGTGTTATTCCTCCCAGGACACTACACGGGCTGCATTTGTTGTTGAGGATTTGGAAATGGGGCTGGACAAATTAAAACTGCAACTCCGGCAGTCAAAGACAGACCAAAGGGGGCGGGGCCAGACAGTGGTACTTTACCAATGTGGTCCCGCGGCAATATGCCCGGTTAGGCAAATGCAGCAATACATAGGAATCCGCCCAGGTACCCCTGGTGAATTATTCATACACAAGAAGGGCTCGGTTGTCATGACGCACCAAGTAACATCTATACTCCGATCAGCACTATGCAAATTAGGTTTCCCACCACATGAGTTTGGCACCCACTCATTTAGGATTGGTGCAGCCACGACAGCTGCAGCAGTAGGATTACCTGAACCGGCAATTAAAGCCGTTGGCAGATGGTGGTCTGGGGCATACAAGAAATATGTTCGCCCATATCATTAATTGTCTTCTGTTTGTTCCTTAGGGGGCAGGGCGAGCAGGGTACCCCGAGCAGAGGTGTGGATCATCGGCCACAGCCTTATACGATGGGCACGTGTTGCAGCTGCAAATTCCGCATGGGGAATCCATTGGGCTTAGCAGAGAAAACACATATAACCTGGATGGGCCGGAGTGGTCTACTGTGGTGGCAGCTCCTCCCCATGTTGGGTGCTTTAGGGCACCTACCCCCACCAAAATTATTGGTGATACACTTAGGGGAGAATGATCTCCCTACAAGGAAAGGAGTTAGTTTAATAATAAACATTAAGGAGGATCTGGCAAAAATAAGGGAATTAATTAATGGGACAGAATGGATCCCCAGAATTAGATGGAACAGAGCAGTAAAACCAGGAAGGGTGGATAAAACTAGAAAGAATGTGAACAGGGAGGTAAGCAAATGGGTAAGAGGAATAGGGGGATCAATCATAAGGCACACTGGCATTGTTCACACTAGACCTGAATTGAACAGGAACGACGGTGTACACCTCTCAGAGTTAGGGAATGGAATGTATTTAGCTGCAATGGCCAGTCAGTTGGAAAGTTTGTTGGATTTCTAGGCAGTGGGGAGCGGGGCAGTTCTTAAAGACCACCCCTTAGTGGCAGGGGTTCAGTATGCCATGATAGGTTTTTAATAGGGAGGTTTAAAAAGTAGTATGAGTCATCTCCTTAAGAGATGGGGAGATGATACACGGTGTAATGCAGGCACGGCATGCACTGTGATCAGGTTCCCTGGGAGTGGCATCTTAACAGGCTCCGCAGGGACATGCGCTGTCTTCGGACCTGGAGAGACGCTTCACTCCTTACTTGCGCCCGTACTAGGGCTGTTCCCCCTCCTTCGGCCTTGCCCTGTCGAAGGAAGGGATGTTAATGGTTTAGGTTACTGCTACCGGAGGGCACATCCGGGCAGTACCACAGTTAATATTTTAGATTAGTCAACATGGCATACTGTACCCAAATTGCATTGAGCAATCCCCAGCTGCCTTTGTTGTTGTGATTTGAATAAAGAGTGCGGCCTGTTTAAAAACCAATTGAAACGTGTCTGTGTCTAATTGGGGGGTGCGTCGACAAGTTCCCTTTGCCACCAAAATGGCGGCGACGGGTCATTGTCGCACCCCTCCTCCCCGTTCGGCAAAGGAGACACGGGATTTGTGGCCGGTGGCGAAGGGGCTAGTTAGAAAGCCCTTCACCTGAGCTGAGGTTGCTGGGCAACCGTCCTGTAAGTGAGGCCGTGCATGCACACCTCATTGGACGTTGAGGACTCCGCCCATGATAGAAGGGGCGGTCCTCTGTGAAGCCGCGTGGCGGCACTTGGAACGGGCCTGTCGGAGAGTCAGCCCCACCCACCTTCCTCTTGCACTGTGGTTTACAACTGGTTGCCATTAAGGGACCGAGGAGGAATTTTTACGATAACCTTTCATGGGTCGGTTTTTTCACCTCCTCAACAGTGCAGAGTAGGCTAAATAGGTTTGACTAATTTGACAGAATTCGATTTGATCAATTACAATCTGGAACATTGCATTTGATAACCGGGAACGGTTTATTAAATAGGGTAATCTGAAGAAAGCAGCATGTTGAGTTGCAATTAGGTTTATTGAGGCAAACAATTGGTCGAATAAAAGGGTTGAGATTGTCGCACCCTGCAGGGGTTCAGTATGCCATGATAGGTTTTTAATAGGGAGGTTTAAAAAGTAGTATGAGTCATCTCCTTAAGAGATGGGGAGATGATACACGGTGTAATGCAGGCAAGGCATGCACTGAGATCAGGATCCCTGGGAATGGCATATTAACAGGATCCACAAGGACATGCGCTGTCTTCGGACCTGGAGAAACGCTACACTCCTTACTTGGGCTGTTCCCCCTCCTTAGGCCTTGCCCTGTCGAAGGAAGGGATGTTAATGGTTTAGGATACTGCTACCGGAGGGCACATCCGGGCAGTACCACAGTTAATATTTTAGATTAGTCAACATGGCATACTGTACCCAAATGCATTGAGCAATCCCCAGCTGCCTTTGTTGTTGTGATTTGAATAGAGTGCGGCCTGTTTAAAAAACCAATTGAAACGTGTCTGTGTCTAATTGGGGTGTGTGTCGACAATTAGCCTTAAGACCCATTTTGAGACTCCACTTCCTGGAGAAACTGCAGGACAGCTAATACCTTCACATTTGGCCATCCTGCACATTGTCTCCTGCACCAGTATACAAACTTTGCCCAAGTTGTGCCATATATCTTGTTGGTTAAAGATCTGCGAGATGATAGCAATGTGTCCAAGAGATTACCAGAATAACCAAAGGCAGACAATAAAGCCTTTTCAACAGCCAATGGCAAGCTGGCATGTTCATGGGTCCAGATGAAGAACCAGTCCCTTGGATAGGAGATTCAAGATTCACAGTGAGATGTAGTGGGCCTCTCACCGACATGTTGATGACATCAGAGAACTAGGGTCTCCTTGGCCAGTTTGATGCCAGCAGGATCACACAAGCTCCTTTCTCTCTGGTTTTCCATATTACTCAAGGGATAAGGAGAAAGGGTGAGAATGTTTAAAGAAGGACTCTGGGCCACTCCTGAGACAGAGCATCCAGGCCCACTGCTCTGGGGTTGTTCATCCTGGAATGGAATTTGGAAACCCTGTGATTATGACTCTCTACAAAGAGGCCCAATGCTGATGGACCAAAATGACTCACAATGTCCTGGAGCTCTGTCTCCAATATGGACCATTCCCCCATATCTAGTTTCTGACAGCTGAGCCAGTCTGCTTGGATATTCAGAGAAATCACAATGTGCACTGCCTTGATTGAGGCTAGATGTACTTCCTCCCAGCTGAGTAATTGTGCTGCCTGTGTGCTCACAGGTACATCCCTCTTTCAACTCAGCAGAGAAGTGAAGCACAGCTAAGTAAATGGCTTTCAGTTCCAGGGGGTTGATGCAGCAGGACAGCTTCTCTTGTGTCCATGCATCCTGAGCTGATTTGTGAGCAAAGTGGGTTCTCCAACCCAGCTGCTTGCATCCATGGTCAGAATCAGCCTCTACGGACTACATTTAATGTGTACTACATCTGTAACTGATATGACTCCAGGTATTTTCAGACGTGACGGGGCCAATTGGCCCTGTCACGGAAACAAACCTTTGATTCCCCGCCGGAGCCACCACCTCACAGGCGAACAGACGTGGTGGTGGCTCCCGGCGGGGAATCGGGGAGGGGGCGAGACCGCATGGCGCGGCGCAACGTGGGGCCCCACGGCCCCACCCCCCCACGCTCTCCTGCCGCCCGCCCTCTGGGGAGACGGGCGGGTGCCGCGGCCAATGCGGCCGCAGCACCCGCCCGAATTGACCATGGCCCGGAATCCCTGCGGAGATTCCGGGCCGTGACTACCGTCCAGACGAGATGGCTTGGTTCATCATGGCGGGGAATCACATTCGCCACACGACCAGCCCCGGCTCCGCGGGTTCAGCCGATCGCGTGGTGAATGTGATTCCCCGCCACGATTGACCGTGATGAACATCTGGGGGGGAACTTCCATTCCCCCCCATCAGATGTTACGGGATCACTTTCACCATGTGCAGACTTACGGTGGTTGACTGATCTCGTAACGTCTGAAAATACCCAATGTTAGGGAGCCTGTTGCTCCGCAATCACTTACAGCTTCTTTTTAGATCTGATTTAATATTCTTCTGCCCATCCCCCCCCACCAATTTCTGAACCTCTTACTACTGAGAGGAAATATTCTGTACAATATTTTGCATGAATTCAATAAACTTATTTAGAGAAAAAAAGAAGAATCTGCCTCTATAGGTATCAGAGGCGTTTCTTGTAAAAGCCTGGCCAGAGCTGACCTTTCTGATGTGGCCCTACTCCAACGGGGTGGGATCTCCTGCAGTTGTGGAACCTCACTCAATGCAAGCCAAGAGGACCAGGTCTAGTTGCTGGTGGGAGCTCTCATGTCTGAATTAGTTTCAATTTTCCACTGTACTCTGCAAAGTCGTGTCATTTTTTCTTACATGTGCCCACAGCACTTTAAAGATGATATTTTGCAGTGATATTATTTGGAGACAAATCATTGCATTTTAACCAATGTACAATACTGTATTTAACTTTTTCCTTATCACCAAAGTAAAGGGAAGGTGAGCAAACTCAAAAGCGGTGAGGTAACTTTTCAGCACAGTTTAGCAAAGTTATACAGTATCACAAAGTTATGTAACCAAGCCAAGCGCGTGCATCTGGGACCTCCCATCTTCGTGAACATTACACTCCTGGTCTCTACCTCTGTTCCCCCTTCCTTCGTCTCCCCACCCCCACCCCCTCAGATTGTAAGTCCTAGGGCAGGGACTATGTCTATTCAATTAATTTGTAAAGCGCCAGGTACATTGCTGGAGCTATATAAATGCTTGATAATAATAATTAATAATAAACTTTTATGTATGCAAGTCACATGAAGGAAGAATATGCTATGCTATTCAGTGGCACTGTGTTTTGCAACCAGAGCTGAAGAGATAAAAACTCTATGGGCAGAGTGAAGAATGCAATGTGCGGATGCTGCTGTTTATGTAAAGAAGCCACATGGAGGAAGAAAATCTCTTTTACATAGCAGTAAGCTAGCTATAAAAATGAAATTGAAAAATACCTGAGAATGTTTTGAGACCCAGTGACGCAGGACATTCAGGACTCGGTTAGTGGCTGCTCGGCGTATTATGAACTCTTTGTCACACATTCGTTCAGAGTTGTTAAATCCTTTAGAAAAAATACACCATAATTAAAACCAATGCACAGGTATCAGAAGAAAGATATCTTAAAGCATATTGAAATATTCTGATAAAGTGAAATCACATGACAATTGTGTAGGCTGGAAGAAAAGGAGCATGCAGGTCTTTTTGTTTTTTCCCCAGACATGTTGTACTATTAGAATCTGACTGGATATCTCAGGAGACATGGCTTTTGTCCACATTTGGAAAATGTCCAAATCATTAGGGTTCCATTCTAACAGTAATTCATTGTGTTTGAGAGTTTGGGGGACTTCTAGTACATATCTGAAATATAGAAAGGTCCAGATCAGAGGGGTCTGGATAACAGGGGGTTTCTACTGTATTACCTTGGATCACCAAAATATTGTAAGACCAATTTCTACTCCCTGCAGGTCTGATAACTTTTATTACTGTGAAGTTGAGAGTTGGTTACCCACTAAGCATTTTAAAACATTAGTTCCATTAGTAAATGGGGGAGGAAAGTAAAAGGCAAGCTTGACTTCCTTGAGTTTATTTATTTAATAACTTCTATCCCACTCCCTCCAGCCTTACGGCAGCTCGGGGCCACTCACAAAACATTTAAAAGCAGTATATTAAAAATTCATGGAAGGGTTACTAAAACAATAAAAACAACAACAAAAAGAGGTAAAACCACTGGCAACGTTCATGCTTACTGAGTTCATAGTGTACATACTATCCCTACGCACTTTGTGAAAGTGTATTTATTTCTTACTGTGTAACATATGCTTAAAATTTATATTAAATATATACTTAGAGAAACACACTAGAAAATGACTGCCTAGATAGATTTCTACCAATTTCTTTCTGCAGTTCTCTAGTAGCCCTGATTACAATGCGCTGTGTATGCTAGGACTGAATATTACATTCATGTGCTAGTTCAAATAATCTAATTAGAGATGATTTAATGACTTTGAAGCTAAACACTGGAGACTCATATTTATTAATTCTAATTGTAGCTGTAGATTTCTTGTTTACATTTGTTCTTGGACTAGCCTGTTTTTAATTTGACTATACTGATTCACAAAGCTGAATCCAGTGATTTAAACTGCCTTTCCCTTCACTCTGCACAGCTTTCTTATTTTTAAATGAAGACAGCTTCCAAAACCCCTTAACTGTTAAAAATGGAAACTACAGATCAGACCACCTGTTGTTGTTTTTTGTGACGAAGACTGAACAGGTTTTGAGAGTGCATGTCCTACTTTAAAATCAAACCAAAAAACCACCAAAATTGCTGCTATATATTTTGGGGGAAATGCAATGAGGAGAGGAAAAAAGAAGAATTAATACTATAGTATACCAATGTACCATAGATTATGTTTTAAACCCAAATTTATTTTGTTAGAGATTCACGGAGATCCTTTTATACAGGGGCATGATATGCTGTAGCCAATTTCTAATCTGGAATATCAAAGGTTGTTTCATATTCAACCTTCTATGGTTTAATTGCCTATAGACAGCAAAGTAAACAAAATCACAGTTGCTTTGGCCAATAAGGGGTAACCTAGGTAACATTCCTCTGTTAAGTATCTATTCCTTTCACAGTTAACCTCTTGAAAAAGCAATTAGACATATGTATTATAAATTGTTCAATTAGCCACTTAATTGCAGCACTAAAAGTCACAATGAAAATTATATATTAAACCACTAAAGCCTATTTCAAAGTAACGTTAAGGGGAACTGTAATTCGGTTGTGCCGGAGCTAGAGGGGAAAACAAGAGAAATTTGAAGAGATTGCTTTTGCTCATCTGTAAAAGAAAGAAAAAAGGCCCTTATCAAATCCCTGCCATTTTGACCTATGGAAGTGTTTGGATGAAACCATGAGAAGTAGCAACCCTAGTCATGATACTTATTAAATGTTTTTTCAGCTGCCACTCCATGTACTTTCTTCACAATTTTTTTTTTTTTTAAAAACAAAATTAGGAAAGCCAATTTTCTTTTCACAGGCACAATGCTTATTAGTAAATGTAAATTTCTAAACAAGGATAGCACTTAAATGCGGCATTTACCCAAGAGACTTAGTATGTGAACTCTCCACCCCTTTAACTTTTAGTGTGTGAAAAGGTTAGATCACAGGATACAATGGGTAATGTGCATTAACTCTCAAATACTTAGTTAAGAAGGAAAGCAACATTTAAGAATGGTTCTAAATCACCATACACATTTCTCATAATTTGCCTATCTCAGCAGTTTTAATTGCTGTAGGAGGGGAGGGGATAAAGGCGATTTCCTAAGGCGGGCATGAGGGATAAATCCCTCATGCCCGCCTGGTCAGGAGAATGCACTGTTGACAAGAGAAACAAGAGATACATAATAATAGGATACTAGGCAAGGTAACTTTTGAAGTGGGGGAAGGAACATGGGAACAATTAAAATGTATGAATATAAACTCCTGCAACACAGAGTTCAGGTAGGAGAAGAGTCTGCTGTGAATGCAGCCAAATTGTTTTGTTGAATACAGACTGACTGCAGATTCAAAGCTAGACTAAATTAACCTTGGGCCTGATCCTGATCCTACTTACACAGGTGCAAATCAGGAACCATTCCTCTGAAATCAGTGATAAAACATTAACTTTCAATCAAAATGAGCAAGAAAGAAAAAAATCCTATATAAGAGTTTCACACTAACTAGTAACTATACTTTGTGTGAAATGTTTTTCTGGAATGAATTACAGTAGCCTGGCTCACTGAATTAAGAGCCTGCAAACTCACAATTTTAAAAAAAATGTGTGGGGTTGGGATTTTTAAAAATGTAATAGCTTTAATTTAAAGCATGCATAAACACAAAAAGTTTTAAAACCCCTCAGAAATACAGATTAGTTTAGTGGCTGCCCAAATGGGACAGAGCTGAGAGTCCTGGATCTGAATTTGCTACTGATTTGCTGCATGATCTTAGCCTAGCCTCTCTCTTAATTTCACTGTGTTTCACTTCACTCATTGGTAAAAAAGAAAATGCAGATAATATCAGCTACATATTTCCTATGGGTGTTATGCTTACTTATTTGTAAAGTACTTTTGCATTTACATAGCAACTACTGTCTACACATTTCAAAGCATTATAATTATTATAACCACTAAAATGCCAACGAGTGTCACAGGGACACTAATGAGTAGGTTGCATACAGAAATGAGCTTAGCTCAAAACTGCTAGTGTTCTCTGTATACCAAATTTAACTACATTTCTATACCAAAATAATTCTGCTTCATTAGTAAAATTGCAAAGCAATAGCCATTATTTTTCTGCAACCCATTCATCCATATGCCAAAATTTCAGAAGTAACCATCACGATGTGGTAGTATCTAGCTACATACCAGCTAGGTTATGCAAAGCCAATACGATAGCTTTCTCACTCTTGTCTCCCTAGCAGCAGCTAAAAATACATGATACTCAAAGAGCTGGGATACATCTCTGGTAACGCAGGGAGAATCATCTGAAGTTTCAAATGTGAAGTGAAATTACGGACTGTAAAATAAAATGGCAAAGGAAATTTCACCACAGAATGGTGCAACTGAAAGAATGCTTCCCCCCCCCACCAGCTAGAAAATATATAATACAAAACTATTCCCTTGCCAAATTCAGACCATAAAAGATTTGCATGTTTTGCCAGCTGAGAGCAAAGCTGGCTCAGGACTGATTATGTTCAGGGAATACGATGCAAGATGAAATTCTTACAGAAATTGCCACTAGCAGCACAATTACACTTAGAGTGGGGAGCACTGTGACCAGCCAATGGGATACTGGCAAAATGAGCTCCTGACATATATTCTGGTGCCTTAAGTAGAGTTGTCACCTATGCAAACATTTAAGGAACACTTATGAAAATACATGTTGTAGGGCCTACATGTATTTTTCATATGTGTTCCTTAAAAATTTGCATAAGTGGCACCTCTAGCCATAAGTCCACCTGCCACAGCTGTCAAAAAGGAGTGTCTATAACCTCCTGCTGTAGATAAAAAATAATCACAGAATACCTCTAACATGGAAGCGCTGGACGCCCCCGTTCCAGTTTGCCAGCAAGGACTGGCCCTTTAAAAGAAGGAGCGGCCGGCAGTGGCGGCTCTCCAGGCGGCGCGGATTTTAAATCCGCCGCCTATAACTGACAAATGGCAGCTGAGGCCACTGAGAAGGTGTGGCCCTGAACCCGGCAGTGGGTTAGCGTCCTGGTGAAGCAAGGGGACAGAGCCGGTGAGGGGAGGCTTGAGCAGAAGGCTGAAAACCGGTGCAGGAGCGGTGAAGGCGCCAGACTGAGCGGGCTGGGACCATGAGTAGTGGCAGGGCCACATAGAAGAGGTGTTGCCGCCTGAGCGGAGCAAGGTACAGATTGGTCCGCACCTGTTGCCCGCTTAGGGGCAAGGACTTGGGATTTGACTGGATGCCCAGAAGGGCTGTGCAGTGAGTGTGGGGACGCCTGCTAGACCCCTCGGAGGAGGGAGTCTGATAAGAGGGGCTAGAAGAGCCCTGAAGTCCAGACTTTAAGGAAAACTAAAAGGACTTAATAAGGGTAACTACTTCAAATAGAAGGAGTTGGGTAGAGCCCTAGAGGTGAGAATAAGAAACCTGTGAGGTTCAAGCACCTAGTCTGCGGGTGTTAATCAGAGCCCTGTGAGGCTCGGGTGTGGGCTTAAGTAAGAAGAGTCCTGCAAGGCTCAGGGTTAGAGTCAAAGGTCATGATTGTAAAAGGGGGTGTAAATAAACTGTGATTAAGCCTGATCCCCTGAGTGGCAACCTTCTTGGGCACTGATCCTGACAATACTTATTCCACAGTCAAGTGGGGCCTTGCTACAACCTCATACACCCTGTAATGGGTTGGGCATAGGCAGTGGCCTGTGCCTTGGCTCTGCCCCTTCAGGGCCTATAAGAACCCAGAACTGGGAAGGTTCTAGCAGTTGCGATCTGGCCAATGCTCCAACCTAACCAATGGTGCGCTGGGAGCTCTCCAAGGGTACTGACAGAGAGCAGGACCAGGCATGAGGCCTAAAGATATGGACTCCTTGTATAGAAAACTAATCAATGAACAACCAAAAATGTAGGAGTTTGCCTAATAAAGACTTTTTTTAAATGCTTGTCTCTGCTTTCCGAGCCCCGAGGAGCTCGGTCACCTTTCCACACACCCTTTGAGTAGTCTATGTGTGGTTATTTTTTAGATAGGCGATGTCCCAAAATTGATGGAATGACATGCTGGGAACAAGCTCATTCACATTCAAAAAATGTGTACAATTTATTTAATTGGTCTCACTCATTTTTGGTTGCACAATGTGGATTGGGTTTTGTGGTTGCAAATATGGGAGAAAACTGCAGAATATTTGGGGCTCTGAGTATGTTCTCTTCTTTTCCCAGCCAGAAAACAGTGCCGATTGGGGGGAGGGAGAAATGCCTATTCCCACCCTTTCCTGATAGAACAACCTCCTAGAAGTTCCATGCAGATCCACAAGAAGTTTTTCTACCTTTGGTGTGGTTTCCTATCCCATGGGGATCTAGCCCCAGGGCTTTAGGCTTAGGGTCCAATCTTCTCGCACACTGAGCATCTCCTATGAGAGTCTGATCGCCAGTGAGCTCCTAATGGTTTCACAGAGAGCTGGTGGTGCTCAGCATCTCACAGGAGGCACTTTTACCAGCGTTAGATCCTGTGAAATCAGTGAAGTTATGAGACAGGAAAAAACAAAACAAAATGAGTTATAACCACCATTCTGGAAGTACTACTTATGGAAAAAAAAATAAGTCTGTCAAATCTTCATCTGTAAAGCTTAAACACTACTTGTAATCACTGAACATCACAGACTTTGCTGCTTAATAAATGGTTAATTAATGCTTGTCAAAAATGCTCTTTTTTGCTTTCTCTGATCATCAAAAAATTCTACAGCTGATAAAAGTCACTTTGGTAAGAAGCTGCATTCTGAAGTGAGTTCTAAAAGTAATAGGTTTGACAAGAAATGGAGCTACAAATATAACAGCTCCCCTACAAAGGGCAAAGTAGCACTTACATTTAAGCTTTAGCACTTCATTTGTGAAATAAAATACATCTAAACAACATCAAGAGCATACAGCGAAGCTGACAAAAGACAGGAAATGCTAAAGTTGAAGTGCAGACTTATCGCTTTTAAACGAGGTGCTTAGAAGTGCCTCAGGAGCCCTACATTCAAGAGAAAGCTGCGCGGGGAGTGTTTACATGCTCCCCATGCTACCGGAAGTGACATGTCACCTGTTCTTTTCAGTGGCGGCGGCTGGAGATGCAGCACTTTCAAGAGGAATGTTCTGCAAACCTCAATTTTCAGGTTTGCAGAATGCGCCTCTTGAAAGCGCCGTGTCTCCAGCCGCCGATAGTGAAAGAACGGGCGACACATCATTTCCTGTAAACACTCCCCACACGGCTTTCTCTTGAATGAGGGGCTCCTGAGGCGCTTCTAAGCACCTCGTTTAAAAGCGGTCTTAATGCAGCCCTATTGTATTGCGCAATGTGCTGTGACACCAGGTTTTAATGTTGTGCTCACATTCTAGGATATCTATATGGCAGATGGCTGGCATATTCAGCTTGCTGCAGAAAACAACACAACCGAGGATACAAAAAAACTACCGAAAGGAGGAATTTAGCAGCACAAGTTGCCTCTACATTCTGCTTCACATATGACGGAAGACTGGAAGTTCCCTGGCATAGTCCACAGAGTGAGTAGTACTGACTTGGGAGAAGGTAGGGAGCCAGGGAACCTGAAGGTGTACTGATTTAACTCAACATCTTAACAGAGCTCCTATGATGCTCCCGGTTAGAAGTAAAAGTAACCCTCCTCTAGTAAGTGTCTGTGGCAGTTATCACCATGTGAACCTGAGTCCCAGATGGAACCTTTCTTAATCACAGCTGCCCCTGTGGATGGAAAGTAGTAGGGGTGGGACTACCAGATCATCCTGTATCCGATACTGCCGGTATTTTGGTGTACCGGCAGTATCGGATTATTCCGGTATTATTGGGTGCGGTACCAGATTGCCTAATGCCATTGCCATGCCTGCCTTGAGCTCCAGGTGGCGGCGGCAGTCCGGCGGTTTCCAGTTCCCCGGAAGGCCTAGTAGCGTGCTGAAGCCGGCAGCCACAGCCAGCGCTGAAGCCGCCAGACCACCGCCGCCGCCACCCAGAGCTCAAGGTAGGCGATCCCTGGGTGGGGAGATAGGGTGATCCCTGGGGTGGGGGGGGTGTTAAACCACCCCCCGCCCCAGGGATCATTACAGTACCGGTACTTACCTGCTGCTGGTGCTGGCTCTGGGTCGGCGTCGGCCCGGAGCCCGGCGCACTAGGGGATTTAGGGGAATTTTTTTTAAAATCCAGGCTGGGCAGGGTGGGTGGGGGGGGTGTGTCCCCCCTTCCACCCGCACAGTCTGGGAGGGGGAGGTGGGAGGTTTTTGTTTTTTTCCCCATTGATTTCAATGGGGACACAGTTCTCCATTGAAATCAATGTAAAAGATCTGGTACCAGTAAACCGGTAAGCCAGTTTTTTAAAATCCGGGAACCGGTAAAACTGGTACCCGGTATTTACCCTGATGTCCCACCCCTAGAAAGTAGTACAAACTCCTCTCATGACCCTTCCCCTCAGTTGTCCGGCGCCTGCTTAAGAAGCCATCTTTCAACGCTGACTCCCCGGCCAGCTATCGGCCTAAATGGGTAGTTTCCCACCAGCTCCAGGCTCATCTCGAGATCATCAGATTCCTAGACCCATTTCATTCGGGCTTTTGTCCTGGGTATGGCACCAAGACTGCACTTCATTTCATTTCACGGTTTATTTATATCCCGCACTCTCCTAAACCAAGTTAGCTCGCAAAATAATTCAGGGTAGACATCCCACACAGGGGAACCCCATACAATAACAAAATACAATAGTACACTATAACAATATAACAATAATCAATAAACCCAAAACTACCCCCACATAGTAGCAAAAATATACTCAATATTATACATAATGATTAAACCCTCTATATACTACTGACAAGTTTCAAACTACTCAAGCCACTCTCTGCTCACACCAGAGAAACGGCTCCATCCATGACTTTCCTATCACCCCTGCTGCCACCAGGGGAGGTCATCCATCTCCATCTCCACCCCTCTCTCACCGGGAGGAGATGTCCTTTCAACCTTTACCAGTAGCATAGTCCTATTATTCCTCCCACACAATACCCCCTCCACCTCCGGGCCTCACCGAAAGGCACGGCCAAACGTGCCCCTCCAGCACGTGCCTCTGGCACGGCCTCCAGTCGATGACATGGGGAGCGGCCTGGAAGTTGCCATCCCTCAGCCCCGCCCCCGCAAGGGGGGGGGAGAGGAAGAATGATCCCGCGACTCCCAGCTCGTGAAAATGGGCCCCCCTCCCCCTGTACCAGGTACCATCCAAGTCCATGGAGGGGGTGGGTGTTCTGCTGGCACCCGCTCCTTCACCGTCGGCTGCACCATCCTGCTCCCTGGGCCTTCGTGCATCGCCACCTCCCTCCGGCCGCCCCTGATGACATGGGGAGCAGCCCGGAAGTTGCTGTCTCCCAGCCCCGCCCCCGCAAGGGGGGGGGAAAGGAAGAAGGATCCCAGAGCTCCCAGCTGACAAAAATGGGCCTCCTCTCCCTCTGTACCAGATACCATTCAAGTACATGGGGGGGGGGAAGGGTAGAGATCTGTTGCCACCCGCTCCTTCGCTGCCGGCTGCACCATCCTGCTCCCCGGGCCTCCGTGTATCTCTTGGTGCTTCCAGCCAGTGTCCAGCTTCCAGGCCTCACGTTTCTTCGGGTCGTCACTCCAATATTCCTGGCCACTCTTACTTTATCCTCTTCAGCAGGATTTCAGGACCTTGGTCAGCAGACTCCAGGGAGCTCCTCTCTCCTGTTTCCTGGGGTGCAGCGCTGGAGAGGATCCACTTCACCAAGCAGCATTTCATCAGGGCCTTGCGCGTGAGCCGCGGCTTCTGCCATTTCATGTGTTCCTTCTTCCTCAGTGGAGTCTGGCCTGGGTCACCCAACAGGCTCCCATCTGTCTCCTTGCTCTCATCCTGCATGGCTGGCGTGGTGGGTTCCATTCCACTTGTGGCTTTGGTTGATGACCTGTGCCAGGGAATCCTGCCCTGTTAATCCTGTTAGACCTTTCAGCTGTATCTGATACAGTTGTACATGAGCTGTTGTTGACACAACTGCAGGACCTGGCAGAGGTGCACAGGACTGCTCTCGAGTGGTTTCACTCCTTCCTGTCAGGGGAGGTCCCAGAGGGTGGTAATGGGCAACTGTTCATTGTCCTCTCAGAACCTCCCTGGTGGCATCCTGCAGGGTTCCATTCTGTCTCCCCTAATGAGGCCCTGGGCAAGGTCATTCAGAGGATTGGGGTGAAGTGCCATCAGTCTGCTAATGACGCCCAGTTCTACCTCCTTTTTCATCCAACCCAGGCCCTGCAGTCTCGGTGCTTATCCAATGCCTGGCTGCTGTTGGGGACAGGATGAGGGTCAGCCGACTGAAGCTAAATCCTGACAAAACTGAGGTGATGAGGTGGTTGGCTGGCCTTGTGGCCTGGAGGGGATTGGGACTCCTCTTATTGCTGGAATCTGGAACCCTCTGGTCAGTCAGGTCCACTACCTTGCACTACTTTTGGACCCCTTGCTGAACCTGGATTGTCAGATTGCGGTGGTGGCCAGTAGTGCTTTTCACCAACTCCATCTGGTGAGGATGCTGAGGCCTTTTCTTTCTGATTTGGATCTGGCCACTGTCATCTGTGCTTTCATCACCTCGAGGCGGGATTACTTCAACGCGCTCTACGTGGGGCTGCCCTTGATGACTGTTCAGAAGCTGCAGCTGGTGCAGAATGCGGCGACTCGCCTCCTTTTGGGGGTGAGGCACTGGGAGCACGTTACACCAGTGCTGCATAGTCTGCACTGGCTAACTTTCTGGGCACAATTCAAAGTGCTGGTTTTGACCTTTAAAGCCCTAAACGGTCTGAGTCCCACATATCTGAGCAACTGTCTGTCCTTCCATGTTCCATTGCAGCCCCTGCAATTGGTTGGGAGCGCCTCCCTATGAGTACCATCTGTTAGCCTTGTTCATACGACGAGGGCTTGCAGGGCAGCATTCTTGGTTGCTGCCTTAATGTTATGAACTCCCTTCCCCTGGAGGTTAATTTGAGCCTGACTGTCTTCTGAAGGTGGTGCAAGACCTTTTTGTTTGTAAAGGCATTTAGCAGGCAGGGATAGGGGAGTGGGGTTGGTGGGTGGGTTTGGGGTAGGGTGCTGAGAGGGGGTTGGATGTGGGAAATGGGAAGGTGGTATCGGGTAGGTTTTGTGTGGGGCTGTGGGTTTTGGGGTTTTTTTTTTTTGTCTTTTACTGTTTTAATAGATTTTTAATATGCTTTTATATATGTTGTATATGTTTATATTTTGTAAGCCACCCTGAGCCTTTTTTTTAGGAAAGGGCGGGATAAAAGTTTAAATAAATAGGTAAATAAAATAAATAAATGTTAGTGAGGGTAAATAAAATCTGCAAGTCCAGTTGCACCAATCCATTCTTCTGCCAACCTTACAACAAAATCTGTTGCACTGAGGGGAGAAACCAAAGTATCCTCAGGCAAAGACAGCCTCAGTGCCCTGCAACTCAGATCATTTCCAGAGACCATGTGCTCTGCAAAACCACTTCCTTCATTGACATCTCTCTCATTCGTTCTTCCACACTGTGCCTGTAGTGTGTACCCATATCCCTTATGGAGAGGTAAGCAGTCCTGGAGATTAGGCTGATGCTACATAAACCATTCTTAGAACAGTACTGATTTCTGTTGTACTGACTGTCTGCCTCTGATTAAGTTCTGAAGGGGAACATGTCACCTGTAGCCTTTTCTCTCCATCTTAACTACAGCTAGCTGTGCCCTTGACTTTGCTCAGTGTACATCCAGGTAGTGTTTGCCTGTTGTGGTGTCCACACCAGGATGCCACACCAGGGATCAAAGTGGGGCTGTCCAGAGACACTGCAGCTAGAGCTATAAAGCCAAGGCTGTACACAGATTTAAAGTGGGCAAATGTGGGATTCCTCACCCACTCCCCTCATGTGGGTTACACTATCTTCTTGATTCCTTATCCCACCTTTTCCAGTGATCACAGAGATCCACATCTCTAGGAACAGACTGCATGACACCATAAGACACCTTTTAGCCAATCTTAAAAAAATTACATTGTTAGCAGACTAATTATTCTCTTATTTAGCACTGCTGCTTCCGTGTGACCTTCTTCTGAGAAATTAGGTTTCCCACAGCATGTCAGCACAAATACATGCTGCTCCTATACCCCGAGTCTCTGATGGCCAGTGATGAAGGAACTGTACAAGAAGCTCTGCCATAATCTGCCAGACAATTCACATGTTGCCAGATTCACAGCATAAATACTTTTAATACGATTTATTTGCTGTGTGTACTTTGTACATGTTTTGTCTTCAGATTATATAATCTAAAATCCGGTTTAACCTTCAATCATTTTTTCTGCACACAATACAAGTAAAACAGAATTTGTACCAACTGCCCTTATTGTCAAAAAACAGGAGGAAGGTGTTAAAGTAGATTTTTTTTTTATACATATCCCAATTAAATAATAAAGATAAAATAATGCTCTCTGGTTACACTCATCTATTCAAATTCCCCAAAGCTTTTTTCATTGTAAGTATTGATCCAACCAAACTTCAGCAAAGGGCTTTACTTCTCTCAGGAACGAGTGCTGCATTAGTGCTTTGTTACTCCCGGTTGCACTGCTCCAGAGCAATTTCTTAGTTGCTCTGGAGCAACTTGTCTGTTTCAACAATGGAATCTCACTAGCATTGGAGGTGCCCTTTTGCTAAAGTTCATCTGGACTAGACTACACAGCAAACCAGTGGAAATGGATGCAAGATCGTAAGAACATAAGAAGTGCCATATTGGGTCAGAACAATGGTCCATCTAGCCCAGCATCCTGTCTCTGACAGTGGCCAATCATGGTGGCTTGGGAGAAACTCCCAACAGCTCACAATGGGGGATCCATTCCCTGTTGTTTTCCTCCAGCTCTCGTCACGTTCCCTGATCTTGTCTGGCTAATAGCTGCTAATGGACCTATCTTCCAAACCTCTTTTAAACTCAGCTATATTCCACAACCCAATTATATGCTGAGTGAAAAAATATTTTCTTGTATTTGTTTTAAACTTGCCACCCATGCGTTTCATGGAGTGTCCCCTAGTTCTAGTACTAGCTGAGAGGGTAAATAACTGTCAAGGTCCTGTGACAATTGGCCTTAAGAGGCTACAGAATTAGGGCCTCGGTAAACCCTGGAGAGGGTACAGCCCTCCTGAATAGTTGGAAGTGACTGTCCCTTTAAGGGAGTTGCTGCCTCCACAGGCCACACCCCTCTGGGGAATATAAGCACAGGAGGCTCTGCAGTAAAGTCAGTCTCTGGCTGGCTGGGGCTCTACAGCTGGCTGGTGGCTAAGGTACTGCTTAGGAAGAATTTAGTGGGAACAAAGGATTGGTGGCCTGGAGACTAGTTTGCTAAGAGAGGTTTTGGATTGTACTTGGGATACTGATTTGTTTGGACTGTTTCACTGTAAATAAACCTGCACTTGGTGGTGGAAAGTAGTTTGAGTGGCATAGGGACTCCAACCTGATGAACTCTGAAGCCCAAGGCTGTCCCTGTCACAGGTCCAGTCCTGGACCTTGGAGTAGTACATTTCAATTCTCAATTAGGATTTTAATTTTTTTTTAAAAGCTTATATATCTTTTTAGCACTAATATATAACTATTAGCAGTCTGTGTCCTTAAACACTTAATGATAAACCTTACTTATCAAATTTAAAATATACATCTACGCCTGTCATAGGAAAACACAGTAACACATTAACACAAGCAACTATTACGGAAAAGCCATTAACCGACACATGTAAGAAATATCAGTTACCAAGGTTTTTTCCTTTTCTTTCATTTCTTTGATTATAATATAACGGTTCTGTAAATTGACTAACTAGAGTTAGCCACAGCTGCAAAACAGAATTGTACATTCAAGGTGGGAAGGAAATGAAAAAGATGATGAACTTAAATGAATAGTCTGTTTAACCTAGAATAGAAATGGTTCTGTTCAGTAGTGCCTATTCATTTCATACATGCTCTGTAAGTGTTATTAATTATTATTATTATTATTATTATTATTAGCAAACATTTATATAGCGCCAGCAGTGTACCTGGCACTTTACAAAGTAATAAAATAGACACAGTCCCTGCCCCTAGGGCTTACAATCTGAGAGACAGGAGCTGGGGGAGAGACTTAGGAAGGGGAACAGAGGGAGAGACAAGGGGTCTAACATTCATGAAGATGCGAGGTCTCAAGTGCACGTACTTGGCTTGGTTACGATGAGAATGACAGCAGGCAGGTCCATGTTGCAAGGATAAGGGTAAACCGATCGTAGGTATAGGAATAGTGGCTCAGCAGGATAAAGAGTCAGACAGAGCAGAGCGAAAGAGGTGAGTTTTAAGGAGAGATTTGAAGGTATGAAGGGAGGGGGCAAGGCGGATGTGGACAGGGAGGGAGTTCCAGGCATGGGGGGCAGCAAGTGAGAAGGGACGAAGGCGCTTAGGGGAGCAGGGAAGGCGTGGAAGGGTGAGAGAAGGGACAGAGGAGGAGCGAAGTGCACGGGCTGGAGTATGGAGGGCGATAAGTGCAGAGAGGTAGGGGGGAGCAAGGTTGTGAAGAGCTTTATAGGTGAAGACTAGGAGCTTGTGCAGGATTCGTTCAGGAAGGGGAAGCCAGTGAAGCGAAGAGAGGAGGGGCTGCACATGGTCGAAGCGACTGGCGAGGTAGATGACCCTGGCAGCAGAGTTTTGGACAGAGATGAGGGGAGAAAGGTGAGACCGGGGAAGGCCAGTGAGAAGGAGGTTACAGTAATCGAGGCGAGAGATGACCAGAGCATGAACAAGAGTTTTGGCAGACGAGACAGAGAGAAAAGGGCGAATCTTAGCAATGTTATGGAGGGAGAAGCGACAGGATTTAGCAACAGAGTCAATGTAGGGTTTAAAAGAAAGGGCTGAGTCAAAGATGAAGCCTAGGCTACGGGCTTGGGGGACAGGCAGGATGGTGACTCCATCAATAGTTATTGACAGTGAGGAAGGAGAGGAAGGATGAGGGGGGAAGATAAGGAGTTCAGTTTTAGCCATGTTGAGTTTGAGTTGACGTTGAGACATCCAGGTAGAGATGTCAGAGAGACAGTTGATGAGACGAGCTTGAACAGAGGGAGAGAGAGAGGGAGTAGAGAGATAGAGTTGAGTGTCATCAGCATAGAGGTGGTATTGGAAGCCATGGGAGGCAATGAGTTTGCCTAAGGATGAGGTATAGATCGAGAAGAGGAGAGGGCCAAGAACAGAGCCTTGAGGAACACCAACTGAGAGGGGGAAGGAGGAGGAGGTGGAGTTGGAGAGAGACACATTAAAGGAGCGGTCAGAGAGGTAGGAGGAGAACCAGTTATGGACAGAGCCACAAAAGCCAAGGGAGTGAAGGGAATCCAGCAAGAGTGAGTGGTCAACAGTATCGAAGGCAGCAGAGAGATCAAGGAGGACAAGAATGGAATAGAGACGTTTAGATTTAGCCACCAGAAGATCGTTGGTGATCTTAGCGAGAGCAGTTTCAGTAGAATGAAGGGGGCGGAAGCCAGATTGGAGGGGGTCAAGGGAGGAGTTGGAGGATAGGAAGTCAAGGCAGCGGGAGTAGACAACACGTTCAAGCAGCTTGGAAGCAAAAGGAAGGAGTGAGACAGGACGATAGCTAGAAGGGTCAGAGGGGTCAAGAGTGGACTTTTTGAGAATAGGAGAGACTGTGGCATGTTTGAAGGCAGAAGGGAAAGAGCCAGTAGAGAGGGAGAGGTTGATGATGTGCAGGAAGGAAGGGGCGACAGTGGGAGTAATGGAGGTGAGGAGGCGGGAAGGAATGGGATCAAGGGGGCAAGTGGAAGGGTTGGAGGAGGAGAGCAGAGAGGAGATTTCCTTAAGGGAGGCAGGGGAGAAGGAGGACATGAGAGAAGGAGGGGGAGGAGGGAGAGGGGTGGGAGTGGGAAGAGAGGAGTGGGAAGCGATGTCGAGGCGGATCTTGTCTATCTTGGAGGTGAAGAAGGAGGCAAGATCCTGAGCAGAAAGGGAAGAAGGAGGGGGAGGACAGGGAGGCTTGAGGAGGGAGTCAAAGGTAGAGAACAGGTGGCGAGTGTCCCGAGAACAGGACTCAATGCGGGAGTGTTGAGAGAAGAGTTTAACAAATTCTATTCCTGAGCTTGGGGCTACATACATTTAAGAAGTAGATATATTCAAGAATCTAAAATAAGCTTTTTTGGTTGTTTAGGAAAAGAGATACTGGTTCGTACAGCAATAACATTGCTCTGATAAGATACCGCCCAGAGTAGCAAAAAATCAAGTATGTTTCATGTTCTCCCGTCTTTCAATTTTGTTTCCATGAGTCCTCAGAATATGCAGAGTACTTTTGTTTTTAGAACTCTGTTCAAATTTTCATGAATAACCTCCCATGTCAGAAATAATTCCAACTATGCTTTTGACTTTTGCCTAAAGCCTTCATTGCAAATACAATCTATCAAATCACAGGATTATAGTATTAGTAAGATAAATCCTATGGAGTGCACGTGCACCAGCTGATGTACAGTAGCATTAAGTGACATACACTGTCACTCTGGCTCAATAGTTTTTGCTAAATATTTTAAAATGAATGGACTAAGAGACTGCTTGGAAAAGTTCTTATTTTAAATCTCTATGGCTAGGAAAGCACATACTAAAGTATATTTAATATAAAGGCTATGCAGTCAGTCATGCTGAAACAGATCTGGATGCAAATTAAAACTGTATCCACATAGGTGAAAAAGAGATTCAACCAATGCAATATTTTTTATGTTTACTTTGCTGGGGTCCAGAGCTATTTTTAAAGATTAGGCTGTTATCCTAACTTCGGTTTTAAACTATAAGAAGAGAATTAGGGTTATCCATGAAACTACTGGACAAAATAGTAAGACTAATACAATACATTTTTCCACAATGCGGAGTTGTCCAAAAATGATAACACACCACAACTGGCCATTCAACTCTTATAAAGAAGGTTGTTACAATGTGCGTGACTGGAGTTGTTACTTTTTACTCCTATATGGGAAACGTTTTCTGTCATGGAGAGAATCATGTCCTCACAGAAAGAACTTTGCACTGAGAAGAATACATTGCTAGAAAGCCAATAAGCAACAAGAAAATTGCTAACAGCTGTAAAATGTCTCTGGAGCTTGTTAATAAAAAATTAGAAAGCACCCCAGGGAGTAAGAAAACAATGAAGATACTGAGGCACGTTTTCGAACTAAAGGTCAACAATATTATAAATTGTATTTTTACTTTCAACATACTGGTAATAAAAATGCTGGTTCAGTAAGTAAATAAGATCGCTCACTTCTCCAATATAAGGAGGGAGGATGGAAGGGGGAGAGAGACATTATCCGAGAGCATCATTACCACCTTCTGCAGGCTCAGATCTCTGCCCTTCTTTACCCGCATAGGGGTGATGGACCACTTAGGTTGGTCCACCCCCAGAGGCTAATGGAGACAACTGGATTCCAGAACTCTCTGGGGGATAAACCCACTGATTTTGATGGTGGTTCTGTCGATGGCCTGGTCAAATTGTGGAATGGCATGTTGACTAAAGCTACCAACATGATTTCACCCATTGTGGCGACAGCACAGGTCCTCTTGGTTTACGGGAGACCTGTGACAGTTGAAGTGAGAGGTGAGGCTGTTGGAGCACAAGTGGTATTCGACTCGTGCTGAAGACAACCAACTGTTGGCTAGGGTGGTGGAAAGGAAAGCTCTCCTCTTTGCTACCATGCCACCTGCAAATTTTCTTCCAGTGGAGCTTTCCTGTGTGGTGAACAGCCTGATGAATCCAGGTTGCCTCCGTCTGGAAACCAAGGCCGCTTTCACATGTTACCTGGGGAGGGGGACTTCTATCTGAGCAACTGCAGCTCTCTTATTTGGCAATTAGCGCACATGAGAATGCAATATTCTGTTTTTATGCTGCAAGAACACCTGTCATTAAAAGTACCGTTTAGGGACACTGTCATGTGTGAGTGCTCTCACGACATTAAAGTGGAATAGTGCATTGCATTCTCACGTGCATTCATTCCCGTCATAAGAGAACCGCAATTGTTCTGATGGAAGTTTCCCCCCCATCCCAGGTAAAGGTGTGAAAATAGTCTGAGTCATCTACCTCCTGCTGCGATGCATTTACCACCTATACTACTTTGCAGACAAAATTGCTAGTATTCACCACAACTTGGGAGCAGCTAGTGCGATAGCAGAGTCAGAGATTGGGGCTGTGGAGGCTCCATTCTTTTCATTTAGATCAGTTTCAATGTGGAGGGTGTGCTTGGGTGGCGCAGACATCAATTGTGAACTAGATCCATGACCATCCCAGTTGGTGAAAGCCAAACAGGAAAGACTGGGTACTTGCTGGCTGGGGTCATCAGTGCCTCCCTACAGTAGGGCAGGATGTTGGACATCCTCAAAATGACGACTGTCTAGCCCCTGTTCAAAAAACCATTGCTTGACATGGACTCCCTGGTGAGTTATCACCCTGTCTCTATCCTTCCCTTTTTAGGAAAGGCTATTTAACAGGTGGTTGATCAGCAGCTTCAAGCGCATCTCAACGTTATCTAATTCTAGGATCCATGTCAGTCTGGCTTCTATCCTGGGTATAGTACAAAGACAGGACCTGTGGCCTTGGCCCGATGATGATGATGATCTATGCCTGGAGATGGACATGGGAAATCATACCTCATTGATCTTGTTAGATCTTTCAGTGGCCTTTGGTATGGTTGATCATGAAGTGGTGATGACACGGTTGTGGGATATGGCAGGAGTCCGTGGAACAGCTCTTATGCGGTTCCACTTTTTCCTGTCAGGGAGGTTTCACAGGGTAGTGATGAGTGATTGCTCTTCATCCCCCCACACTTCCCCTGTGGGGTTCCACAGGGTTCCATCCTGTCTCTCCTCCTGTATTTGAGATCAATGGGTGAGATCATGCACAAGACTAATGACACCCAAATCTATCTATCTTTTTCATCCAAGCCAGATCCTGCAGTTTTGGTGCTTACTCAGTGCCTGGTTACCACTGGGCAAGGGATGCGGGCAAACCAACTGATGCTGAATCCAGCCAAGACTGGGGTGGGTGGGGACACCCAGCATTGATGGAGTACAGTCTCCCCAGGTCTTGAGGTGCTCCTGGATGCTGAGCTGCATCTAGAGCAGGTCCTGGTGATGGCAGGAGTGCTTTTTACCCACAGTCATCCATGCCTTCATTACCTCTAGATCATCATAGGGGTGATATGCTGACTCCAGGTGGCCCAGAGAAGGTAATACCCAAGAGAAGCAAAACAATAGAAACCCTGGCCAGCAGACCACATACAAGCTCAACCACAGAGGTGAGGGGGACAACAAGACACAGAGCAAACGAAGGGAACAAACAAGGCACAGAGTGAGACACCACCCCCCAGGCTTCACTGCGGGGGTACGGGAACAGGGGGTCACAGAGGGGTGAAGACAAGCACAGCAGCGGAGGGGGAAGCATAATTAGGGGAGGAACATACCTAGATAGGCAAAGACCCAATGGAACCAGCCTAAGTGAAGAAGCTATTACAAAGTCAGAGACCAACATGTGAAAGAAGAGAAAGGTCCAAGGACAATGGACAGGAAAAACACTTGCAAACAGGGGGAAAGGCTAAAGCAGCCCAACTCCCATAACTTAGCAGTAACCACAAAATACAGCAAATCGGAACAAACAGTGCTAACAGCACTGGGGTCAGCAGACCTGACGAGTGAGAGAGCCAATGAAGCACAGCTGCTTCCGTGGCAAGATATATTATTAATGTATTATTATTATTTATTATAAGCTTTTATATAGCACCAATGATGTACCTGGCGCTTTACAGAGAATAAGATAGACACGGTCCCTGCCCGAGAGCTTACAATCTAAAGACAGGTGGAGGGGAGACAGGGAAAGGGGAGCAGAAGAAGAGACAAGGGATGCAACAA
>QEPC01001882.1:208501-245224 GCA_003113815.1 Sphenodon punctatus | reverse complement strand
GGGGGGGGGGTGTGGTTAAGAAGGGAGTCAAAGGTGGAAAAGAGGCAGTGAGGGTCTCGGGAGCAGGACTCAATGCGCGAGGTATAGTACTGCTGTCTAGCGAGGGAGATAGCAGAGTTGAGCGATGAGTGGCAGAATTTGAAGTGGAGGAAGTCAGCGCGGTAGTGGGATTTGCGCCAGAGGCATTCAGCATCCCGGGGGAAGAAGTGGAGATGGCGAATGGTGGGAGTGAGCCAAGGGCGAGGGTTATGGGAGCGAGCTGGGCGGGAGGAGAGGGGGGGCAAGGGAGTTGAGGGTGGAGGTGAGAGAGCAGTTGAAGGTGGAGATGGCAGAATCGGGGGTGGAGGAGAAGACTGAGGGAAGAAGGAGGAGGCAATGTCCTGGGGCACAATGGCCTGCAGATTGTGGAAGGGATGGGGAGATGGGGAAGAGGAGGGGGAGCAGTGGGAGAAGTTGAAGGAGGCAAGGAAATGGTCAGAGATGGAATAGGGCTCGAAGGAGAGATCGGAGACAGAGTAGTTCCTAGAGAACACGAGATCAAGAGAGTGACCATCAGTGTGAGTGGGGGAACTAGTCCAGAGGTGGAGATTAAAGGAGGAGGCTAAGGAGAGGAAGCGGGTGATGCAAGACTGAGGGGTGCATCAACATGAATATTGAAGTCGCCAAGGATGAGTGTGGGGATGTCATCAGAGAGGAATAGGGTGAGCCAGGACTCAAACTCGGAGAGAAAGGAGGAGAGGGAGCCTGGAGGGCGGTAGATAACTGCAACACGGAGGTGCTACTAGTCGTATGCAACACTGTATGAAATAGCCCATGCTGTACAATATAGCCTTACAACTATGTGGCGCTGTACAATATAGTCCACACTGACTCAGGCTGCAGCTGTGTTCACTTTCCGTGATTGCCTAGCAGCCCTTCCTGATGCTAACTTTAAGGAGCTGTTTCTCCTACTACTCCTCCCCCAGCCTCGACATGGGAGCGAGACAAAGACCTTGACACCTATAAAATTCTAAACAGCCTAGGCCCTGCATATCTAAAGGGTCACCATCCCCCAATGCCTCCTTGTAGACTCTAAGGTCAGCTGGGAGCACCCTCCAACAGGTTCCATCTTTAAAACGCATCTATTCTGGAAGGATGTGATAAGAGTTATTCTGATGGGCTTCTCCACAGCTTTGGAACTCCCTTCCCTTGAAGGTTCCCCAAAGCCCAAGCCCAAGCAGGATATCCCCTGGTGGCAGCAGGGGAGGGAAGACAGTAATGTCTGGATCTGATTGCCTGATGTGAGCAGGGATTGGCATAAGATGAGATGAGGTAGCACTAGCAGAGAGAGAGTATGGGGCGATTATTATAGATGTTTAATGTTTAATGTTAATGTAACTATGTTAAATGAAATTGTGGGGATAGCTCAGGGATTGTGTTTTGTTTTTTAAATTGTTATTATATTGTATTATTGTGCTGGGTTCCCCTGTGTGGGATAGAAATGCAGCACAATAATAATCAATTGTTATTGACTGATGTTGTTGTAAGTCGCCTTGAGCCAACTTGGGTTGGGAGAGTGCGGGATATAAATACATGATGATGATGATCCTCCAGAGGTGCTGTAAGAATGTATTGTTTGGCCAGGCATTTAGCAGGCAGAGTTAGCAATGTATTTTATGGGGATTTTAGGTCTAGATTTATGGGAAAGGGTGGGATATAAATCTAAATAAATAAATAAATGCCTATATAACCTTGAGGCTAGACAACTGCAATGTGTTCTACACGGGGCTGCCCTTGATGACTGTTCAGAAGCTGCAGCTGGTGCAGAATGTGATGGTCGATTCTTTCAGGGGCAGGTTGCTGTCAGCACACGGCACCTGTGCTTCAGAGTCTGCACTGGCTGCCAATAGCTGTTCAGGCACAATTCAAGGTTTTGACCTTTGAAGTCTTAAACAGCTCAAGCCCCACATATCTAAAACCACCTGCTCCATTGCAATCCCTTTGGTGGGTTGGGAGCATTCTCCAGCAGGTACCATCTGCCTGTCAAGTTCACAGAGTGAAGGTGTGCGGAGATGCACTCTCAGTTGCTACCCCACAATTATGGAAGGGCATCAAGAGCCCAAGCCTGAGCATTTTCTGGAAACAATGCAAGTCTTTTCTTTTTATCCAAGCACTGCTACCGGCAGTGCTTATCCGTCGTTTGCAGCTTGTTCAGAACGCGGCACAGTGGCTGCTTACTGGTTTAGGTAGCCGTGGTCATATTACACCCATTCTGCGTTCTCTGCATTGGCTGCCTGTAGAACGATGGACTGAGTTTAAGATTATGTTGCTAGTTTCCAGGGCCCTGAACAGTTTAGGCCCTGGCTATATTCAAAACATGGGTATCTGTGTTCAGGAACCACTCACTGTTTGGGGGTTCTGCCATCACATCTTAAGTCAGCAGGCAATCAGGCTTTTGCTGTGGTGGGCCCCTTGGTGTGGAACCCACTCCCCCCAGATGTCTGTCCCAGTTCCTCCCTCCTTACTTTTAAAAAGCACTTGAAAATTGAGTTATTTTCTAGGTGATTTTAGGATCCACTGATAGTTCCCTTAATGTACTCTGTCCTCCCCTTTTCCTTCCCCTATTTAATTTTTTTAAAATACTACTTTAATTTGCTTGTTTTAAATTGTTTTGTTTACATTGTTTTTACTTTTATGTAACATGTGAAATGTGCACCCATGTAGGCAGGGGGATGCTATACAAATAAAATTTTAATAAAGATAATGATAATAATATTTGACGTGTGGATAGGGTTTGGGGCTTCTAGGGGATTTTTATATATTTTTACATACTTTTATTTTTATATATGTTTTTTGTATTTTAACCCACCTTGAGCTTTAGAAGAAAGATGGGATATAAGTTTAAACAAACAAAAACACATCTGCTGGGGCAGGTTTTCCAATGGTATAAGGTACAGCAATTCCATTGTACCACTTAGGTCTCAACTAGGTTTTTCTCCAATGCATGGGAAAAGTACAGTTCTCTACAAAAAGAAGTGTGGAGGAATGTTTATATTATATTAAGACCTTATGAACATAAGAACCAGAGTAAAATGGAAGACAGAGGTATGCTGGATAAAGAAACAGTCTTTACAGAAATGAGTTTTGGCCTACTCACAAGATATAAACATTTCTGTTCTGAGCTTTTTGTCTCCGAGCAAGGTTGAGGAGCAGCTCTCCCTGTACTTTTCATTAATAGATAAGAGATAGATAACCTTGCAACTGCATAAACTAATTGAATTGTTTAGACTTGCTAGATCAGCCATATTGTTTTGAGAACATCCTTGCTGAATATGTAAAAAATTAATGTAGCCTTTAACTATGAATGACGTTATTTTAATTGACAACATGTAATTATCTATTTGAACTGGTATCTATAAAATAACAATGTAAATTATGCTCGAGAGACCAGTTTTGAATCTTTGCATAGGTTCATTACTCTCTCTCTCTTTGCGCTTTGAGATTATTAAAAGAACTCTGACAGATTTTCACCAGCAACAAGTGAGTATGAGAGTTTTCTTCAACAGAAGCAACCATTTTCCTGGCGTTTTTCCTAAATTTAGATACCTGTAGTACTGTATCTGGTATCACTGTGTGCAGGAATGTTGGGGGTTTAGGATTCTAAATCCGTTTAGAATCAGTACTGTTACCATAGTTACCCTAGGACCAAAATGTCATACAGCATATAACAGTAGCCCCATAGAACAACAAAGAATGGTTGCTTCTTTTTGTAAAGACCCTGTATATAGGGATAGAAGGCCACCCTGACCAAGAGAGAGAGAAGCTCCCTTGGAGACTGCAAGCCACTTCTCAGGCTTAGGTCTGAATCTGAAAGAGTTGCATAGATGATGTGCTGCTATGAAAAACAGAAGCAGCTATGTGGAGAGCAAGGGGTAGGTGCCTGCCTATATATCCTGCGGGCATGACCAAAAGAGCAGAGTTTTGTTGCTTCTGTGGCATTAGGTGGTGCTGAAGAGCCCACTAGTCATTTTCTGGATTAGAGCAGCCTCTGCACCTACGAAAATAAATGGTAAGATATGACACACATCTGTTTGAGAAATGCTGTTAAGAAGATGAACGGAATGATTCACACAGGTGTTTGATGAGACCTTCAACAAGGTCACGTTTTGTAAGATTGGATTTCCAAATTTTGGAAAAAGTGTTCACTCATATTCGCAAAATAGGCCTCAGTTTGCTAGGCCCTTCAACATAAAATGTTTATCTCCAAATATCTATCAGTCTTGAAAGCCATTTGTTAGATTTTGCATTGCAGAAGAGAATAATAGGAAAGAACTGTTGAATAAACATGAAGACCCCTTGAATATTGCCAATATTGGAACAATCACAATTGTGATGAATACAGCATCTCTCTGATTAATCTTATTTACTAGAGCAACCCTTTTGAATTAGGTTTGAACTATCCCATGTGTACAATCACAAAGATGATAACATGTCAAAAGGTTGACACTTCCTTGAATTTCTATTGTCAGTCAAATGTGTTTGCATATGCTACTGTTAAGTCCTACATTTTTTACCTGTTGATGCGTTCCTGCATTTCAGTGGATTTCATGCTCCTGCTTTTAAAAGCTATGTAAATCATTGGTGCCTAAGTCATTACTGTGTTAGCAAACACTGGCCTCTCTGAGTGTCGTTAAACTATATTCTCATTCCCCAGCAATATTATACTATGATAAATGCGAATGGCTTTTTTCATAGTAATCTATTGATAGCATGATTCCTGCAGATGCGTAACACAGGCCCTTTTCACACGGGTGCGCCCGCCCCCCCACCGCACACATATGTGGGGGGGGGGGCACCCGTGTGAATGCCACCCATGATGGGTGTGCAGTGGGGGGGCATCTGTGGGAACGGCACCCGCGGTGGGTGGGGCATACATGCTCACACGCTCCACCAATCACCCATGCACAGAGCAACGGGCTCCAATGCCTGTTGCTCCGTGCATGGAGGTGGGTGAAGATGGGTGTGCACTCGGAGACATGGACACACACTCACTGCAACTGCACACCCATCCATCCACCCACCCACCATAGCCCATTTGAAAAGGGCCATAAAAGTTTAGTCTTCTGAAGCATTAAGTACTTCTGTCTACAAACAATGGTGCAAGAGGAATTCTATGGAGACAGGTAGCTGGCAGAATAGGGCCTATGGGAGACAGCAAGAAATATGTAATATGTTGAAACATTTATATATTTGTTTTCATTTGTGGGATGCACTACTGACCTTAGTTGAAGGAAGAATTTTGCTGACAGAAAAGGTTTTTAAAAAGGAGGTCATAATTACCAAGAGCCAAATGTATCATTTTCAGACCATCTGTGAGCGGCTGCTCAGCTGTCAGGCAAAGAAAGAAAAAAAATAGGCTGGTTGCACATCAGCTGGCAAAATCCCTGTACAATAGTGTCCATTTTCCAATAGGCCTTTAGTACTTTTACAGCCAGACCATAAAGCATACAGCCTTATGGTAATATAAATAGCCATATATTACACAGGCAACACTTATCTCAAAGATGACAACAAGAAAAATTCCCATCTCTCCCTGACTCACAAAGGTCTGTAAAAATCATCTCTGTGTGTCAGGGAAGAGAGCTTTGTGTGGAAAACCATAAAGATGACCCTGAAAGCACTTGCCTTTTCCCCTCATTATCTAAGTCATTATTCAAGGACACTCCAACTACTTTCATGAAGACTAAAGAGGAAGCTTGCCAGGAACCACAGCTGCTGGTGCTATAGGTGCAAATTTTAAGGTTCAAGGTTCAAAACGTTGTGCCGGTGCTGTTCATCTCAATGGGGTTTGTGCTGGCACAGCTCTTCGTGCGTTGCAGCCCTATGGTGCTTTCACACGTTCTGTTTCCCACATAGCAAACCATAAAGTGGCAGAAGCATGATGCCGTAAGCATTTGTGTAGCCCTGGTTTCACGATGGCATTGCAGAATGGGGTGAGTCATGTCTGGGTGTCAAGAGGAGATGGGAGATTTACTCATTGTAAAACACTTGCCATTTTGCTTTTAGAAACTGCAGATTCTGCTAATGGACACCAATACTGGTGGGGTGGAAGGCAACGGGCTAAAGGGCTGAATGAGCAATTCCCAGGTCCTTTTCTTGGGCCTGCTGCCCTCTTAATGTATCCTGTGAACAGTAACACTCTCTTTGGCACACTGCAGCATGCGGCCCAAGGCACCCTCAAAGGGAATTGTTCGCAGCGTACTATCAGGCTTGCAGCATCAATGATGTTGCGGATGACATACGAGTGGATTAGATACTCCTTTCATATACTGAAGGGGCGGCTGGCTATGGCAACGCATGGTTAAAATAGATTTTAAGAAAGGATCAGATAAGCTGAGGTAAGCATTTACCAGCACACTGCATGGGTAAATTAAATACTGAAAATTGGCAACTTAGCTTTACGTGTAGGCAAGGATTCCAGATACAGAGAAAACATGAGACAGCAAAGAAGGGCCTAGTGTTGTTGCCCCCACTTTATCACATCTTGCTGATTATGGAGAATACTGCAAGTCAGAAGCATGCAAGTGCAAGGACTCACAAGTTATACTGGCTACACAGGAAGGAAACAGCAGAATGACTACTCACACTTTCTGAGAGGCAGCTGACACAGAATTAGCATGTAGCAGCTAGACCCATGCTTGCGTGTTCCCATGCACACACAAAAAAGTAAGTTGTCTGAGCACATAGATGAATGGATAATGTAACACGTAAAAGCACCCTTAGGAGATTACAGGTATTGTTTGGGCATGTTTACCTTTTTAGCTCAAAAAATAAGAAAAAATATTGTGAACAGGCTTTGTATAGTGCCTTTATTATGTGTTTTTAAAATATATTTTTAAATTTTCTATTTTTGTAGTTTAGTTGAACCATAAATAAATCTAAAGCTTCTTTTATGCAATGCTTCCTTTTGTTTCAAAGAACTTTTTATCTTTCATAAATTATGTACACACCTGACCTCTAGTTTCTGAAACTAAACTAGAAGTGTTAAACAATAACACATTCTTTTAGTTCAAACTAGGACTCATTTGGCAACAGAACCGACAGGGTAAGCATTATTTGTTACAAGGTGAACTTAAATTTTTCTCTTTCAGTGATAATTATAATTTTTAATTCGACGTTACTGCCTCACAATAGCTGTGCAGGGAGGTTCATCTCAGTTTGAAGGAGAGCATTTAGCTGTTCAGTTATATAAATTGCTAAGCAACAGCTTTGTTAAATTCAAGTAGTTCCCAATTCAAGAATAAAAATAGAAACCTATTCAAATTCATCACATATTAGGTGAATATTGAGGAAAAAGGAATCATCTTCAGAGATACTGAATTCTAAGACAGGTTGAAACTAATTTTCTCCTTCTATTTTACATATTCAAAAAAAATATCCTCTGGTAAAGCACTATATATACATTTCATTTCAAGTGGAAAGACAATGGGAGAGGTGTCAAAATAAATTTGAAAATGGAAACAGAGTTACAATGTTAATACCTTTGGTGCAATCCTTATTCGTCCATCGGCAGGAATGTGAGCATAGCGCTCCCTTTGATGAGCACAGGAAGACAGGTAGCAGTTTGTAAGAAGATCCCAGCTCAGGGGAAAGTCTCATCATGCTGGCATTGCCAAAGGAAGAAGGGTCTGGTACAGCTGCTTTGCAGGCAGGGAGTTAATGTTCATTTCACAACAAGTTCCGTGCACATGGAGTTAGCTGCCATGTATGGACCTTGAGCATTTCATGCCTACTCTGACTAGATCTGAAATGAAAAATCTCGGCAAGCGCTGCTTCCGTCAGAAGCAGGGCATTCGCCAAGATTCATGCAACATGGAAATACACTGGTTTTCCAGTGATTTTCCCCATTTTCCATTTTTTTTTGTACATTGAATGGGGCTGCCACAAGCTGATTGCAAGCCCTGTGTGCGCCTGATGTGCACCCCCAGGGGTTGTGGACATGAGAACTTGCCGACTAAGCACTGGGGAAGTGCTGGAAATTGTGAAAAGTGCTGTAATACCACTGTAAAATTGTCAGAAAATTCTCGGAAAGTGATGGAATTGACTAAAAAAATGGCGGAAGCGTGAAATCACCAGAAACTGCCAAAGTACTGGCAGACACTGGCAAGCGCTCCCAAAAGGTTGGTGTTTCCTTTTGGAGTAGAAACACTTGCTCTCGTCTCAGTCCTATCTGTAACCAGTCATAAAATGCTCATGGTCCCTGAATCCTCACACAAAACTTGTTTTAAACAAACACTCCCTTGTGCCTGCAAAGCAGCCATTCTCCCTTAGGCAATGTGATACTGATGAGTGCTTCCCCTGTCCCGGGTGATAATCTTTTTACAAACTGCTAATCTGTCTCCCTCTGTACCTCAAAGGGAGCTCTGCACTAGCTATCGGATGGATGAAGATCGTGCCCCTCAACAATGGCTGCGATCCAATGCCCCGCAAATCATGCGTGTGTGCGCGCATGCATGCACGCAGTTTCCGCAGGGCACAATGTGCCCTCAGTGTGGATCCGTGCGGTTTGTGCGCGCTGCGCACGTGCGTACGCAATCCACAGGGCATGGGATCTCAGCCAATGTCACTACCAGGCTTCAGTAACCAGAAAAAACACTGAACTGCACCAACTTCTTATTGGTATTGGAACTGCAGCACTGACGTTCCTTGACTTTTTAGAATTATTATTGTACAACTGTTACTACTTCACAGGTTCACCAAGGAGCAGAACTGGGGAAATAAAATGAAAAAAGAAGTTATATTTGTCTTATAACTTCTTTGATGACAAATAATGTTAAGTCTCAAATAATTTGGCAAATAGTTTTCACATGACTCCATCAAGTAGTTTAGAAATCTACCACATGAACAAGACAAGGTTCAGAGCATAGCGCGCTTCTCAAAAATTGTATCTATGATCTACTCTTGCCAGTAGGTGTGACTCCAAATAATTTTGCTCATGTGCGTAGTTTCATGCATAAAGTAACCCGTGCAAAAGTAATGGCAGGCAAGGGCGCTTGTCTGTCTTTTCCCCCCCTGTAGGGCTGAACTCATGAGTGGTAGACATAATATAGGTTTTACACAGGTCTTCTGCTAATCCAATTATAATTTGGGAACCACAGCTTTTAAGTGCTAGCATATTGCCAATACTATGAAACAATGGTCAAATTTCTGTGTTAATCCCATCACATCCTAGGGGCTAGCTTAGTTTACTTATTTATAAGACCTATTGTAATGCTTGTGAGGAGGATATACGGTGGGTCTGTCTCGTCCCTGGATTGGGGAAAGGGGTTTATCTTTAAAGTCTGTGAGGGTTTGAAGGGAGGCTGTAAAAATGCCAAAAATCCAAGAACTAGTAGATTCTACACATTCTACACCTGCAACAAGAGACAACCACAGTTTAATAGGTACACCTACCTTTACTAACTACCTCACTCGTTGTCTGCTGTAAGTCTAATTTTTTATATACTAATGTTATGTGACTTACATCACTAACTATTTTCTGGAGCTGCTGTGGGGCTGGGACTGGAAACATTTGGGGCTGCCCACATCTCACCCTCTGGCTTCTGCATTTAGCCCCCTGTCCTTGCAGGTGACGGATTGTAGCAGCTACCAAAGGCAAATGTAAAAGGCCACGGGCCATAATATTTTATTTATTTATTTATACATACTTATATCCCACCCCTTCCCAAAGGTTCAGGGTGGTTTAAAATAATAAAAAACATAGTATAATTATTAATTAAAGAACCTTAAAATACATTCCAAAGAACCCTACCCTCATCCCCAAACCACCCATTCCAACAACAACCTCCCACCCAGTCCCTATCCCCACCTTTCAAATGCTTTCCTGAAAAGGAAAGTCTTACACCGACTCCAAGAGATGCCCAGGAAAGGGAGTTCCACAACCCTGGAGCAGCATTTGAGAATGCCTCCCTGCGTGCCCTTGTCATGCAAACAAGACTGTCAGGTGGTAGCCACAGTTTATTTATTTATTTATTTAATTAATTAATCAATCGCATTTATACCCCGCCCCTCATAAAACAGCTCAGGGCGGCTAACAATATCAGAAATAAAAACACAATTGTAAAACATTTTAAAACACTAATAAAATCAGCAATTAAAACACAGCTAGGGAACATAAAAAAATCATACAATAAATAAGGGTGGAGGGAGATAAAACCCCTCCTCCCCAAAGGCCTGGGCGAGCAGCCAGGTTTTGCAGATTCGCCAGAATGTTAAAAGGCTTGGGGCCTTTAAAGTTGGGCGCTCCCAGTTGACCGTAAGGGCAGCAATGGAGCTTGGTAGGAAAGGCGGTCTTGTAGCTATGTGGGGTCCAGGCGAACTTTAAAGGTCAAAACCAGCACCTTGAATTGTGCCCGGAAAGCTATAGGCAGGGACCTGTGTTCATTGCATTTTCCCCATGGCTGACAATGGGGAAAACGCAGTGAACACAGGTCCCTGGCTATAGGTACCCAGTGTAGACTTTGGAGCACTGGTGTAATGTGCTCCTGGAGTCCCGTCCCTGAAAAGAGCCAGACCACTGCGTTCTGGACAAGCTGCAGCTTCCGAACAGCTATCAACCGCAGCCCCACATAGAGCGCATTACAGTAGTCTAGTCTTGAGGTGATGAAAGCATAGATGATGTTGGCTAGATCTGAATCAAAAAGAAAAGCCACAGCCTCCTCACCAGATGGAGTTGGTGAAAAGCGCTCCTGGCCATCGCCGCAACCTGACAATCCAGATGCAGCAGGGGGTGACCAGAGGGGTCTGGACCCCATCAACAACAGGAGTCCACAGAGGAGGTCACAAAGGGATGACGAGCAATCGTCCATCACCACCTGCTGAGACCTCCCCAACAGGAACAAACAGAACTGTTCAAGAGCAGTCCCGCACAACCCTGCCAGGTCCTGCAGTTGTGTCAACAATACCTCATGATCAACAGTATCAAAGGCCGCTGAAAGATCTAACAAGTTCAACAGGGTACAATTCCCCTTGTCAGTCTCCAGGCACATATCACAGGTACAGTCTCCAAGCCATACCCAAGACGACAGCAGGTCCAGGAATCCACTAGCGTCAAGATGAGCCTGGACCTGTCTGGCAACCACCCGTTCAATAACCTTTCCTAAAAAGGGAAGGTCAGAGACAGGGTGATAGCTGGCCAGGGAGTCAGCGCCCAAAGATGGTTTCTTAAGTAGGGTTGCACAATCGCGTTTTTAAGAGCATCCAGCACTCTATCTTCCCAAAGGTGTAAGTGGTGACCATTTGTGGCTACAGGCTAGCTTAGTTTACTTTTTTATTAGACATATTTTAATGTTTTTAAGGGGGATATAGGGTGGCCCTGTCTCTTCCCTGGAGGGTTGAGGGAGTTATCTTTTAAGTCTGTGATGGTTTGAAGGGCAGCTGAGCTGTGAGTGGGAAGGCTAGGCTCTCTTCCTTGTAGGGTGCGGGCGAGGTAGGAGGTTCTGGGCATTAGCTAGGGCCAAGGAGGCTTGGCCTGGGATTGTGGGGCTCCTCTGGGTGAAAGGCAGAGGAGTGGGAGTGCATTGGATGGTTTGGTTGAGCATGGGGAGGGGGGGGAATTTGTTTATTCAGGGTAGCCAAGAGGTAGATCAGGATCTCCTGGTAGATCCCAAGCTGGTCTCTAGTAGATCACAGTATGGGTGGGGAACCAGCCTCTCAGAGACCACCTCTGGGGAGGAGAGTGGGCCTAGTGCCCTGGGAAGTGACTCTGGGGAGAAGGGGGCTAGGAGGGATCCTCCAGTGTGTGTATGTGGAAGGTTCTCTCTCTCTCTCCACTCCTGAGACCAGTTGCTGAGGTGCCCGAGATCTGGAAGTCAGTGGAACGGACCTGACCTGGCACTGGAGAGCTAGCGGGAGGGTCCTGGTAAATTGCCTGAAGTATTCATTTATTTTTTATTTATTTATTTATACAAAAAATTTATCCCGCCCCTCCTGCCCACAGGCAGTCCGGGGCGGCGAACAGCAAATATAAAAACAATAAAACAATCAAAATAGTTAAAATTCACAAATATTCAGGGGAAAAAACTCCCACCCCCCACCTACCCTACGCCAAAGGCCTGGCAGAACAGCCAGGTCTTACATAACGTCGAAATAACAGGAGAGTGGGGGCCAACCGAGCCTCCTCCGGGCGCGAATTCCACAGCACAGAGGTGGCCACTGAAAAAGATCTAACATCAGTGGCCACTCACCTCGCCCAGGGAACCTCCAAAAAGGTTCCCACGGACGATCTCAAGGGTCGCACGAGCACATGGGGAGTGAGGTGGTCCTGCAAATAAGTGGAGACCAGGCTGTGAAGGGCTTTAAAGGTTAAAACCAGCACCTTGAACCTGGCCCGATGCTTTATAGGCAGTCAGTGCAGAGCACAGGTGTCATGTTTCCTGCGACCCGCCCCTGTAAGGAGACGGGCTGCAGCATTCTGCACCAGCTGCAGCCTCCGGACCAGCTTCTTGGGCAGCCCCACGTAGAGCGCATTGCAGTAATCCAGCCTCGAGGTGATGACGGCATGGATGACAGTGGCGAGGTCAGAGTCTGAGAGATATGGCCGAAACATGCTCCCCGCCACGGCCAGAACCTGAGATTCCAGGCTGAGCCGTGAATCGAGTTGACACCTGGATCAAGTGGATCATAGCCACCATAAGTCTGGCTACCCCTGGATGTACTGAAATGTGTGGGGGTGGGGGGTTGTTTTTAAAAACTATTGTAAGCCGCCCGAAGTCAATTTGGAAATAGGGCAGGGGTATAAATCTAAAATAATAATGTCATACTACCACTTTTG
This sequence comes from Sphenodon punctatus, assembly GCA_003113815.1. Classification (NCBI taxonomy): domain Eukaryota; kingdom Metazoa; phylum Chordata; class Lepidosauria; order Sphenodontia; family Sphenodontidae; genus Sphenodon; species Sphenodon punctatus. The sequence continues at coordinate 232,413 of QEPC01001882.1, read as the reverse complement.
GCAGTGGAGAGATGTTTCTCAGTTTGAAATTGCCTTACTCCATGAAAACCTATGTCAACTCAACTACCTTGCAGGCAAGTTGTATTTTTCAACCCTCTACAGCAGCTATAATAAAAAAATTAAGTCACTTATAGGCCTGCAGCAAGGAACTCGCAGAATCTGTGAAATGTAAATAAAGAAAATGTCCACTATGATACAAATAGACTTTCTGCAGATCTCTCAGTTCGAGAACGCATTTTCATTAGTCTGAACTGCACATCTCTAGCCTATTTTCTTGAATTTTAACAGGTTGAATGCATCTGGCAGTAATATTTAAAGCTAAGGTGCCCCCTCCAGACACTCTCAAATATGTACACACACACTATTCTACTCAAAAGGATCTCTTCGGTATAATTTGGCACAAGCTGCATCACTCAATTGCTGCAATTAGTGCTTGTGCCAAAATGAACAAAATAAAACAAATATTGTGACACTGGGGAACTGGCTAATGGTTTTAATGACTGCAGGACTGCAATTGCTGGTCACAACCTGAGAGGTTGAACGACACTCACCAAAAACTTATGTTAAACTTTATTATGCTAATTATAGACATTTAATTACTTAGTCAGACTAAATTAGTCTTTGCTTGATTTATGTGAATGTTAAGACCTTAAGTGGTACTCAATGGGAAAGTATGTAAATTGTGAGCCCTTCTTTAGATCTTGAGAAACAGAAATTTGCAGAATACTGTATTGTATTTATTTTATTAAAATGTATTGTATTTTGTGTTTTTAATGATGTAAGCCGCCTTGAGTCTTAGGGGAAGAGTGGAGTAGACAAATAAATAAATACATAAATAAATAAAATAAAGTAAAGTTACTGTAATGTGAATGAAATGAGAGGCAAATATAACAGTCAGACAGTAAAACACCTGGCTCCAGGCAAGATCTGGTGCACCTGACACATTTCTCTAGCCCCTATGATTTAAATTCTGCACTACCCCACTTAAGCCTAAAACAAAACAAAAAAACAAAAAACCTAGGTATAGTTATCCTTCCAAAAATTTGATTATACAGTAAGGCAAGAGTAATGCTGAATTTTCTTCCAAAATATCTTAGCTGGAATGGGCAGCTCTGAGAGATGTGAACTGCATTTATTTCATTTATTCCAACTGTTTCAATGGGACTTTGAAGCTTAGGTTTTGTGCTGACATTTTATGAGTCAATTTTAAAGCCCATCTACATTTTTCTTACACTTGATGGCTCACCTGGTGGGCTGCCATGCCCTGCTGCAGCTGTAGCAATGGCAAAAGCAGAAGCTGGAGAAACAGAACAGTGACTGTTGTCAGTAGTCTGCACTGTAAAGAGAGCAGACAAATGAAGGTCAACAGCTTGTATTCTGATGAAGTTTTGAAATTTTTTTGAAAAAATCAAATCCTTACGATGACACCTCCTTGCACCTGTTAAAAGTAGTGAGAGCACAGCACTTTACTTAAATATTAATTTTATTTATTTATTTAAAAATTTGATAACCTGCCACCTCCTGCCTAGGCAGCCCCGGGTGGAGTACAATAGAAAAGGAAATATAAAATGTAAATATAATACAAGTAAATACAATTAAAACACATAAAACTCCAAATGGGTCATAACAGCCCCACCTCCCAACCCAGCCCCAACCCTCCCACTACCCATCTCCCCCACCAAAAGCCTGGCGGAACAACTAAGTTTTACATTGATGCCTGAGGGAGAGGAGATCCGGGGACCGGCGGACTTCCACCAGGAGGGAGCTCCACAAACGAGGTGCGGCAACTGAGAATACGCGTGTACTTTATACCTTGTTAAAAAAGAAGTATACATCAAATGGCAAAAATATTAGGAAGAGATTCATGGTTTGATTTTTATTCCCAGATCATACCAATAAATAATGCTGTTTGGCACAATGGATGGCACTGCTGTGGAAAGAATAAAGTTTATTCAAACAAAAGACAAAACATGATAAAATGGCTTTTTCAAAAGTTGCAGAAGTACTACAAGAAATAGGGAGTTAGATCTGCAGTCTCTGAATTTCCCATAGTCACCATAAGCAAAATAAAAATAATAGTACTTGATTAGCTTGGCAAAAAGCCATTGCTTAAACAAACAAACATAAAAACACAAAAACAAAAACAATGGGGTCAGACAAATAAAAATTGATATTAAGTTAATAAGCAGATATGGGGCTTCTCTGGAATGTCTCACATGAGTAAAGGCAGCAGTACCAGTCCCTTAGATGGCAATATTCAGCAGATGCACATTTTAAATATAAAACATTTAAAATAATTTCTTTCTGCGGTTGCTACCAAAAATTAGCAGATCTTTGCAATACTCAGAGTTGTTTCTTTGCAGAGAATTTTGTGACTATCTTTGTTTTACACTTCCTGAATTTTCAATACCAAAATAGGCATACAGTCTCAAACAGCCAGCAAATAAGAGATATGGGTGGTTTAAAATTACTCCAAAATGTTTTAGTAATTTATTATTGGTAATTTGAGCGAACTACACTTACAGCCAAAATAAATGACTTGAAATCTATATTTCAAAAGATTAGAGCATTCTAAATATTTATGAGCAAAACAAATTGTCTTCTGCTGATGGGAAGGAGCCACCTGAGAGCTATCAGAATAATTTCAACTCTCCTTTTCCCAATTTAGCTAAGTAATTTACTCATATCACAGAATGAGTAATCTGATACCATCTGTCCATTTTCAGTGTCACCAATGGAAGAACAAATACAGTTATTTCCCATTAACAAATAAAGGGAATTGTTCATCTCATCACTGTATACAATGCCCAAGTGCCCCCATAGTGGCTCATACAAATCTGTTAATGTCTGCGGAATTCCCACAAGAAGATTAGGATCAAAAATTTTCTTTAACAAATGTTGGTCCTGTCCAAAATATTGCATAGTATATCATTATCTTTAACCCTAGTAGGCTTTCCAACCTTATGTAGTTTCGCCACATATGCAACTCCCTCCCTGATTAAATCTGCTCTGCTCTTTCCCTCCCAACCTTCAAATCCTTCCTGATAACCTACCTCTTCCATCAGGCTTTCCCTAGCTCCTTATTCCCATTGCCTGACCCCACTGATATCTCCTCTTCCATCCTTCACTCAGGGTCCCCTACTTCCCTGTAACCGGCCCCAGGCATGTGCCACATGTGCAGACCGCACATGGCCCCGCGGCTAGCTGGGGCCCCACACTTGCATGGCTGGGCAGCAGGCTGCTGCCAGCTTCTCCCCCAATAAGTTCTTCTGCCTCCCCTCCCTGGCTCCGGTTCCCATCCCTCACCTGCCTCTGCCTCTGCCTCCTAGTAGTGTTCCAGCAGCAGCGGATCGGACTGGGAGAGAAAGCTGTTTGTTTACAAACAACTCCCCACGTGAGTGATCAGAAGGTTATTACCTTGCAAAGAAAGTTCTTCGAGATGGTTCCCAACATTCTCACAACTGGGTTGTGCATGCTTACCCTATTCAAACAACAGACCACATGATGGTCTCGAGCACCTCTAGTATAAAAAGCACTCTCCCCCTCAGAATGACATTCCTTACAACCCTTTATAGGAATATAAGAGAAAAATTCCATGCGGGGCTGGAAGGTTGGGTGTTGTGAGAATGTGGGGATGCGTGTTAGGTGGGCGCGCACGCGCCCCCACTCACCATGGGCGCGTGCACTGCATTGTTCACACGGGGCTCCCCCACCCATGAACACACAGAAATCTACATGTTCATGGGTGGGAGAGGCCCGTGTAAAAAGGGCCACATTCTCACAACTGTCTTAATTATACTCTTAGTTAGGAATTTAGGATGTAAAGCAATATATATTCTATCTTGGAAAATAAATCTACAAATATGGTTCTGAGATTATTATGGCTGCTATGTCACTAACTTTTCTTAATGAAGTTATTGCTAACAGAAATACTGTCTTTAAACCCGCACCCCATAACCAGTTCATTTGTGCCTCCCATATAATCAATTCACGCTGCCCCAGGGGGCACAAATTAAATGGTTATGGAAGGGGGGGGCAGCGTGAATTGATTATATGGGGGCAGAGGCGCAAATGAACTGGCTATGGCGTGGGGGCAGCATGAACTGATTATAGAGGCACAACTAAACGTGTGTGTGTGTGTATATATATATATATATATATATATATATATATATATATATATATATATACACACATACACACCCCAATATATATATCTTTTCATGGCATAATGCGCTTAATAAGATAGCTGCATTTTGGGTGTCTGGTGTGTTTGATAGCAGCAGCACTTCTGGACCGATCGCACTGCATGCGGACTGGCAGCAAGAAGCAACAGGCCCTGGAGACCCGACTGGCTAAGCTCACCCCCTCCTCCAGTAAGGCAGTGGACGCAGTTAGTCTCTCTCTGCCTCATTGCCCGCCCGGCTGCCCCTGCAGTGGAACCAGTCCTGGGGAGTGGTGGTAGACCCTCGGCTGGAGAGGTGGGGGGAAAGCATTGGGAGGTCATGCTTGTCTATGGCCACTTGGCTGAGCACCAGTTAAGGCAGCCAAGGGGTGCCAAACCGGGGGTGGGGGAGAAGCATGGGGAGGTCATGTTTCTCCATGGTTGTTCGGAGTGATGGAGAATGGGAATCCTTCCTGTCCAGAGGGAGTAAATGGCCTCACAAACCCTGGGGCCAGTCCTGCCTGTAACTAAGTTACATGTGTGCACCCGTGACTTCTCAACTTCATGAAAATATCCACATCTCTCCCTATGTTCCCCTTCCCCTTGTCTCCCCTCCCTTGTATTTACTATATTGTAACCTCCTTGGGATAGAGGATTACAATCTAGTCTCTGATTAATGATTGTACAGCATCAGGTATGTTGCTGGTGCTATATAAATAAAAACAACAACAACAACAATTATGTAGAAAATTATTATTCACATTTTGCTGGTTTTTTACATCTGAAAAAGAAGCAAAAATACAAACTAAGCAAATTATGTAAAAGTTAATATTTACACTAGAAAAGAGACTAGATTAAGAATTTCTACTTCAAGACACTGTTTCTTACCTCCTGACTGTCTATAGCGAAGATGTCGTGGAGTTGAAGGGGATCGACATGGGGAAAGTTCAGGTGTATCCACTGTGGAGGCGCTTTCGAGAATCGTTCGGTCCACTGACACAGATTCTAGAACCGCTGCTTTAAAAGAGCATGTACTTTAATACAGAGACAATCATTTAGTTTCCCTCTCATTAAAAAGTGTAAATGTTAATTTCAAAATAGCAAGAGATTTAAGCAAGAGTACAATAGCTTTAGGACCAAAAGTCATAATTTCACGGCAGGTGTGGAGAATGTCAGACCCAGGAGCCAATTGGGTCCACAGTTTTTATTTGGCCCCTTTCTAGTGCCTGGATCAGGTCCCTGGATCCAGTTTTTCGGTAAGCACCGAAAAACTGAGCTCAATATAAGGAAGCTGAGATAAAGACATCAGGGGCGTAGCGTCCATTGAGCGAACCTGGCATAAAGCCGGGGGCCTCTAGGTCCCAGGGGCCGCTGCCTTGCCCTGTCGCGGGGGCAGCCCCACGTCTGGGCTGAGCTGGAGGAGGCCTGGGTGCTGGGCACCCCCACATCCTGGGGGAGTCCCCATCCCTCACCTGCCTCTGCCTGCTAGTAGACCTGCAGCAGCAGGGACACTGGGACACCGATCATAAAGCTGTTTGTAAATAAACTCCTCCCCATGTGAACGATCAGAAGGTTGTTGCCTTGTAAAGAAGGTTCTTCGAGATGGTTCTCAAAATTCTCACAACTTGGTTGTGCATGCTCACCCTATTCAAATAATAGACCACATGATGGTCTCGAGCTCCTCTAGTATAAAAAGCGCTCTCCCCCTCAGAAGGACAGTTCCTTCCAACCTTTTCTAGGTATATAATAAAATTCCATGCAGGGCTGAAAGGGTGGGTGTTGTGAGAATGTTAGGAGACATCGCAAAGAACCTTGTTTACAAGGCAGCAACTTTCTGTTCTTCTTCGAGTGGCTCCTCACAGGCCCTTTTTACACAGCTCCACTGGGTGGGAGGGTCTGTGCGCAGGGCATGCACATGACCGCACATGCATTTATTATTATTATTAACAAACATTTATATAGCGCCAGCAGTGTACATGGCACTTTACAAAGTAATAAAATAGACACGGTCCCTGCCCCTAGGGCTTACAATCTGAGCGACAGGAGCTGGGGGAGAGACATAGGAAGGGGAACAGAGGGAGAGACAAGGGGTCTAACATTCATGAAGATGCGAGGTCTCAAGTGCACGTACTTGGCTTGGTTACGATGAGAATGACAGCAGGCAGGTCCATGTGGCAAGGATAAGGGTAAACAGATCGTAGGTATAGGAATAGTGGCTCAGCAGGATAAAGAGTCAGACAGAGCAGAGCGAAAGAGGTGAGTTTTAAGGAGAGATTTGAAGGTATGAAGGGAGGGGGCAAGGCGGATGTGGACAGGGAGGGAGTTCCAGGCATGGGGGGCAGCAAGTGAGAAGGGACGAAGGCGCTTAGGGGAGCAGGGAAGGCGTGGAAGGGTGAGAGAAGGGACAGAGGAGGAGCGAAGTGCACGGGCTGGAGTATGGAGGGCGATAAGTGCAGAGAGGTAGGGGGGAGCAAGGTTGTGAAGAGCTTTATAGGTGAAGATATAACCCCACTCATCTGCACCAATGGAGCAACCGCTGTTTCCCCCAATTGCTCCGTGCATGGGGACGAGTGGGGGGGTGAGTGGGGATGCATGTTAGGCGGGCACATGTACCCCTACTCATCGCAGGCACCACATTGTTCACACGGGACTCTCCCACCCACCCATGAACACACAGAAAACTCTGTGTTCATGGGTGGGAGAGGCCCATGTAAAAAGGGCCACGTTCTCACAACTGTCTTACTTATACTATCTTAGGTAGGAATTTAGGATGTCAAGCAATATCTATTCTATCCTGGAAAATCTGCAAATATGGTTCTGACATTATTATGGCTGCTATTTCACTAACTCTTCTTAATGAAGTTATTTCTAAAAGGAATACTGTCTTTAAACCTCCACCCCATAACTAGTTCATTTGTGCACCCCATATAATCAATTCATGCTGCCCCGGGGGTGCAAATAAACTGGTTATGGGTGGGGGGCAGAAATAGTTATGGGTGGGGAGGAAGCATGAATTGATTATATGGGGACAGGAGCACAAATGAACTGGTTATGGGTTGGGGGCAGCATTAATTGATTATGGGGTCACAACTGAACTGGTTATTTTATCTATCTATCTTTCTATCTATCTCTTTGTATGGCATAATGCGCTTAATAGGCTGGCTGAATTTTGGATGTCTTGTGTGTTTAATAGCAACACTCCCAGGCCTGCCGAGTCGGGCAGCACCCCTAGGCCCACTACCGGGACACAAAGAGGGGGGCCCATTTTGACTTATTGGCCAGGGGCCCATTCCCCGCTAGCTACACCCCTGAAAGACATGTACACAAGGACAGGGGCCAGATCTATGGCACAGATCCATGATGTGGACCCTTCTCTTCCTGAGCACAACCCTTAAGCACCCCTGCGCCAAACTTCTATGCAGCCCACAGAACTTGTACTAATTTTCAAAGTGGCCCATGGGAGGGGGAACGTTCCCCACTCCTGTTTTAAAGACACAATTTGCATCTAAGATGGCTTCTTTCTCAGAGATGAATGTAACATAAGCAGGGAAGAAGCTGGTGTCTTAGGCCCTTTTCACACAGGCGCCCCCCTCCTCCCCCCCACGAACACCGCAGCAGGTGGGGGGGTGGTACCCGCAGTGGGTGGGGGGGTGCGCGCTCCCACACTCCACCCATCACCCACACACGGAGTAACAGGCTCCAATGCTGATTGCTTTGTGTATGGAGATGGGTGGAAATGGGTATGCACCTGTGGGAACGGGCGCACACCCACCTCCACCCTCTGCGGGCACACACCCATCCCCCCACCCACCGCGGCCCGTTTTAAAAGGTCCTTAATCTCAGTTTACAGAGAACACAGAAGGATTAAATCTCATACTATAATACAAAAATGCATATAAAGTACAATCAAATGCTCTTTGTAATCAATGGGAATTTAGCTTCAATGGGAGCAGAAGTAGGCCTATAACTACGTAGTAAATTATGTTATTTTCTTCACACCATACGTCTATCTGTCATTAATGTGTCATTAAGAACCTTTTAACACCACTGATTTTTATTTTCAAACGTGACGGTGGAACGGTTTAACCTACTTTAGCACGGGTTAAACCAGGGGCCACCATCACGTTGAAAGGCAGCTGCCAGATGTTTCCCCTGTCTGGCTCCCAACAGCGGTGGGGGCTAGACCAGGCTGTGATTCATGTCTGAAAGCCTGCTTTACTTACCATGGTCTGGAGTGGAGGGGCTTGTGCTATGGCGGACGTCACTGGCTGCCCATCAGGGAGGGGGAAGCGGGCCACTGCATGCAGCCCAGCTCCCCGCCCTCCCTGACAACCAGTTCCCCATTACATCAGTTTGGGGGCCTGGCCAAATCCCGACCCGGTCCAATACCAGACCGGTTCAGTCTATGGCGGCGCTCAGGCACCATCACGTTAGTTTTCACCCACCGTCTTTTTGTACGTTAATCCTGTAAACTGTCAGAGCTATTAATTCATGTAGTGTCAGCTAATGATTACTTAAAAGCTACCCCAAGCACCTTCTAGCATAACTTTTCAACAACAAACAACAACAACAAAATCGGTAAAACATCAGGCATTTTGACAGGTTCCAATGACATAATAGCAACAAAACATATAAATAAGGAAGATGTAAACTTAATAAAAGACAACAAAGACTAAGCTGTCAGTTTTAAAAATAGCTGTGTCATGGTTTTGCATCTACTCTGAAAACTATCCAGTCGAACACAAATGTGATGCCGTTTAAAAACACACGATCCAGACACCAGGCAGGAGAGCAACATGAATAAGTGATTATATATAATCTCAACACTGTGTTAAAATACATATGAACAGCACCCTCAGAGTTCATTGCCCCCTTGAGAAGTATTTCAATCAAAAGAATTAAAAATGAATAGTCATAACAGTATTCTGTGGGAAGGGATTGGTTTTGTGCCAAAATAAAAAAATAAAGAAATAATATTTCTACAAAGCTTATTCATTTTAATCTACAATAGCTTTGAAGAATTTCTCCTCTGCAGAAAAAGTATTGCACGTAGTAGTGTGGTTCTCCGGCTTCTTAGCGCCAGCACAAGTCAGCATATAACATTTGTGGAACGTTCTCTCTCCTACTAAGTAATAAAGGCTCTGCCTCTACAGCTTTGCTGCAGGATAGGTGTCATGGGTTTGGGAGTCCGCACCCCCCACTTTACCGGGTCTGAGTGACTCAGTTTCCCTTGCGCACAGTTCTCTTGAATCAGTTCTCTCTCTCTCTTTTTCCTCCTGATTTATTTTTGCCATTCTGAATTCATGTTCCATCCTCATTCTGGCCATCTCGAGTTCAGAGTTTGAACCTTGTCCCCCTGGCTGCTGGTCAGTTGGAGGGGGGTTTGGGGCCCCGTTTGGCAGTGCGTTTCCATCTGCATCTGCTGGTTGCGGGTTGGGTGGAGAGGGGCCTGGAGGGGGATTTGCTGCCACCGCCCCATCCCCATCCGCTGCATTCGTGCTCATTTCAAACTCCTGTATCAGCTGTTTCAGTTGCTGCTTTGTTTTTCCCTCTGTTTGGAAGTTTCTGGCTTGTGCCTCTTTTTCCAATTCTAGCTTCAAGAGCTTGAAAAAGCGCTTTGGCAGCCCTATTTTGACACTTTCCCTGGCCCGAAATTAAGATTAAAATAACAAACTTAACACACTCTGTTCAAGTATCTGCTAGTTTCCACCTTCTCAGAGCTGCCAACTCCTGGGTTTTCTGGCTCTGCAGTTTTTGGAATGTACTCTACTCAGAGGAGTCCAGTCACCTGGGAATGCTCCTCTACTGTCTACACATTGGTCCACAAGCTGAGCGTTTACTCCTACTCGTTGGGGCACCACTGTCACCAGTTTGGGAGTCCGCACCCCCCACTTTACTGGGTTTGAGTGACTCAGTTTCCCTTGCGCACAGTTCTCTTGAATTAGTTCTCTCTCTGGCTAATTCAAGTGTGCCACAATTAAACTTTGTCACACAAGGGCCCAATCCTTCCCGTTTACAGACTCTTTACTCTCTGGGTTCGCAAGAGCTTGAGGGCTCTTGTGGCTCACTTGTGTTCCAATATTAGACATTGGCCACTTCTTCATAAAACAAGAAGTCAGTTTATTGATTACATAAACAAGATAGTTAAACAGAGTGGTAACTAGAAATCAAAGGTAAATATAACGCATTCCCAACTTATACTGGTTGAGTTCCTAAGTTATTCATCTTACCCCTAGCAAGGTCCATAAGTTCTTCTCAGTCCTTGATGTAAGCGACTGGGTCTCCAGACTTAGAGTTGCTAGAAAGCAAAGTCCTTCCTCTCAGTTCATGGCTTCCAGCTGCTGCCTTTCGTATGTAGATGCTCAAGCTGGCCTTTGCAAGAAGTGTCCTCTTTCTTTGTATCTTCCTCCCATTTAAATAGGCATTTATTTAGGCTCCTTTGTCTCAGATTTCCCGCCTTGGGGATCGTGGTTCAGGGCATGTAGCCAACCCAGGTACACATGGAAGTTCATTAACATCTCCACAGGCTGTCTAGCAAGCCAGATGTTTTGAATACACTTTCTGTTATCTCTTGTAGTTCCTGTAGACTGGTGACGTGTGAGAGGCCTAATTTGAGTTCTACAGTTCTCAGAGTTAACATTACAAACATGTGGAACCTTTGACCTTACATAGTGTACATGTATAGTAACATTACATCCATGTGAAACCCTTGGCACCACACATTTACCGAACATGTAGTCCCGTGTTACCCGTGTGTGACCCCACGTTTCTCCATGACAATAGGTTCCTAAATGGCTATTAGTCAATTAGGTTAGGGGGGATACAACCTCTGATGGTCAGGAGCTGGGAGGGAACAGCAGAGAATGGATTATTCCATTATGGGTACTTCTCCAAAGTAACCAGTCCGAGAGTGGCCACTGTTGGGAGACAGAATGCTGGGCTTGATGGACCATTGGTCTAACCCACTATGGCAAATTATGATCTTATGGACTAAGACGTTTGCAACCTAAATTCAAGATCCCTCTGGCAACAGCACTAGACAATTCTAATATTTATTTTATCAATTTTTATCTCGTCCTTCCCTCAGAGGATCAGGGCGGCTTACAGAAATATATAATATATATAAAAATAACACAAAAACTTACATAAAAACATATAAAAAACAATTTAAAAGAAACTGTAAACCCCACCTTCCAACCCTCTCCCTAACCCTTCCACCCAAACTCCTGGCCAAACAAAAAGGTCTTACATCTCTTCCAAAAGGCAAACAGGCTCGGGCTTAGGCGAATCTCCAGGTAGAGAGAGTTCCATAAATATGGAGCAACCACTGAGAATGTCTCTCTGCGTGCTCTCGTTGTACAACCTCACAGGCAGTTGGTACTCACAAGAGAGCACCCTTGGCTAACCTCAAAGGCTGCGATGGAACATAAGGGAGGAGGCGGTCTTTCAGTTACCTGGGCCCATGTTGTTTAGGGCTTTATAGATCAAAACCAGCACCTTGAATTCTACCCAGAAAGCTATTGGCAGCCATGGCAGATTCTAGATCACTGGTGTAACGTGCTTCTGGTGACTGACCTCCAACAGAAGGCGCAGCAATGAATCCAAGAGCACCTCAACACTGCGAATCTGAGTGATCAAAGGAGGCTGGACCACGTCAATAAGAGCAATACCTATTTCCCCCAGGTCACATGGCCAGCCAACCATCATCACCTCAGTCTTATCTGGATTCAGCTTCAATCAGCTCACCTGTATCCAGTCCCCAGAGGCAGCCAGGCACCTGGTAAGCACCAAGACTGCAAGGCCTGGGTCAGATGAAAGAGAGAGACTAGAGTTCGGTGTCTTCAGCATACTGATGGCACTTCACTCCAAATCTCCTAACTATCTCACCCAGGGGCTTCAGATTTATTTATTTATTTTATTTATATTTGTTAGCCGCCCCCTCATGCCTACGGCATCTCAGGGCGGCTTACAGCATAAAAACACACAATCAAATTCATGAAAACAATTTTTAAAAAATACAATCCCCCCCTACCCCACCCTCGCCTCTGAAGGCCTGGGCGAACAGCCAGGTCTTGCAGGCTCGCCGAAACGCCAACAAACCTGGGGCCAGACGGGCTTCCTCCAGGAGGGAATTCCAGAGCCTCGGCCCGGCCACTGAGAATGCCCTCTCCATTGTGCCCCCACTTTACACGGGGGACCTCCAAAAAGGCGCCCCTGGTGGACCGCAGGGATCGCTCTGAGGCACGGAGGGCGAGGCAGTCCTCAAGGTATGAGGGGCCCAGACCGTGTAGGGCTTTATAGATCAACACTACCACCTTGAACAGGAGTGGGGACAAGATGAAACCCTGTAGGACCCCACAGGGGAGCTCCCAAAGGAAGCCATTGACAAGCCCAGTCAGCAACGGCCCTTTTACCAGCCAGGACGGGCATGGATCCAGTTCATAACTGGTTGCTCACACCACTCCAAGCACAGCCACCACATCGGTAGGTGAGACAAATTGAAGTCAAAGACTGGGCTTCTCCAACCCCAAACACAGCAGGCAGCCAGAGACTAACTCCAGGTGAAGAAAGCCAGAATTTAATAAGCTGTTCACCACCTGGAAGAGCTCTGCCGGACAGCACTTTGCAGACGCTATGGCAGCAGCATAGAAAACTTTCTTCATCGCCACCATGGCACAGTCCTTCAAAAACAGTCTGTGCTGCAATCAGTCAGTTTTGACACTGTAACCCGGTGTCTGGCTGCGGTGGGGGATTGGTTGAGGGTGAGCTGTCCGAAGCTGAATCCAGGTAAGACAGAGGTGGTATTGGTGGGAAGGGGCAAGGGAGTGGAGGTCCCCATCACTGATGGGGTGTGACCCTCCTTGGTCCCTCAGGTTCAGAGTCTGGGAGTACTCGACACACAACTCCGCCTGGATGCCCAGGTGATGGCTGTGGCGAGGAGTGCATTTTGTAAGTTACATCTGGTTTGTTGTCTTTGGCCTTATATCTTAGGCTCTGATCTGACCACCACCGTCATCCATGCATTCATCACTTTGAGATTGGACTACTGTAATGCACTCTGGTGACAACCCGGAGACTGCAGCTGGTGCAAAATGCGACGACTCACCTCCTGATGGGAACGGGCCGCTGTGAGCACATATGACACCAGTGCTCCACTCGCTGCACTGGCTGTCTAGTCTTCTGGGCCTGATTCAAGCTGTTGGTTATTACCTTTAAAGCCCTATACGGCCTGGGCCCTGTGTACCTGTGGGACAGCCTCACTCCACATTTCCTGGATCGACCCAGTGGTCGGTCGGGGGCACCCTCTTGGAGGTCCCCTTGGTATCCCCAGTGGCGACGTTCGAGAGGGTGTTCTTGGTGGCCACGCCTCAGCTGTGGAACTCCCTCCCAGTGGAGGTTTGCCTTTCCCCGGATCTCCCCTCCTTCCGCAGACAATAAGACCTGGCTGTTTTGGCAGGCATTTGGTGACAGGGACAGGTAGTGGATGGGGTTTCTTTTGAGGGGCTGGGGGGGGGCGCGTTATTCGGGCCTCATTTGTTTATAAATTTTAAATTTTTAATGGTTTTACGTTGTATTTTTGTATTTTTTATATTCTGTTTTTATTATTCACCGTATGCTGCCCCAAGCTGCCATTGGGCAGGAGGGGGCAGGTTATAAACTATTAAATAAATACATAAATAAAGTTGAGCATCACCTAGCTCTGTCTATCCTTGCACTTTAGCAATATCAAGTTCTCCATATACCAGGGAGACTGCAGTGCAGATATACCTGCACTGCCAAAGTGGAGGAAGCAGAAGTTGATAGCCTGGATCAACACAGCAGACCACAATCAACCAGGACATCGACAGAGAAGCTGTCAAGGTCAGCGAGTAAATCCCTCAGTGTTCTAGAATCCTATTTGATCCATTAAGTCTTCAGGGGTGAACCATATGAGCTGGTCCACCACCCCAACGGGGGCAAAGGATGGCAGGGATCTGGGCCCTCAGAAGACAATGATCCAACCATGACAACAGTATCATAGTGACACCCCCAATAATCAGACCGTTTCCATGCCAGTGTAGAACAAAAGATCCAATGTGTGTTCAGCCTCATGTGTCGGGCCAGATATTATCTGGGATAGGTCCATGGTTGTCATGGTGGCCATGAACTCCTGCTCTGCCCATGAAAGGCAATAAGTCTGGGTGATTTCAACACCACCTCTGAGACAAGCTTGTCTAGAGGAGTCAGGAAGTCTGCCATGCAGTGGGGTGGTTGGTACGCCAGTAGAATCCACAATCTATCCCAGTTCTCCAAAACTAGGTGAACACACACCATGTTGGATAAGTCAGACACCGGACACGTTTGACAGACAAGATTGTCCTTATAGACCACTGCCACTCCACCACCACCACCCACGGCTCTCAATGCTAGGCTGATGCTTCACCTAGTACCCTGTCGGCACCATCTGGGCCAACACAGACCCAGAACCCTCATCCGGCCAAGTCTCGGTAATACACATGAGATCAGTAGCCTCATCCTGGATGACAGTGGTTTTATTCACCACAACCTTGTGTTAAGCAGCACCAGTGACTGATAAGAGGCTCCGATGAGGGGACAAGTTGCTGGTCAGGATGTATTCAGTGCAAATTGAGTCTGGTATAGAGGGCCTCCACCTTGTGTTTGATTTGGCCAGGGACAGATTAGGGATCCTGCTGATATACCATGCACCCCACCATGCAGCAGCATCCCTGACTGCTCTAGTTGACCTGGTGTTGGAGGTGGTCTTGAGGTCCCTCAGGCTTATAGTCTTGGAGGATTTCAACATTCACACCCAGGCCGGGTTGTGTGGGGCAGAGCAGGAGTTCATGGTCTCTGTGGCAACCATGGGCCTGTCCCAGGTTGTGGTTGGCCCGACACATGAGAGGGGGCATAATCTGGACCTGGAATTTTGCACTAACCTTGAGGCGGGGGTCCTATGATTGGAGGTGTTATGGTGTCACTTTTATCATGGTTGGACCATTACCTCCTGAAGGCCCTCGTCCCAGCGCACGTATGCCCCCAGCAGGGTGTGGGACCTATTAGGTTGGTCCACCCCTGGAGACTTATGGAACCAGAAGGATTCCAAAATGCTCTGAGGGAGCTACTCTTGGATCACGACGGCCATTCGATTGATGCCCTTGCGGCCAAGTGGAATGATCTCCTGGTGGAGGCAACTGATTGAGTGGCTCCCAGGCGTCTGCTTCCTGCGCTTCGGCATCGCAGGTCCCCATGGTTCACAGAAGACCTGGGACGGCAGAAGCGTGAGGGGAGGCGGTTACAGCGTTGGTGGCCCTGTAGTCATGCAGAAGACAACCAATTGCGGCATAAACTATTTTTGAAGGATTATGTCATGGCCGTGCGGGCAGCAAAGAAAAGATTCTTTGCTGCCAGCATAACATCTGCTTAATTGTGTCCAGTGGAGCTTTTCCAAGTGGTGAGGGGTCTGGTCAGTCCAGTCTGCCTCCACCTAGAACTGGAGTCATCCAGTGCCCCCTGTGACTTGTTTATGGTGTATTTTGCAGATAAGATCGTTCACGTTCACCATGACTTCAACTCTGCCTTTTCTGAGGTTGTGGCAGAGTCAGGGGTGTGAATGCCCCATCTTCTTGTACTTTGTGGGATCAGTTTCAGTTGATGTTGCAGGGAGCCATTGGGGCCATTTCATTGGGGACTCTAGAACTCCCTCACGGAGAAAGCCCGCCTGGCCCCAGGTCTGCTGGCATTCCATCGAGCCTGCAAGACCTGGCTGTTCATCCAGGCCTTTGAAGGGGAGGAGGGGAAGTTGGGGATACTGGGAATTGGGGGGTGGTTGGAGGAATTTTTTTAAATTTCCTTGTTGATGGCTTTTAAAAACTTTTTATTGTTAATTGTATTGTTGTAAGCCGCCCCGACATGCCGTAGGCTAAAAAAATGCTTTTAAAAATTAAAAATAAAATTACTGGCTGGGGTGATCAACACCTCCCTGTGGGAAGGCAGAGTGCTGGATTGCCTAAAAGAGGCTATGGTTGGGCCCCCGCTCAAGAAGCCATTGCTTGACGTTGAGTCTCCCGCCAGTTATTGGCCTGTCTCCTAATCTTCCCTTTTTTGGGAAGGTTATTGAACAAGCAGTGGCTCGGTAGCTCCAGGCGCATCTGGATCGCATCCATTTCTTGGACCTTTCACAGTCTGGCTTTTGTTCGAGTTATGGCATTGAGACTGTGCTTGTGGCTTTGGTCGATGACCTGCGGGTGGAGTTAGCCAGGGGCAATTCGACCCTGCTAATACTACTGAACCAGTTAGTGGCTTTTTATACAGTTGATCATGAGGTGTTGGTGACTCACCAGCAGGACCAAGCTAGGGTGGACGGGACCGTTCTTCAATGGTTCTGTTCCTTGGTAGTCAGAAGGTCTCAGGAGGTGGCACTGGGGGACTGTTCATCGCCTTCAGGGGCCTCCCGCAGGGTTTTATTCTGTCCTCACTCTTGTTCAATGTGTACATGCAGCTGCTGGGGGAGGTCGTACACAGATTTGTGGTCAGTGTCATCAGTATGCTGATGACACCCAGATCTACCTCTCTTTTTCATCTGACCCAGAGCCAGTCTCAGTGTTTTCCTGATGTCTTGCAACCGTGGGGGACTGGATGAGGCGGAGTCGACTGAAGCTGGAGACGGAGGTGATGCTTGTTGGCAGGGTCAGTGATCTGGGATTTGTCCTCCCTTGGCCTCTCAGGTTCAGAGCCTTGGGTGCTCCTGGATCCCCAGTTGCACCTGGATGTCCAGGTGGCGGCTGTGGCTAGGACCAACTTTCACCAATTACACAAATAAAAAAATACATACATACATCTGGTGAGATGGCTCTAGCCATATATTTTGGATCAGGACCTTGCCACCATTATCCATGCATTCGTTACCTCAAGTCTGGACTATTGCAATGCACACTACGTGGAGCTACCCATGGTGACAGTCCGGAGGCTGCAGCTAGTGCAGAACGCTACAGCCTGTCTGCTTATGGGTGTCATGGGGGAAAGGGGGCAACACAGTCATTTGGGGCAATGGTTCACAGAATTAGGGGGCTGAGAAATATGTTAAAAGAGCAGCTGGTTGAGCTATGTGTGGCCAGGAACATACAATCATCCGGCCTCACTGCAGAACAGCTAAAACAGAAACTCAGGGAACAGGTGCAGCAACGGGTGCCAGAGGATGAACCCACCTCTGAAGAGGAAGAGGAAGGGAACACCAGCAGAGAGCTGCTGGAACGTAAGCAGTTAGAATGGGGACAACAAGTCCAATTACGACAGATGGAGATAGAGAAGGAGATGAAGTTGGAGGCAATGAAACTGGAAAAGGAGCACATGAAAATGGAAAAGGAAAATGAACGCGTGAAATTGGAAAATGAAAGGGAGCGCCTGAGGCTAAAACACGGAGGAAAAAGACAAACAGCAGCGGCGTTAATTGCAAATGGTGATGGAAACAGGGAAACTGCCCCCCAGAGAAACTCCCGAGCCAGCCAACACCACCAACCCAAGAGAACAGAGCATCCAACGTTACACACAACTAATCCCATCCTTCGGGGAGAAGATGTGCATAGAGGAATTCTTCTTCATGTTTGAGAAAATCTGCAGGTGCAATGAGGTACCAGCAGACCTGTGGGTGCCTGTGATTGTCCCGAGACTGACGAGTAAAGCACTGTCTGTGTATAATACACTAGAAGGTTCGAACACAACAGAGGGATCAAATGGTAATATTACTTCTGAATGCCTTAAAATGTCTGTTTTAGCTCACTATGAAGTGACACTAGAAGTGTATAGAGAGCGTTTTAGATCTCTTAATATTGAGGGGATAACCCACAAGGAATACGTATGTAAATTGAAAGATAACTTACTTAAATGGGTTAAGGGAAAGGATGTAAAATCTTTTCAAGAAGTGTTAGAACTAATTGCTTTAGAACAGTTCTTGAATGCATGTTCTATACCAGTTAAATCATGGGTTCTAGAGAGAAAGGTGATTACACTTGAAAAGGCAGCTGAGATTGGGGATGAGTATATGTGTACCGGACCCATGGAAGTGGCAGTAGTAGATAACTTGAAGCATGACCTTTTAATAGGAGATGATATATGGGGGTGACATACAGCCATGGCAGCTAGTCAGGCCTGTCAGGAAGAACAGGCCAAATCAATGCAACACCCCGAAGCAAGGGAAGAACAGGGACAGGAGTCTGGGAAGGAACCGGACACCGGGGTCCAAGGGAGGGTCCCCGAGGAACAGAGCCCTGAGAGCCAAACTGTGTTCATTTGTGTAGCCTCTAACAACACAGAGACAGAAACCTCTTACATACAGACCACACCCAGGGAAGGTCCCAGAGTAGAGGAGGTGCTTACGGACCAGGGTAGGCACAACCCAAGTCCAGACGTACAACCCTCAGACTTGGCAAAAGCCAGGGGAGGCACTGACTGAACCCCAGACAGAGTTCACAGTGCAGCTAGAAACTGACAGTACTCTGTCACGGATCAGAGAAGAGGCCACAGGCAGCTCCTCAGCAAATCAGGACAGAGGTATTTTCAAAAGGGAGCAGGGATTGCTGTATAGAGTCCCACCCCAGGGAGACAGAGGCTACCCCAATAAACAACTGGTAGTGCCACAAAAGTTTAGAGGGGATCTATTAAAATTAGCACATACATGCATCTTTGCAAGACACTTAGGAGTCTCAAAGACACTGAGCAGGTTAGAAGCCCTGTAGAAGGCCAGGGGTTTACAGGGATGTAAAAAGTTATTGCCAGACCTGTGACCCATGCCAAAAGCACAACAAGGGAACAGGCCCTAAGAAGGCCCCTTTGCATCCCCTGCCCATAATTGAAGGCCCTTTCCACAGAGTGGCTATGGACATAGTAGGGCCTGTAAAGAAGTTCTCAAGAACGGGGAAGAAATACTTTCTGGTTTTGATAGACTTCGCTACCAGATACCCAGAAGCTGAAGCCCTCACTAATATAGAGGCACCTGCAGTTATAGACGATCTGATAATCATATTTAGCAGAGTAGGTTTCCCTAAGGAGGTCCTGACAGACAGAGGCTTCAATTTTATGTCTAAGATATTTAAACACCTATGGAAAATATGTGACGTAGCTCACCTTATGGCAGCACCTTATCATCCACAGACAAACAGGTTGTGGAACGCTTTAATGGCACGCTTAAAATGATGCTAGCTAAATGTATGGAGCGCAAAGCAGGCAATTGGGATAAATTGATCCCATTTTTACTATTTGCATATAGAGAGGTCCCACGAGAATCTACGGGCTTCTCGCCGTTTGAACTACTCTTTGGGAAGAAAGTAAGGGGACCCCTAGACCTAATCAGAGAGTCCTGGGAAGGTGATAAAGAAATTGAAGGGGAACCCATAGCAAGATATGTCCAAAACCTCAGAGATACCATTAGGGAAATGCTAGCAGAAGCCAGAGGGAACCTTGAAGAGAGTCAGGGGAAACAAAAACAGATATATGATAGCACAGCCAAGGCGAGGACTTATGAATCAGGAGATTTAGTCCTCATTCTGAAGCCTCCAAACAAAATAGGAGGACACGCATCTTGGGAAGGCCCCGACCAGATACTGGAAAGAAAAAATGAAGTCACATACTATGTTGATAAACCCAACACCAAAGTGGGAGCCCAAGAATTCCACGTGAACAGGATTAAAATCTATCACGTTAGGGAAACAGAAGTAAATATGGTCTGTCTGGTAGAGGGAGATAGCTTACTGGACAATCTGCATACACCCTTACTTGACTTTTTCCAAGACATCAAAGGAGATCCGCCACTGGAAGCTGTAAATGTCTCCAACAAGCTGAGTGATTCACAGAGAAGGGAAATCCTAGAAGTTTTGGGGCAACATAACAATTTTTTTTCCAACAAACCGGGCAGGACCGATCTCATTGTACACAGAATAGACACAGGGACACTGGGACCAGTCAGGCCAGGACCCTTTCGTACAGCAGGAAAGATCAAGACTCAGACACAGAATGAAATACAGGAGATGTTAGAACTGGGGGTAATAGAAATCGCTGAGGGAGAGTGGGCAAGTCCAGTGGTGTTAGTCCCCAAGCCAGATGGGACAGTTCGGTTCTATGCAGATTATAGGAAGCTGAATGCCATAACTATTATTATTATTATTATTATCAGCAAACATTTATATAGCGCAAGCAATGTACCTGGTGCTTTACAAAGTAATTGAATAGACACGGTCCCTGCCCTAGGGCTTACAATTTGAGAGACGGGGGTGGGTGGGGAGACGAAGGAAGGGGAACAGAGGGAGACACAAGGAGTGTAACAGTCATGAGGATGTGAGGTCCCAGGTGCACGTGCTTAGCTTGGTTACATCGAGAATGATGGCTGGTTGGTCCAAGTACGCAGACCTTAGGTAACAGATTGTACTGGATAGAGGGTATCAGCAGGAGTTAGGTGAGGAGAACGAGGAGTCGGGGAGGGCAGAGCAGAAGAGGTGGGTCTTGAGGAGGGATTTGAAACGGATGTGGGCAGGGAGAGCGTTCCAGGTGTGGGGTGCAGCTAGGGAGAAGGGACGAAGGCGGTTAGGGGAGCAGGGGAGGCGTGGGAGAGCTAGACAGGGGAAAGAGTAAGGAGTGGAGTTCACGGACTGGAGTACGGAGGGAAATTAGCACAGAGAGGTAGCGGGGATGGTGCAAGTCCACAAATCAACTATAAAGTACACGCATTCTAAAATACACTGATGTTCCCTAGCTGTCCTCTTACCCTAGGGCACAATCCAGGTCCATCAGAGTCTATGGCTAAGGGTTAACTATGGCTAAGGGTTAAAATTTCTACGCCAGCTTTGGACTCTCCTGTTCTTCTTACCAGATACTGAGAACTGCTGGTGTCAGACAGTGGAGTCTGAGCTTTTCAAATTGGGCATTGCAAGAGATGCTCTGAAACCTTTAGGATATAAAGTTGCAGCATTCCTGATTAAACAAAGAATCACGGATCAAATGCTACAGGCTGAAAGTAGTGCCCTGGCTTCCCAAAGGATAGCTTTAGGCTATTCTCGTGAGTTCTTGCCCTCTCTACCTGCCAATTATTTCACTCAGTGGCCAGCCAATCAACAGCCTTATAACTGTATTACTTAATATATGTTTTATAACCAAGCCTAGCGTGCTTGTGTGTTTATTCGGCCCCGGGGGGTTCACTAAGGGGGTACCTCATCTAGGTGAGAGCCTAGAAGGACCTTTTTATATGAGACAATCCCACCATAAAGTCTTCCAAGTTACGGGTGGCCAGAGAAGGTTCTCTGAGTTACGGCTGGACTAGGAGAACAAGGGGAGGCATTTCTGGGGGTGCAGACCTTCGAAAGTTCCCTGAGTGCGGTGAGGGTTGCTGATCACTTGGGAACCCACGTGGGCACAGGCAACTGGGTTGCGGCTGGCCTAGTGGGTGCCCGGGGGACAGCCTAGAGAAATAGGGGGACCCTGATCCCGGTGACAATGGGGGCAGGTTATCGTGTGCACATTACTCCAGTTCTTTGTACCTGAGGAACCGCCTCATCCCCCATGCTCCAGGGCAGCCCCCACAGTCGTCTGGGGATGCCCGCCTGGAGGTCCCATGCTTTCGTCAGGTAGCCACTGTGAGGAGGGTGTTCTTGGTGACCATTCCGTGGTTGTGGAACATCCTTCCGGCAGAGATCTGCCTCTGCTCAGATTTGCTCACCTTCTGGTGGCAGTGTAACACCTGGCTGTTCCGCCAGGCGTTTGGTGGAGGGGATGCGTAGGGTGGGGTTGATGAGGGGGCTTTATTGTTTAATGCATTCGGTGGAATGGATTTTTAGATTTGTATTGTTTTATATATTGTTTATGTTGATGTTGAATATGTAAGCCAATCCGAGCTGCCCAAGGCAGGAGAGGCAGAGGTATTAAATATGTAAATAAATAAATACCTCCCCATGCCAGACACACCCTCAACTGGTTCAACAGCTGCCCCAATGACTCCCCCTGAGGAAATTCCCCCTCCCCTGGCTACAAAAGAAGCAAGAGGGCATCCTCTGAACCTGTCAGCCCCAGAAAAAAATTGGCCACGGAGGCAGGCCAGCAAACTACCCTACCCACATATCCTTGCCCCTCCCTCATTTCAACACCTTTATTCCCCACACCCATATGCCTTCCTCTCACAAAGAGGTCATGGGATACCCCTCCCCATTCCTGACTCAATCCCACCCTCCCCAAAAAGAAATTCTTCCCAATTTCCCTAACTCATCCAAACCACCCTATTTCCTCACCTATAATAGAACCCCTGCCCATACCCACCTGCACTGGGGGGGCCATGGCACCAGTCCCCACTCCTAAACCTCTATGCCTGTATCTCCCCTCTCATTGAGGGTCAAGGCATAACCCATTCACAGGCACTCCAAATCCTCCACTTCCCCATCCTTCACTTGCCCATAGCCCGCCCTCTCACTGGGGAGAGCATGGCACTCCCCTTCCCCATGACCAAACCCCCTCCCACAGGGGGACTAGGGCACTCCCTCCCCCCCAAACCCTCTTACCCATAATCCCCCTCACAAGAGGTTTATGGAAAAGCTCTTCCCTCTCCCAACTCTGCCCATACCATCCACATCCTACCAACTTAAGAACAATTTGAAACAGCCTTGATACAACAAACTCACGCACTGTGTGACCTTGCGTCAGTCACGGGATTGTTGTGAGGATTGAAAAGTTGTGTTATATGTAAAGCCTCCAAGTGCCATGACAGGGGGGTGCTATATAATAACCATTATTAATTATTATTATCATTAAACATCTTCATGTCCCCCTGCCCCTCAACAAGCCCACAAATGCTTTTTGGAAGCTGCTGCAGGCTACCACCTGCAGGCAACAAAAGCCTTTTAAAGTCCTGGAGAGGGTGGGGGCAGGGTTGCAGGTCCCCCGTGTTCCAACAGAAGCTCTCCCAGAAGTAACAACTCCTCTCCCTTCAGCAAGCAATGAAGACCATGACTGTCTTTATTTTATTGTTTTAATTGATAATGTAGTATGCGAAAATATATTACACCAATATATAACCGTTTGTATTTGACACCATAAGTCAAATTCTGCTATTCCACTGACTTCAGTGGGACCACACTGGTGCAGAGACAACTATGCATAAAACATAATATAATCCTTGTCTAAGAGTATAATCTCCCATTATATGACCCATTTTAATGTCCATCCTACAAAAGGTGCATATACACCTGTAAAATAATTTCAGAAGAGAAACATCAATGATAATCTAATATACAATAATCCCTAAATAGCATGTTTGAAGAACTGTAATTAGAAATAAGCGCTATAAAACACTGGCTGGCATAGAGCCACTGAGGCATGAAGTTAATACTATGGCACTTAATTTGGGGGGGGGGGTGTCTGCTTTGACATGAAAATTAGGAAATGTGCAAATATAAGGACATAAGAAAATACGGTACACAAAATGGAAATAGCAGTCATTCATCTTAAGTAGAAAAGCAAGGCTATTCAGATCACGATGGTACACTGTATCCTGAAGTCTCAGACCTGGCTGTCATACTCCACAGCGTACATTTCATACATTAACTTCTATGGTTTCTGTTGCATCGGAACCTTTGGGTGTTAACACATGGGCTGGAAGTCTGCCAGATCCTGGAGCTGCTCTGCTGCTTTTTTTTAACTTTTATATATATATATATACACACTCACACATATATATATATATACACACTCACACATATATATATATATATATATA
>QEPC01001882.1:121637-201781 GCA_003113815.1 Sphenodon punctatus | reverse complement strand
CTTTTTTTAACAAAAATCCAGGCTGGGCAGGGTGGGTGGGGGGTGTCCCCCCTTCCACCCGCGCAGCCTGGGAGGGGGAGGGGGGAGGAATTAATTGTATTTCATTGATTTCAATGGGGACACAGTGCCCCATTGAAATCAATGAAATAAAACCGGTACCAGATACCGGATTTAATCCGAGAATCCGGTTCTTTGAGAACCGGAAACCGGTAAATCCGGTATCCGATAATTGCCCCCGGGTCCCACCCCTAGTAATGGAGACAGAATAGAACCCTGCAGAACGCCGCATGATAAGGCGCAGGGGCACGATGTCTCATCCCCCAGCACCACCCGCTGGCTTCTCCCCGAGAGGAATGAATAGAACCATTCAAGAACAGTCCCATCCAGACTTCCCAGGTCACGCAGCCGCCTCACCAGCAGCCCATGGTCCATGGTATCAAAAGCAGCCGAGAGATCTAGCAGGATGAGAAATGTTGAACATCCTGCATCCATCTCCTGGCAGAGGTCGTCTACCAAGGCCACCAACGCCGTCTCAGTGCCATAGCCGGGACGGAACCCATATTGAGATGGGTCCAGGAAACCGATGCTGGTTAGATGCCCCTGGAGCTGGAGTGCCACTGCCCGCTCAATAACCTTCCCTATAAAGGGAAGGTTAGAGACAGGTCAGTAACTGGTGAGCGCATCCACGTCCAAAGATGGTTTCTTCAGCAGGGGGCGCACCACAGCCTCCTTGAGGCAAGATGACAACCTCCCCTGCTGCAAGGACGCATTCACTACCCTCGCCAGCACCGTCCAGCACTACAGCAGCACTACAGCAGTTCTTCACATGCGCGGCTCTTTTTCAAGATGGCATGGGCCATGTCAGTGCCATTTTGGAAAAGGGCAGCCAGTTCTGCACGTGTACACCAGCTGCCCTTTTTTCCAAAATGGCGCTGACACCGCCCACGTCATCTTGGAAAAGGGCCACGCATGTGCAGAATGGCCGTGGCTACCAATTGTGCATGCGCAGTGTTCTTTAATTTTTTCAAGAATCTCACAAGATCTTCTCGAGATCTTGCTGACGGTTCTCAATTCCCATGAGAATTAAAACACTTCTTATTTTAGCCCTAAGTCTGGCATCACTGCAACTGAGAAATAAACTGACCTTACTCTTTATGGCTGTGACAATATCCCCGCAAAGCTAGAAATAGATGATGGGGACATGCACCAGAAAGGAGACGGCTTTTCAAGACCACAAAGCGAGCTCTGACCATTGGGATATAGAACGCAAGATCATTGTGGCAAGGTGAAAAGGGGCATGGATTCTGGTGAAGGAACTGGAGAGGTACCAGTACATCATTGGCTTCTCAGACGTCAGATGGACAAGTAAGAAAGAGATGGCTGCCCCATATGTCTGGAACTCCTTCCCTGAACATATTGCTTTGCTCCCTTACTCCCAACCTTCAAATCACTCATTAAAACCTATTTCTTCCACCAAGCTTTGAATAGCTCCTCATCCCTATAGTCTGCTCAGTGCCTGGGGTCTCCTTCTCCCCTGAAATTAAGCTATGCATGTGCACCTGTGATTTCTCAACTTTGTAAGTGTATCCCTGGGTGAAAACAGACGTAACACTAACTCTACTTTAACACCGCTTTAGCATTTCTTATGCATGTTGCAGGGCTGTATTTGGTGCCCTATGCAGCCCTGCAACATGCATAAAAAATATTAAAGTGGTGTTAAAGTAGAGTTACCATTAAGTCTGTTTTTACACCGTCCCTCCTTATGTTCCCCTCTCCCTTGTCTTTCCTAGATTTTAAGCCCCTTGGGGCAGGGACCTGTCGCTAACTAATGATTGTACTATGCCAGATAGATTAGATAGATAATACAACAGTGATCATAGGCTTGATGGCAAGAAACATGGAAGAGGCACCAGTATGATCCTAAGCAGAAGAATCTATCAGCTACAACTCATGGATGATCATCACAGCTCACTTCAGGGGGCAGCCTTTAAATCTACTGCTGCTTGAGCCTTTGTCCCTATGATGGACGACAATGAAAAAGAAATAGAACAATTCTGTAAACAGGTTGAAGAGTGGTTGAGCTAAACCCCCTCAAAAGGGAACATCTGTGTAATTTCCAGTGACAGAATGCCAGGAGTGGAGATAACAACCCCAAATGGGAAAATGTCATGAGAAAATTTAGGTATGGTGTCAGAAATTTTAAAAGGCAAATGACTGCTGCACTTTACAAAGCTTTATGCCTTGTGATTGCATTATACACGTTTCAGGCATCAATCAAGCAGGAAATGTACCTGAGAATCATCAAATGGCATTGACAGGAATATGACTGAATTCATTCTAATAAATGATAATACTAATAACAATCTTTATTTTTATATAGTGCCCCCCTGCCATGGCACTTAAAGCGCTTTACATTTAACTAATAAGCACAACTTTTTAATCCTCACATTGTTACCAATGGGGAAAATGAAGTTGAAGTGAACACGGGTCCAGGGCTGGCCTGAGGCATGTGCCACCAGTGCCCAGGCACATGGCCCCGTGGGGTGGGGGAGGGCTAGAGACTGACCGACGCCGCTGGGTTTTGTTTTTTCCCCACCGGGCATCTC
Organism: Sphenodon punctatus; assembly: GCA_003113815.1. Classification (NCBI taxonomy): domain Eukaryota; kingdom Metazoa; phylum Chordata; class Lepidosauria; order Sphenodontia; family Sphenodontidae; genus Sphenodon; species Sphenodon punctatus. The sequence goes on along the minus strand of QEPC01001882.1, from coordinate 199,175 downwards.
TGAGTCTGTCCTCATTGGGGGTGGTGGCGTGCGTGCGTGCGTGCGTGCACGTCCTGGGAATCCCTGGCCATTTATACATTGCGGAGCTGAGCTGACACAGTCAAGTTGCAGGTAAGTAACCAGCCTCCCCTCTTCTAGCAAGTGCCGGACGGCTTTTGGGGCCCCGCAGCAAGGCTTGGCACATGGCCCCTGAAACCCTTGGCCCGGCCCTGCATGGGTCCCTGACCTATACCTTTGTGCCAAAGTTTTCCCAGAGCCAAGGTTGCATCAAATCATGCCATTGTCCCTGAAATATTAAGATCTGCTTGAGGTTACTCTACAAGAACAGAGAACTATGCAGGCGAGGTAGGTAAAATGCTGATATGTTAGAAAGGCCTGAGGTAAGAAGTACAACAAAGAATGGGTCAGTCAAGAGCTTGCAAGGTCCTCTCTGGAGTGAAGCATAAAAGAATACTGTAACAGAGCAGAGTCCCTGTGGGCTGGCTGTCCCTTTAAGAGAGGCTGAATGGGCCCAAAGCCACGCCCACTCAGCACTATAAAAGGGAAGGAAGAAGGACGTTGAAGGCAGAAGCTGCCTGGAACCCGAGAGGAGCACATCTATGCTCTTGGAGCTGAGGCCTGATGGGGAACCTGGGAGTTGAGAAGACTGAGAGGCTTGTGTGTGAGGTACCTGTAAGCCAGCCAGAGAACTGAGGCTTGGCTAGGCCTGAGAATGGTCAGAGGTTTGGGGCTTGACCTGACTATGGACTGTGTTGTAGAAATAAACCTTTGTTTGTGCTAATTCCCACTGTGCGTGTGTATTGAATGGTGTGGATCCTGATAACAATCACCCCTGGCAAGCACGAAACTGCTACAAATACTTTCAGAAAATGAGGGTGCTCTGAGAAGGAGGGCTGAATGAATAATGCCAGAGCCTTTACACTGATGGGGGACAGAAAGATGAGGACGTGCTCATAGATTTCGAAACCACAGCTGCATCACAGCAAGGCAACATAAGCAGAACATCTTTGAACAGCTTGAAGTAGTGAGGAGGTAAAAGAAAAACTAGAAGCAGAGAGTGGATGGCATACTAGCAGGAATGGTCATAACAGGAAGTGATCTAGAAAGAAGCAAAGATGCCTGGAAAATAGGGGGAGGTGGATATTGGTGACAATTCCCACAGAAGGAGGCAGGGGCATATAACCAGGGGGAGGGGCAGGAGGAGGACTGAGAGGACCTGTGCCCTCAAGGCCAGTGCTGCCTTTTTCATTTTTCTACTCTCTGTCTGCTATTGCCCACCTCCAAGTTGTGCCCGCCTAATACATAAAACCACCCCCCATCTGAGAGACCGTGGGCATCTTTACACATAACCAAGATTGGGTGTCAAAACCCCTAAGCACGTGTTTGGCTATTGTGTATAAGCACCATAACAATCCCAACTCCAATTTGGCTACCCGTTGAACATGTGATGTGAACACCATTGCATCACAAAGACAATTTGTGTGTTTCGGCTGAACACGTGGTCAGTGTTGTGCCTAATGATATTGTGTGGCGTATTAGCAGGTACAACATGGGGAACAAGGTGGCAGCACTTGCATGCTAAGATCAGGTAGCGAGCAAAACACTGATTTGCCCCAAGATGGGCTGTGTGTCTAAGCAGCGCCACATAGTGAACACAGGGCCAAACCGGTGTTCATATCAAGGTCAAAACACACATACAGACACCCATTGACGTTATGTCTAAAGACACTCCTTGGTTACGCCACTGAGAGGAGGTCTGCAGGTTTGAATGAACTACACAACAATTTCTCTAATAACTCATCTGAGCAAAGTCCTCCTTATTGTTCTTCACAAAAGACTTAAAAGTAGGTTAAAAGAACACCTATCTGAAGAGATCAGTTGCTACAGTGACATAGTGATGGTGCAACAAATCCTGCACCTGAGACTGATTGGACAAAGCTAAGAGAGGTCAACAGCAATTTATTCAACTGCTTCTTGGTTGACTTCAAGAAGACATTTTACTCAAAGTGGCATAACAGGCTGTGGACAACTCTATTGCTGCTAGCATTGGTCAACAGCAAGTTAAACAAATGGCTCAAGATGACAACTGGCAGCAGGCAGGACAACTTATGATGCCACCCGGTGTTTAAATCTAGAACCTTCTGGGTTCTAGGCAGGTACCTTAGCCATGCCGCCACCTGGGAGCTTTCCACAAAACTATGCCTGCAGCTTTAAGTACCACACAACCTACCACTCTCTAGATGCAACAGACTTCCAATTGGCTAGCCAGCCTATTTTTATGATTGCTGTGTTCAGGTACTTAAAGCCCGGACAGGAAGCATGAAGTATTTGGACAACGTGATTGTGTGGCAGGGCTGTGCTACAAGATGGTGCCTGCCATGTGGAAGACCTAAGATGGCCTCCAGACAGGAAGAGGAAGTTAGAGTGTTTGGGGCATGGCCAACAGTATAAAGGAATAACTAGCCTGAAGGAAGGGGCAGTCTGCTCCTGACCATTATGGAGGACATATCTCCTGAGAGGCTGTCTGGAGAGGTCCTGAAGGAAGGAGACCTGGACCTGAACAAGAAGTCTGAAGAACAGGAAGTGAGTTGGAGGAGCTAGTCTGGGACTGTAATTTGGCTAAGCTTGGTTGTATATTGTTGACTGGCCAGAGGTCTGGTGCCTGGCCTGAGATGATGTTGTAAATAAATTGTGTTTGTGTATGGACTGTATCCTGTGAGTGCCAATCTCTTTGGGGCCTGATCCTGCAAACACTTGCCCACAGTGCGGGACCTGCCACAGATTGCTAGTCTATTATGGCTGGACCATGATGTGTGCTTTGCTCCTGCTCCAATATTCTCCCTAGTTTCTACTCTTGCATGCTTCTGTTCCTGACTTGTCTCTAACCTCCTGTTTACTAACTTGGTGCAAAGTCCAAACATGGACTTAACTCTCAGCCCCTTGACTCCTGATGTATACTGCTTTCTTGGTCATTTACCTGGTTTGACTCCTGGACCTTGACTATAGTTTGTCCCAAGGCTCCTAATGTGATCCTGATCTCCTGGTTCCTAACCAGATCTGATTCCAGTTCTGGCTATTGATCTGACCCAGGTCCCTGACACAACCCAATCTCTTGGCCCACATCTTCTTGATCTTCCTTGAGAGACTGGTGGATGGAGGAAAAATGACCAAAGATCTTAGTAAAAGCACACAGCAAAAAAATTAACCAGAGGTTTGCCAATAACACTGAGTTGTTGGGTACAGAGGTGAAAGGTTCACAGGAACAAGTGGATGCGCTGCAGAACTGCAGGGCAGTTTGGGCTGAAGTAGAATGTGAACAAAATGAAGACAATGGTCTTCTGCAAAAGAAGTTAACAGAATTATGCTGACATCCAAGTAGACAGCAGAAAAGTGGATTAGAGGGACAGCCTAATCTATTTGGGAAACCTGTTTTGTGGAACAGTGACTGTTCCATGCAATTGCGAGAAAGATACAAACTATGCACACAACTGTGGCCAGCCTAACACTAATAAGGAGACACGGTGGGATCTCCATCATTAAAATTAGGTTTCTCCGGACATGAGAAAACACTAACCTATAGGGAAAGATTCAGATCTTCCTCTATTGCAAGGATGGAGAATCTGCAGCCTATGGTCCACTTCTAGTTCATGCCATCTTTCCCTGGTGCTATCTCCTAATTTCCCTTTAATTTGGCCCGCATATCAGGTGCAGGCAATCTCTGAGGTGGCAGTGGTTTAGGGGTGCTTGCTCCTACTGGGTTCCCACCACCAGCACCACAGATGGCTCCCATCACCCTCCTCCTTCCACCCACCATAGAGTATTCCCAGTGGGTAGTGACAGAGCACCTCCAGTACACTCTGTCCATCCTCTACCTCTAGCGTGGTTGTGGCGGGAGTTGCCCCCGTCTCTGAACATGTCCTCACTTGAGTGCTGCAGTGCTTTTTAAAAAAATGGTGGCCTGCCATGAGAAGAAGTTTCTCTACCTCTCTGCTCTATTGGATGGAGATGTGGACACTGACTTTTGAGAGAAAATGTTACAGAAGACAACATGAGGTGAGGTGGCATGATTATGTCATGGATGAGACTATTAAAATGGAAAAATGGAACAATGAATGTTCCATTTTCCAATTTTCCATGGTGAAAAATGGGGAAAAAATTCACCAATGGAAAAAACAATTGGTGAGTGGTGTCTTCAGTTTAGTGAGGATAGAAGGCTAAGAGGTAGGCCCATCCTGGAAATGTTTAGATGTCAAAGTGGTGTGGCTTCATTTTGAAGATTTAAAATGGGAATCCTCTAAGAATGTGCTATATTTACAAAACACATTTATATTAGCTGGTCCCGCAAACCAGTTAATAAACCTGAAATATAATTTTATTTATTTACAAGGAGATAATGGGCAAAACAATTGGAAGGCTAAAGTACTGGAAGTGTTTGGCCCCCATAGTCAACAGACAATGATAATATTTAGCTCAATAATGCACTTTGGCCTCAATAGCAGGAAAATATCTTAGCATGTATTTAATTTTTGGCATATTCTTAAGTCCCATTTACTTTGATGGGTCTTTAATAATTCCATTACCAGATTCAGGCATCAAAACTGTATTTAAATCATTTATACTAATTTAACTACTAAGCCAAAAAGTTAAATTATTTGGAAAAATAATCTCCTTATCATTCATACTTGCCAGGGGAAAAAAAAAAAAGTATTAAAGTAAGAGATATTAACTCAACTGAGGTAAAAATCCTTTCATACCAGACAGGGAGAACATCAGACAAAAATTTTATTTCAGAATGGTGCACTGAAAATCCCTTTAACTAATTTTTGTTTTATTTGCCATACAGGTTTAGGGCTGAAAGGAGAATGAATTGTTTCTTGCAACAATTGAGAATCGTTATTGAGATCTTGGGATGATCTTGGTAATGGTTCGAGATTTTGGCGAGAATCTCATCCAAATTTACCATGTACCATATATCTATTTACCGTGTAGTGTTTATCATGTTTACCTTGGTAATGAGCATGCGCAAAATGGCCACCACAGTTGTTTTGCGCATGTACAGCCCTCTTCCAAGATGGCGCCGGCAGCATCGCTGCCATTTTGGAAAAGGGCAGCCATTTTGGAAAAGGGCAGCCATTTGTGCATGCGCATTATTGAGGCAAGCAAGGTACATGGTAAGTGGTACACAGTAAATCGGTACACGGTAAATCAAGAAAAAGTCTTGACCGAGAAAGTGTTGAAAACCAGGGTTTTCTTGAGAACCGTGATTCAAGTTTCAGCCCTATACAGGATAGCTGAAGTCCCTCCAGCCCATTTACTCTTCTCTCTGCTTTTTAAATAATCAGTACCATCTGCCACACTGTCACTCCAGAGGAGGAAAACAGATGTGGAAAAGTAGCATAAGGCTGCAAAGATGAAAAAATCATCACAGCTCCTACTAAAGCAAAAACAAGGACAAGAACTTGACCACTAAAATTAGCTGATAGTAAAACAGTAGCTTTTTGGACTAAGAATTGGTAAATAATTACTGTCTTCCAGTAATTATATCAAATATCAAATTTATACTAGTGATCACGATATTTGCCAATATAACACAGAATGCACTACAGTTATATAATACCTCTTCGAATGCTTCTTCTCAGCTTGTTGCACAGCTCAATGCGGGGGTTCTCTGAATTTTCTTCTATCAGTCCAGGACTTTGTTCTGGGGAGGATGGGCCTTTGCTGAGATCCAGAGGTACTTTAGCAGATGTGGGCGGTGGGGAGGTGGCAGGGCTGTAAGTTGAGGTAGGGCTGCTGGCAAGAGAGGAAGTAGATAGATCTAAAGCCCCTATTCTTGAGTTCAGTGGAGAATTCAGTGAGAGTTTTCTGGTTCTGACAGGTGAGGAAGTTCTAGACAATGACGGAGGAGGAGAAGAGAACTTGCGACAAAGAAGTGTCGACTTTGCATCAGACAGATGCTCTCCTCTGTTATTTTGACTAGTAGCAAAAAACAATTCCAAAGACCTAGGACAAAGAAACAAAAATGCAAAACTAATTTAAGCAAATACAGGAAGATTTAACGGGAACCATCCAAGAATGAGCGTGATGTACAAAACACATTTACATTAGCTGGTCCTGCAAGCCAGTGTATAAATCTGAAATTTATTTATTTATTTACATTTCTATTCAGTTCTGTCACAAAGGTTCAAGGTGAGTAAACTCATAAAACAGGCATAAAAACAACTAAAATACAATATAAAAATATGTACATACAACTTATAAATTATCTCCATACGATTCTAGAGTGTAAGCCCCCCAGAGATAGTTTCTAGACTATCTCTAATTAATGATTGTTTAAGTACCAGGTATATTCCTGGTACCTATACAGACACTTAATAGTAATTTCCATTGCACAATTTCCATACAATGTGTTTCCCACAAACTTGTCCTTGCCTTTCAGATGCTTGACCAAACAGAAAAGTATTACATTGCTTCCCAAAAAGTGTGCAGGTCAGGGCTTCGACGAGCCTCTAGGGAAGTAAGCTCTAAGGCTATGTGATACAGCCCCCGAGAACGCTCTCCCTATATGCTAAGCCACACACACTTGGCACACTGATGGAACTAGCAAGAGGGCATTCTTGGATGACCTTAAAAATCATAATAAAACACATAGAAAGAGACGGTCTCTTGGGCTTTATAGGTCAACACCTTAAGTATTTTGAGTTGGGCTCAAAAAGGTACTGGAAGACAGTGCAGACTGAAGCCCTGGTGTAATGTACTCTCCGCAACCCACCCTTGTCAGATGGTACCAGCTGCAGCTTCTCAAGAGCAGTGCCACATAGAGCACATTACAGTAGTCTAGCTTTGAGGTTGTGAAGGCATGGAAAACAGTGGCCAGGTATGACTGTGAAAGGAAGGGCTGCAGCAGTGTCACCAAATAAAGTTGGTGAAAACTGTTTCTAGTTCCCACCGCAATCTGACGTTCCAGGCATGCTAATGCATGCAGGATCACCCCAAGGGTGCAAGCCTGCGTGACCAAAAGAGGCTGGACACCTAAGGTGTCCCTATTCCCCACAAGTCATAAGGCCACCCAGCTATCATCACTTCAGTCTTGTTTAGATTCAGCCTCAATTGGCTCACCTGCATGAAGTCCCTAACTGCACTGAGTAAGCTTGTATTGGAATAAAAAAGTGTTTTTGTGTCCCCAGCCAATTTGTATGGTGAAAAGAGACCATTATGGCAGTAATCTCATGACAGAAGAAGAAAAGGAGCTTACCTGACTGGGATGGAGGTGAAAGGCCTTTTGTATATATCTGACAGTTTCTCCAGTACAACTGCTGCAGTAGTAAATATGCGATAAGTATGTAGGAAAGTATTAAGGAAATCAATACTGAGAAATCGCAGGTCTGTTAATCTCTCCAATAGACGTTCAACACTTGCATAACGAATCTGGGGCACTTTGCAGGAATTTAACGTTTTGCTGAAGCAGATGTCTATATCATCTCTATGAAGACGAGCATCCGATCTACATAATACATTTTTTAAAAAAGGTTAAAAGTTACAGGAAAAAAATATGGAGGCTTCACTATCCAGTTTAAAACAACACCTACTATGCTTTATTTCTAATACTTATGCCACTATACAATCAAGATATCTCAGGTGTATATACTAAGGCCACTTTCAGACATGCCCCCCCCCCCCAATATTTGGGCTGCGGAGGGGAATGCACAGCCTAAATATGCACAGGGTGCCCCCCGGCTCCACTGTGCAGCTTTGCGACAGAGACGCGCAGGGATACAGAACTCTATTTCCTGCTCTGCATCCCTGTGCGTCTCTGCTGGCAAAGCTGCGCCGGGGGTGTGTGTGTGTGTGCTTTCAGATCGGTCGATCCCCGCGCATATTTGGGCTGCACATTCCCTCCCGCAGCCCAAATATGCACCCGGAGGGGGGGAGGGAGGGGCATGTCTGAAAGTGGCACTTCTAACACTGCAGGAGGGCAGTCGCATTAAAATTACACACATGGACCCCCCTTGTTAGATTCCTTTTTTGCAAGTCATTTCTTTATTCATTATAAAACAAGAGGAGTGTCACTATGCTGAGTGTCAATTTTATATTAAGTGAATTATTCTACCGCCCTGTGTGTTTTCATAGGACACAGATCCAAGATACCCTCAGCTTCAACACTATGTTAAGTGGGAGACATAGTTTTTCATTGTTCAATTAGGCAACAGTGAAATGGCAGGGAAACTGCATCATTAAAGTGAAAACATTTAAAACAATAACATAGTTTTAAAGGCTGCAAGGTCAAATACTGGGCAAGAAATCTTGCCAAGATGATGCTGTATTCTGTACAAAATAATAGTCTATTTAGACTGGAAAGCTCTTTGGAACAAAGACCATAATACGGTGGCAGGGTGCTGTACTTAAACTATACGCAGGGTTAGACCCTATACCAGCCAACAACTTGGACACTAATGCCGGAAACCTTTTTATTGTTGCAGGTCCCTGATTTGCAGATGTTGTATATAAAGGCCTGATTAGAACAGAGAAGGAGCAGCTGAATGAGAGTTTGCATTGAATACTAGGGAGCATTCGTGAAGCAGCGGGCATAATACGCCCCAGGAAAGGAAAGGGCTCTTCGAGGGCTGGCCGGAAGCCCTTGATAGCTAGGTAAAGCTTCAGGCGGTACTGTGCCAAAATGTACTATGTATAGATTGGTGGTGGTGGACATTACACTGTAGGAAGAGAATCCAGAAATCTTGTTGTTTGAATCAGCAAAGAGGATCTACAGTGAACTTACTCTTGTGAAAACTTTGCCTGAAGAAGCACTCCACTACAGCCATTCTTTATATTTTTTGTAACGTGTTAAGCACACAATCAGTAGTCAAAAAATTATAACATTTGAAATGCATATAAGGGGGAAATGAACAGAATCAGAATATTAGCATAATACTTTCCTTCATATTTCTGGAAATCAAAACATAAACTATTAGCTCTAATACTCAATTTATGAATTGATATCAAAGAGACACACCCATGCCCTGCCCTTTGCACATATAAAAGTGCAGAAAGTGAGGGGAATGCTCTTACAAATACAAGGGTGGGAAGAGATCTGCTGGTACAATGGGTGTTTTCAGATGGACAGCAGCCCTGCCTCTTCTCCATCGCACCCCGGGGTGGCCTGTTGGTTTAAAGGCAGGCCGCCAGATGTGTAGGCAGAGCAGAGATGGAGCATGCTTTCCCTGTTCTGGAGCAGCCCCACTACCAGTGTTCTGGAACATCCCAGAGTGCCACCAGTAGAGCGGCCAGCCAAAGCCAGGGCACCGACCTGAGGCGGAGCTTCGGTCTGTCTCCTCGATGGACGGTTGCAGCAGTTCTCCTCTTGGCTGGGGGTTGCCCCGGGCAACACCACAGAGTTGCGAGCCACAGCCTACAGTGTCAGGCGATCTGCCCACAACTCTATGGTGTGGGGGAGGGAGGTAGCATACAGGTGAACTGTGGGCCATGGCAGGCACCAGGTCCATTTAAAATGGACGCAAGTGGGGCTGGATGTGGGTGGACACAGGCGTGCATCACTGGAGCAGCTCCAGGGGTGGCCAGTACGTGTCCGTTTGAAGACACCAAAAGTAAACACAGAGAAAAGAAATTACCTTGTCGTAGCCAGTAAAGTCATGAAACATATAACTGGCAACATTTAAACCCCTCTCATACAAATCCTTCTCTATTCTAGATGTGGGTTTTGGGTGGGTTTTTGTTTTTTTTTCCATATCATCTTCTACTTTTAAGAGACAAGTTACAATCTTGTTTGAAATCCCTTTGGGGCAGGGACCTGTCTCCAATCATGACTGTTCAGCATCAGGCATATTGCCGGTGCTACAACAAACAACAATGACTTTCCTGACTAGTAATCGTTAATTTAAACCAAACATTGTGTATGTACAGTTAGGATTATTCCTTTCAACATGCATTACTTTGCACTTATCAATATCAAGTTTCATCAGTCAGTTTCCTGGTTTTGTGAGTTCCTCTCTAGCTCTTTGCAATCTCCTTTGGTTAACGATTTTAAATAAATTTTGTATCATCTGCACATTTTGCACCTGAATGTTCACTGCCTTTTCCAGTTCACTTATAGATATGTTAAACAGCACAATGGTGCATCCATTGTTTATCCCTCTCTATTCTGAAAGTTGACCCTATAGCTTTTCACCAGTTACTGATCTATGAAAAGACTCTTATTCCACAACTACTTAGTTTTCTTAAAAGTCTTTGGTGAGATACCATCAGTGTCAAAGCCTTTCTGGGAATCCAAGAACACTGTATCACACTTATTCAGGGATTCTAATAGATCGATGAAGCATGATTTCCCCTTACAAAGCTCATGCCGATCCTTTTCAAACATATCATGTTTGTCTATGTGCCTAAGAATCCCATTCTTTAATATAACTTATACCACAAGGTATCTAGTTATGGGATGTTATATTGTAATGATAATCTATTCCATTTTTCAGCATTGGATAGCAAGTGAATAAAATCCATGTAAACAAAAGAAAGTAAAGGATCCCAAATATACTCTTATGTTAACAGGTTTGAAGTCAAGTATTACAAATTGCTGCCTACAAGCAAAAGTGACATTTTAAAGAAAAATGAACAAAGAGGGAGCGCTTAGGAGGGAAATGTTTGTGTCTAATGACAATACTTTGATGTTATCAATTAAGTTTGGAATCTTGAAGTTGGGAATAGCAAAAAGAAAAGCACTGGTTGCTACAGAGAATAATCAAAAACTGTAGTCTCTCTTTAATCAGTTTTGTGTACATATTTAAATTTAACCAATAAGTCTGCATTCGTATTGTATCTGTTCAACATGATATGGCCTTTCTAAATGTTCTAATGCTCCTGTCCCCCACTTCAACAATAAAGGGTTATAGAGGAGAGTTCTCTCACATGGCAGGGGGGAAGCCAGCGTGTATGGTAGCTTTGAAAGTCCAAAATATGGTCTCTGCAGCTAAAGGGCAAATATTATTAGTTTAAATATTTTGAGAGGAGATATGAAAAAACAGACAGAAAAATAAATGAAGCACTTGTGTTAAATGAATGGGGTTAATAATCTCATTTATTATACACTATGATGTTTCAATTTTGTCCCTCACCTTAGCTTTGATTCAAAAGTAAACAAACTACATGATGCTTCTGCAGAAAAACGTGTTGCACTTACTTGATCATATGTGGCACTGTCACTTTGGAATTTTCTTCAAATACTATATTCATTAAGCCATTGCACCGTATGTTGTCAACACACTGTGAATATGAAAATTAAGAACCATTAAAATCAAATCCCAACGCGAAGAGAATATAATGCTATATGTTTCTTAATTACTGTAATCCTAGAATGCTGTGTTCGCATGATGTGAAAAGACAGCTCAAACAGATTTTTTTTAAAAAACAACAAAGCAGCAGAACATGCTGCTGAATGACTCACCCTGTAGAGTGAATCAAGTTCACTCTACACTCTGACTAACTCAGAGGTCACTGAGGCTTCCTGAGAAATTTACTGTCAGATGCCTTCCTATGCAGTAGCAATCCCTTCATCCTGACTTCTCTAAACTAGATAGTTCCCGATTCTGGACTTACCTAAATCCATCACAACTCTCAAAGAACTCTCTATTTCAGTAGAACCTCTCTACCATGAAATCTGAACACCTTTCTAGTAATCTAATTAAAAAGTATCTCCCCAGAGGTGTTCAGATAAAGAGGTTTCTACTGTAAATTTCTCAATAAGCTGCCGCTGCTGGACCCAGCCGCCGCTGTGCTGAGGAGCTGTGCTGCCTGGCCCCCAGGTACCATCTTCCCCCTCCGCTTGGGAGGGGGGCGGGGCCAGGGCGCACGGCCAGAACTTCCGGGTCTGGCACGGCCAAAAGCAGCCTGCCGCCCGGCCTGGGAAAAGCTGCTCCTGCCATCCCTGTGCGGCTTACCTGCTTCCGCTGCCTCCACTACTAACACTGTTGCCACTGCTGAATGCAGCTGCCGCTGCACTGAGAACCTGTGTTGCCGGGCCCCCAGGTACCATCTGCCCTGTCAAAAAGCAGCCTGCTGCCCAGGAGCACCGCAGTCATGCACAACAGGCGGTGCCTAAGGGCCGCGCCAAAGGGTCCTTAGGCGTGGCCATTAGCGGGACCGGGGGGAGGGGGGGAGGCTTTTCTTGCTGTTTTAAGGGGGTGGGGATGGGGTGTTTCCTTTATGAGGGAGGGGGACAAGGACTGGGTTAGGGAGAGAAGGACTGACCCCCTCAGTGTGAGGGAGGGGTGCAGCCCTTTGAGAAGCAGGAATCCTCCGGTGGCAGAGGAGGATGGGGGGGGATCTCCCTCGGGGGGGCTGGAGGTGTGGCCTCCGGGGGGGGGTCGGTGGAGCAGATTGGGGGAGGGGTGTCTGCAACCATAGGGGGTTCATTCTGGGCCGGGGGAACTATGTTTCTTCTGGGAGGCAGGTTCGACCTGTGAGACAGGACAGATGGTGTGTTTCTGTCCCGCTCACTGGCCCCCAAGCAGGTGGTGAAGTGATTGAGGTTCAGAGGGCCCCTGACTTTGGCTTGATGCTGATAAATGTGAGGTCGGTGGCTAACAAGTCAACTGTGGCCTGGGAGTTGATCCTAGGCCAGGCAGCCGACCTCGCATGTGTCACGGAGACCTGGCTAGACAATGAATCAGGGCCTATATTGGCCGAACTTGTTCCAGCTGGGTACTCTGTGCAGAATCAGCAATGGCTGGAGGGATCGGGAGGGGAGGGGGGGAAGGGGCGGTATAGCCATTATTTTTAAGGATGCCTGGTCTGTGAGGAGATTTCCTGTGCGATCTATCATGGGTATAGAGGGTCTCCATCTGGGGTTGGATTTGGCCGGAGACGGAGTGGGGATACTGCTGATATACCGTGCACCCACCTGTATGGCAGCCTCCCTGCATGCACTGACCGAGCTGGTGTCGGAGGTGATCTTGTGGTCCCCCAGGACGATAGTTCTGGGGGACTTCAATATCCATGCCGACGCCAGTCTTGGAGGGGCGGAGCGTGAGTTCATAGCTGCCATGGCAACCATGGGCCTGTCTCCGAGAGTAGTGGGCCCCACACATGTTGTAGGACATACCCTAGACATGATATTTTGCACAGGCCTTGAGGCGGGGGATCCATTGGTGGGGAAGGTATCAGCAGTGCCCTTGACATGAACGGATCATTATCTCCTCTGGGCAGATATCCTGGCATATGTCAGCCCCTGGGAGGGTGTGGAACTAGTTAGGCTGGTTCGCCCCCGAAGGATTATGGAACCTGAAAGGTTCCAAATAGCTCTAGGGGATGTTTCCTCTGACCTCGATGGCTGCTCACTCGATGACCTCGTGTCCACGTAGAATATCGTGCTAACGGAGACCATCAACTATGTGGCTCCCAGGAGTCCGCTCCTGAATTGCCGACAACGCAGCTTCCCATGGTACACTGGGGAGCTGCAGCGGATGAAACAGGAAGGGCAGTGGTTAGAGCGACAGTGGCGTCATTCGCATACTGAAGTTGAACGTTTGCGGCATAGAGTCTGATTACGTACCTATGCCGTTGTGGTGTGGGCAGCAAAGAAGGTTTTCTTTGCTGCCTTCATTACATCCGCTAAGTCCCGCCTGGCTGAGCTGTTCCGGGTGGTGAAGGGGCTGGTCAGTCCGGCCTCCCTCCGCCTGGACGTAGAACCATCAAATGCTCGCTGTGATGTGTTTGTTGCCTTTTTTTGCAGATAAAATCGCTCAAATTCACCACAGTTCTTATGTGCTTTTTTTTTTTTAGCAGAAAATGGGTCAGAGGCAGTAGAAGTCCCTTCTTGTCCTGTTTTATGGGATGAGTTTCAGAGGGTGTCTCCCTCAGATGCGGGGGATGCTCTTGGGACTGTTCGAGCTGACTATTGTGAATTAGATCCATGCCCATTTTGGCTGGTTAAGGCTAGCTGGGAGACATTGGGGCTGTTGCTGGCGGGGATAGTCAACGCCTCCCTCGGGGAGGGCAGGGTGCCGGGTTGTCTCAAGGAGACGGTGGTGCAGCCCTTGCTCAAGAAACCATCTTTGGACGATGATGCCCTTGCCAGTTATTGGCCAGTCTCCAACCTTCCCTTTTTAGGGAAGGTTATTGAACAGGTGGTGGTTCAGCAGCTTCAGGGGCACCTGAGACTGGGTTAACTTTCTCGATCCCTCGCAGTTGGGCTTTTGTCCGGGTTATGGCATGGAGACTGCGCTTGTGGTCTTGGCCAACGACTTTTCCAGTGAGTTGAAGCGGGGTCATTCGACTCTGTTGATCCTGTTAGATCTCTCGACTGCATTTGATACTGTTAATCATGAGTTGTTGGTGACTCGGTTGTGGGACCAGGCAGGGATTGGTGGGACTGTTCTTGAATGGTTCTGCTCTTTCCTGGCTGGGAGAACCCAGCGTGTGGTGCTGGGGGAGTTTTCATCGTCCCCCCAGGACCTCACGTGTGGAGTACCACAGGGTTCTATCTTATCCCCTCTCTTGTTCAATGTGTACATGCAGCCTTTGGGAGAGGTTGTTAGGGCATAAGAAGTGAGATGTCATCAATATGCTGATGACACCCAGCTATATCTCTCATTTTCCTCCAACTCAGGCCCAGCAGTCTCGGTGCTTACCCAGTGTTTGTCCGCTGTGGGGGATTGGATGAGGGGGAGCCGCCTGAGGCTCCTGACAAGATGGAGGTGATGGTTGTGGGAAAGGCTGAGGGAGTGGTGGCCCCCATCATTGATGGGGTCTGCCCTCCTCTGGTTTCTCAGGTCCAGAATCTGGGGTTGCTCCTGGACCCACAGCTCCGCCTGGATGCCCAGGTGGTGGCTGTGGCGAAGGGAGCATTTCGCCAGTTACATCTGGTGCATTGGCTTAGTCTGTATGTCTTGGACTCAGATCTGGCCACAGTCATCCATGCTTTTATTACCTCGAGACTGGATTACTGCAACATGCTCTATGTGGGGCAACCCTTGGTATTGGTTCGGAAGCTGCAGCTGGTGGAGAATGCAGCGGCCCGTCTCTTGACGTGGACAGGCCGACACAAGCATATCACACCAGTGCTTCGCTCTCTGCACTGGCTGCCAGTAGGTTTCCAGACCCAGTTCAAGGTGTTGGTGTTGACCTTTAAAGCCCTAAATGGTCTGGGCCACACCTACCTGCAGGACCGCCTCACCCTCTAGGTCCTGGAGCAACCCCTGCGGTCGGCTGGGGGCGCCCTCCTCAGGTCCCCTGGGTGTCTACTATGAGGAGGGCGTTCTTCGTGGCTGCTCCACAGCTGTGGAACTCCCTCCCATCGGACATCCGCTTGGCTGCCGGCCTCCCCTCTTTCCACAGACAATGTAAGACCTGGCTGTTCCGCCACTGCCAGGCCTTTCCCGAGGGAGATGGGGTGGGTGGGTTGGGTTAGGGTAGGGTGGGGGGGGGATGAGGTTTTATATTGTTTTTAATTGCAGTCATTACTGTTTATTTTAATGTTTTAAAATGCTTTTAAGATGTTGCAAGCTGCCCCAAGATGCCCGAGGCAGGAGGGGGTGGCATATAAATTTTAATATAAATAAATAAATAAACAAACTGTGAGAATGTTCTAAACCCTAAGCTAAACATGATTTGGTTCAACACGATTAAACATTTCCAACATACCTTATGGATTTGCAAAGTTCAGTAAGACAATAGATAGGAACATTGCATCCATGTCTGGGGTAATAAAAGCATTGCTGCAATGGACACATGGTTGTCTTTCAGTTGTGGGACTATGCACCAAAGGACCACCACATGAAACACTGTACTGGTATGAAACAGGGCACTGGCTGTAACTTTATTGAATACAGCATCACCCATGGCATCTTGTATCAGGGTACACCTTTCAATATCCTGGGATGCCCCCATATCAGGGGTTCTGCCCCTTACCAGCTAGTGGGTAGCTCCTAGCAAGGCATAACCTGTGTCAATAGCAGAGAGGGAACCATCATCGGCTTCAGCCATCAGCTAAATTTGCATAGGGGGATGAAGTGTCTGCCTGACCCTCTCCTTTCAAAAGTCCCACGTTATTACGGGACTGCCCTTTGAACAAAGGGCCTCTTGAAAAAAGGCTAATGCAGTTTTAGGCTGCATTAACAGAAGCATCGTTTCCATGTCACGAGAAGTAATTGTTCCACTCGGTTCTGTGCTGTTCAGACCTCATCTGGAGTACTGTGTCCAGTTCTGGGCAACACACTTTAACAAGGACATCGACAAATTGGAATGGGTTCAGAGGAGGGGAGGGCAACAAAGATGGTCAGGGTCTGGAAATCAAGTCCTATGAGGAAAGGCTGAAGGAGCTGGGTAGGTTTAGTCTGGAGGAGACTAAGGGGAGACATGATAACTGTCTTCAAATATCTGAAGGGCTGTCACAGAGAAGATGGAGCAGACTTCTTCTCTCTTGCCCCTGAAGGCAAGACTAGAAATAATGGGCTCAAATGACAAGAAAACAGATTTTGGTTAAACATTGAGAAGAACTTCCTAGCAGTAAGAGTTGTTTGACAGTGGAACAAATTACCTAGGGAGAAGGTGGTGGGCTTTCCTTTGCTGGAAGTTTTTTAACAGAGGCTGGACAGCCATCTGTCGGGAATGCTGTAGCTGTGGATTTCCTGCATTGAGCAGGAGGTTGGACTAGTTGATCTCTGAGGTACCTTCCAACTCTATGATCCTATGAAAGAGCTGCCCAGGTGCCAAGGGGCTACCTTTACGCCCTCGCCCATCCCCCGTCATCTCTTGCAGCCTCACTGGCAGCATGCCAGTGGCGTGTCAGTCACCCCAACAGGTGCCCACGCACCTGTGGCACCTGAGGGCAAGGGAGGAGCAGGCCGGGTCCTGGTCCAGTCCCTGAAAATCATGCCTCCCCCAATGGGCCAGGGGCTCTCACTCTTCTTCTAATCACTAGTAAATTATTATCCAACCCAACTCGAAACTGAGATCACAAGCAAAACCTTTTAGATCAGGGGGTTTGCAAATTTTTGCCTATGTGATTCTATTTTGAGATTTAAATACAATCCCACCAACCCAGACAGCAACAAGGAGGCCATGCAAAGTATATCAACCAGCATCATGAACCCATATGCAAATAGTGTGACCCCACTTGGGGCCAGTACCCACTGCCTGGGAACCTCTCTTTTAGATTCTTCTACTCCTTGTTTGTTGACTTTGCAGTTTCTGCTTCATTTTCACTAATGTGAAAGGCTTTCAACTTAGCTGTGTTCTACTGTTGTTCCAGTTATTTAAGAAGGACATTTGTTATATAAAGTTCCTCAGTGACGGTTATGCAAAATTACAGCTGTCATATCCTTTGAGCTTGTGGGTGATTTCAGATGTTACGAGATCACAGTCAACCACAGTCAACCCCGCGGCGGGGCCAAAGGGCCCTGAATGTCTGTTCGGCGGCCGCCAGATGTTCACCACAGACAATCCCCAGCAGGGGACAAAATTAACTACCCTTCTGGAGCTCCAGCCCAGACTATCTCTGAAAGCGTGGTCAAAGCAATTCTCACCGGGAAACAACAAAATGTAACGTCTGAACAGCAACCACCGGCCGGAATCAAGCAAAATGATTCCCAGTCAGGGACAAAGCACGCAGCGTTGCTGCCAGGCAACGAGCAACAACACAGTCCAGGGAGAGAAATTTAAAGGGCAAACAGCAGCAGGGGGACATGGTAGGATGCAGCGAGGCGGAAGGGAGAGGAAATCGGAGGGCGAGAGAGCAAGAGAGGAGGAGGAGGCGCAGGCGGAGGAGGTGGTCGTGCTGCACATGGAGGCGGTGGAGGGACAGCAGCAGCAGCTGGGACAGGCCGCCCCAGAGATGACAACCAGCCCAGGGGAAGAGGCACCCCAGAAACGGGTAAGGGGACCGAAGGGAGGGGCAAGGGCACAGGGGCACCAAGGGAGGTGGGCGGGCCGGCAGGTGGGGCAACAGGGGGAAGGACCGCGGGGCTGAGGCAACCCAGCAACCAACCTCCCCCCTGCCTTATGACCCACAGGCACAGAAACGGGGCCGGGAGCCCAAGCCCCTGGAGGCAGTGGGCGCTGGTCAGGCAGAGGAGGAGCAGGACCGGAACGGCCCATGCGGGAGACAGCCGTACTACCGAGGGGGGCAATGGGAAACCCAGGACTTCATCAGGATCTGGGGGACCCTGGAGCACCAGCTGGAGCTAGCAGTCAACCAGAGGAACGAGCACGTCTACCTGGAGATCGTGCGGGACATGGAGGCGGCGGGGCACCACAGAGCCATGGCCCAGCACGGATCGAAGGTCAAGGAGCTCAAGAGGAGGTACAAGGCCATCAGGGACAATAACCGGCGGTCCGGCCACGGAGCCCAGACCGCCCCCTACTAGGACGCCCTGGACTGCATCCTTCACATGAAGGGCTCCATTGTCACCCCGCGCCTCATGGGGAGCGCCGTGGTCCAGGGCAGGGAACGGGCCAAGGTACCGCCTCCCCTCGCCGCCCCCCTAGAAGGCACCGGCTCCAGGGTCCCCGCCCCCCAAGAGGAATGCCCCGGAACCTCAGGGACTAGCAGGCCCCCCTTGCGCACCAGCCCCCAGAGCCCCCAGCCTCTGTCTGAACTGGAAGAATCTGAGGCCGGCACACTGATCACCCTCAGCCAGTGGACACAGGGGGACCCCAGTAACATGGTGGTAATGGCCTCGGAAGGCCGAGACTGACATCGAGGGTAAGCAAGCAGGTGGGAGGGGAGACAGACCAGGGGGGGTAGGGAGGTACACCAGGCATGGGGCTGCCCCCAGCAACCCTGGGCACCCCAGACCATGGGAAGGGGGTCCAGGGGGCCACCGGGGGACACGTTCAGTTCACCCCCACCCAACCCCTCCCATATCCCCACAGGGCACGGCACACCCCAGCACCTGCGACAGGCAGGTGAGGAAGATGGCAGAGAGCAGCCCCGGGAGCAACCAGAAGTCCCAGGTGAGGTACACCGGCAAGCGGGGGGGGAGGCTGGGCAGGGGACCTGGGGCACACGGTGCGGGGGAGGGGAGGCCTCGGTGCAGGGGAATGCTGGGGGAGGGCACTGGCCGCCAACCCGAGGGTGGGGCATGACCCCCCCAGCCATGCCACGGGATAGGGGGTGGGAGGCTGGGGCGTCTAACCACCCCAATGTGTACCCCAACAGGCCGACCCGGCGGGTCCCAGCAAGCCGGCCCCGTGCCCCTGGCGCAACGGATGAGGGAGTACCGGGCATGGGTACGGCGCCGGAGGGAGGAGCAGGCGAAGGATATAGTCCGCTCAACCACGGAGCAGGGCGAGCGGATGATCACGGCCATTGATCAGATGGAGGTGGCCATGGAAAGGGCCGTGCAACAAGCGGAGGCAAGGGACTGAAGGCAGAGGTGCGACTGGAACGGAGGTGGGAGCGCCGAGAGCACAGCAGGCAGGTGGAGACTTCGGGCAGCTGGAACTGGCAATCGACAGGATGGTGAGGGAGCATTCGGCTGAGATGGACCATTCCGACGACATCGGCACTCGCTGCTCCTGCACGCAGGAGCCATGAGCGTGTACGTGATGACAGCCACCCCGTCGGGCAACCTGCCCGCCCGGACCCCGATGCCGGGCCCCTCGGTGCCCCCACCGCCTCCACCACCACCCCAGCCGCCGGCACGCCCACTGGGCCTGCGCATCCGCCTACCAGTCTCTATAGACCTCTGGAGGGAGCAGTACTTTGGCTATGAGGCGAGCGCCCACGATTGCCAGCTGCACGCGGAGATGCTGGGCCTGCGTCCCTTTTCCGATGGGAGCATCCCGGAGATGAGGTGCGCGCATGTGGGGTGGTCAGTGGCGGCCCTCTGTGTGCAGCCTGGCCACCTACACGGCCTGTCTGCTTCTTTGTCTGTGTTCACAGGGCCCATGGGTACCAGCGGCCCCGTGGGGCGGGCTATCAACGCCTGTTGGAGCTGGGTCACCTTTTGTGGCCCCCAGCTGCTAACTATAGCTTGTCGGAGCCTACCGGAGCGGAGCTGGTGGTGCAGGCTGGTGTATGGTCCCGTTCCGACATGCAGGTGGGGCTCGCCGTGCAGGATCTCTTTGAGGCATACTACCTGGTTGCCCACCACATGGCAGCACTGGGATACCGTTGGGGCATGCTTTGGTGACCCCACTTCATGCACCTGGCAGGCCACCTGGTCCCAGGCCCCTTCGTGGCCCCCTGCAGCTGGCTGTGAGGCCCCCTGTGCCTTACGGGCCCCTGTTGCTGGCCCCGCTGTGAGCTCCCGCCTCCGCCCTGCTGCCATGGGTCGCTGCCCACTCCCTCAATGATGTCCTCGCCTTGCTGCTGTGTTGCCTGCTTCCTGGGGTTCCGCTGCCCCTGCCTGTGGCTCTGGGCCCTGTCCACGGACCCCCCCTGTCCGCCTCTGCAACCATTGTTCCCCTCCATGGCTGCCTTCTCCAGTAGCCATGTCCTGATCTCTGAGTCGGCACCCAGCACCCCAGGGTGCTGCTGATCTTCCTAGTCTGCCTGCGATCCCTTCTGTGCCCATGGTCCCCCCTTGGGTGACTCTGTGACCACGGGGTTCTGGGGCCCCTGGACTACACCTCCCAGCGTCCTCCCAGGGTGTGTGCGTGTGTGTATTTGGACCGGCTGCACAGCTCCGGCTCTCCTCCATCCCATCCATCGCACCCTCGTTGGCGCTTGGGGTGCCTGTCTGCCTCCTGGACTGTTCCCGGGCCGCTCCCTGTTCCGTGTGGCCTCCCCCTGTGCCTGTGCTCTGCCCATGCGGGGTCCCCCCTTTCCGGGACTGGCTGTGTAGCTGTGGGGGTGCCCGTGCAGGCTGTGCTGTTGTGGGGGTTCTGGATGCCATTTCCCGTGTCCAGCCCTGCCCCTGGGCTGGTTCCCCCTCCCTGCTCCCTGTCCCCGCCCCCTCCCCCTTGTGCCCGTTGTGCCATGTGTGTTGTCTGACCCGCTGTGTCCCCCCTTCCCTTCCTTTCCCGTATGGGTGTGTATATGCCCATGTGTGTGCTGTGTGTTCCACTGTGACCTCGTTCTCTCTGTGCCTGCTGTGTGCGCCACCTCAGCGGCTCTTCTCCCTCCTCCCCCTCCCTTCCCGTTTCCCTTGTGTGGGCGTTCCCTGTAGGCGCTTTTGGCTTCCTTTGCCCTCAGCCGGCCATATCAGCCTCCCGCCCCTCCCCGGTGCCTTCTGGGTGTTTTGACCACGGCCGGGAATCGGCATCACGTCTGTTGCGCTGCCCCGGGCCGTGGTCTGTCAGCCTGATTCCCAGCCGTGGTCCCGCTCCCGTCACGTCTGTTCTGGGCCTCCCTGGACCATGGGGGGGTGGCTGGGCGGCTCACCACCCCTGGGAATCCACTGTGGTGAATCGGGACCACGTAAAGTCTGAAAACACCCTGTCTTTCCAGCAACAGTTAGCAAGATGTGTTTGGACAGTCCCTTGAGAATGAAAAAATGGCACTGGGAAGGAAACCTGTGGCATGTTTCCCACAGCATATGGGCTAAATGCAGTAGAACGCCAGTGAAGGGGAAACTTATTCAATCTCTCTCGTATCAATGCTCAAAATTCAGGACTTGTAGTTGATGAGGAGACTGAATATTTTTCTCCTGATTTTATGACATACATAACTGCTAAATTGATGCTATGCTTAAGCTTAAGCTATTCACTGCAAAAGTAATACGGGTAGCCACAAAACAATCAAACCACTGGTATACGCCTGCTTGCCAGAAACCCATTTCCTCACGTCTCCCAACTTCTCTCTCAACAGTTTTTTTAAATTTCCTTTATCTGCTGATGTCAGTGGACTAGCCAATGAATAAGGCTCTCATCCTCCAAGCTTTCTCTAGTCACTTCAGTGGTACTTGCAGTGGCAGAGCACTTTGGGTGTTTTTAAATGAGAGCGGTGGGAGGAGGAGTCCGTGGCCACTGAGTGGGACGGGTGTGGTGTGTCCATGCACAGGAAGTGGGTGGGAAGGGTTTCACACAGGTGGCTCCCAGATGACTGTCCCATTCACGGAGGTGGCCACCCTGGCCTGCAGAGGGCACGCCGGATTTTTTCAGGAGTGCTCCATGCATGGCCATGAGTGGCTGGTGTGTGGATCATGGGAACACGGCTCCCCACACACCAATTTCAAACAAGAGGTTGAGTGTGTAGACAATGAAGGGCTGTGCATGGATGTATCTAATTTAAAAACACCCTTTGAGGATTGGGTTGTCGGGGGGTGGGGGGGAATAGGTCATAATATACATTTAAAACTGTATGCGTGCATTTGTATACCTAAATTTCCTGAAATACTGTGTGCACAAATGGCAAGCAGATGCAAGGTTGCCCGTTATGTTTTGTCACTTCTCCCTCCATAACATTGCAAAGATTCGCTCTTTTCTCTCTGTCTCCTCTGCCAAAACCCTTGTTCATGCCCTGGTAATCTCTCACCTCAATTACTGTAACCTACTTCTCACTGGCCTCCCCCGCTCTCACCTTTCTCCCCTTCTCTGTCCAAAACTCCGCTGCCAGGATCATCCACCTCGCCTGTAGCTTCGACCACGTGCAGCCTCTCCTCTCTTCACTGGCTTCCCCTTCCTGAATGAATCCTGCACAAGCTCCTAGTCTTCACCTATAAAGCTCTTCACACTGGCCTCCCCCGCTCTCACCTTTCTCCCCTTATCTCCATCCAAAACTCTGCTGCCAGGGTCATCCACCTTGCCTGTAGCTTCGACCACGTGCAGCTTATCCTCTCTTCACTGGCTCCCCCTTCCTGAACAAATCCTTCACAAGCTCCTAGTCTTCACCTATAAAGCTCTTCACAACCTTGCTCCCCCAACCTCTCTGTGCTAATTTCCCACCATACTCCAGTCCGTGAACTCCGCTCCTCCTCTGTCCCCTCTCTCACCCTCCCACGCCTCCCCTGCTCCCCTAACCGCCTTCATCCCTTCTCCCTAGCTGCCCCCCACGCCTGGAACTCCCTCCCTGCCCATATCCGCCTCTCCCCCTCCCTTTGTACCTTCAGATCCCTCCTCAAGACCCACCTCTTCTGCTCTGCCNACCTATAAAGCTCTTCACAACCTTGCTCCCCCCTACCTCTCTGCACTTATCGCCCTCCATACTCCAGTCCGTGAACTCTGCTCCTCTTCTGTCCCCCTCTCTCGCCCTCCCTCGCCTCCCCTGCTCCCCTAACCGCCTTCGTCCCTTCTCCCTAGCTGCCCCCCACGCCTAGAACTCCCTCCCTGCCCACATCTGCAGGGGAAATAGGGGGAAATTCAGAAGTCCTTTGGGATTGGTTTGCAATTCAGAATTTAAAAAAATGATATGGGCAAGAAAATGAACAAAAAACTTACCTGACTTATATCACTTGTCCATGCAGCTTTCTCCTGCCGAGAAGGAGCTAAGAGCACAACAGTAAAAGGAGGAGCATCTGTGGATTCCACTACAATCTTGAAATCAAGGTGTCCAAACACTTGTCCAGAACCTTTTGCTTCACAATTAGAGGGAAGAAAAGTGAAGCAGGCTTGAGATTTCAAAGCAGGACAACATGTTCCTCTTTAAAAAAAATGCTATGAGGGAGGGAGTAGGGAGAAGTAGAACACCCTGGAAAGCAGTAATGCCATTTTTCACATATCTCAAATAAAAGCTAATTTTGGGGGGGGAGAGAATTAATACTTGCACTCATGAGTAGAGGAGTCATTGCAAAGCATTTCATTTCATTGCAAAGACTTATCCCTAAAATTAACTTTAAACTCAACAGCAGCCCTGATAAAATCAACGGATGATGCACATGCTTAACGTCAGCTGTTCGCCCAGGCCTTTGGGGAGGGTGGGTTAGTGGGTTTTTATCCTCCTACCCTTCTTTATTATTCTTTATATTTTCTTCTTGTCCTTTCCCTGTTTTATTTGTGAGATTTTTATAACTGTTTTAAATGTTTTTAAAAGTTGTTTTATCTTGAAATTTGTTAGCCGCCCCGAGCTGCTTGCAGGAGGGGCGGGGTATAAATATATTAAATAAATAAATAAATAAATAAAATCTTTAAAAGGTATTGGGCCAAGCGAATAAATAATTAAAAAGTGGGGAGGTATACTCTAATTAATTTGACCACGCTGACAATTAAACCTTACAAGATGCAGGACAGAAACTTTCTACTCATTTCCCCCACCTTCCTGAATCTTCTCATCTCGTATTTGGGCTATCCTTTTCTGTTTTCAAGCCAGGATTTAAAATTAAGACACCCAGATTTGAATTCCCATTTATGAAATCAAGAGACAAATTATTGTACCAGTCAGTTACTCAAAATGTTATGTGGGATATCATCAGTAAAAACAAAAAAGGGGCAGCATGCACATTTTTAAAAGAGCTGTTCTACTATACATGGAAGTTTTTAACACCGCTCTGCCAATAATTCATGAAAAGGTAGAACAGATCAGTTGTTCCGCTGTAAAATAAATAAGGGTAATGTTTTTTTTTAAAAAAACTGGTGCAGAACTATAATTATTATAAACAGTTTAATGTAACTTACAATCATCATCACTTGCATCAGGCTCTTCAATCAATGTGCACTCTATTAAAGAGAGAACACCCCCTGTCTAAGGAAACAAAGCACAATTTTTCAGAAATCAAACATTTTTCTTCTCTCCCTTCTCATTACCGTTATTTTTAACTTCTGCAATTTTATTTTACAACACCTCTTTGGTCTTTAAAAAAAAAACAAAAAAAAACCTATATAAATTCCAGAACAGTTTTTTAAAACATTATTAGTCCCAGCAAAAGAGGGGGGGGGGGGGGGGGAAAGTGTTTTTTTTTCTTATTAAAACAAATCTGCAATATGTTTGCAGTTGCAGAAATATCTTCTGTCGCTTTCCTTGGCACAAAGTGAACTTATTTGAAATGATTCCATTATAATTCTGCACTCGAACCTGGCTCACTATACTGGTATGGTACTGAGCAGTGGTATGGTACTGAGACTTCACTTGTGGCCTTGGTCGATGATCTTCGCCTGGAGATCAACAGGGGAAAATCATACCGACCTTTGGCAGCCTTTGACACAGTGAATCATAAGGTTTAGTTGAGGTGGCTGCATGACTTGGCAGGGCGCCCGGGGTTGCTCTTGAGCGGTTCCACTCTTTCCTGTCAGGGAGGTCCCAATGGGTGGCGATGGACAATTAATCACCGTCCCCACAGGACCTCTTCTGTGTGGGGGATGACCCACATAGTTCCATTCTGCCTCCCCTCCTGTTCAATGTGTATTTAAGGCTGCTAGGCAAGAACATATGTAGATTTGGGCTGCAGTGCCATCAGTATGCTGATGACAGTTCTGTCCCCCTTTTTCATCTGACCCAGGTCCTGCAGTCTCTGTGCTTATACAGTGCTTGGCGGCCACTGGGGACTGCATGCAGGCAACCCAACTGAAGCTGAATCCAGACAAGACTGAAGTGATAATGGTTGGACAGCCAGCCCTACAACCAGGGCAGGGGGGAGAGGAACACCCATTATTGCGGGGTCCAGTCTCCTCTGGTCACTCGGGCTTGCAGCCTTGGGGTGCTCTGGTATCCCTTACTGCACCCTGGA
This sequence comes from Sphenodon punctatus, assembly GCA_003113815.1. Lineage (NCBI taxonomy): Eukaryota > Metazoa > Chordata > Lepidosauria > Sphenodontia > Sphenodontidae > Sphenodon > Sphenodon punctatus. The sequence continues at coordinate 173,622 of QEPC01001882.1, read as the reverse complement.
ACATCAGGCTGTGGCAGTAGCCAGGAGCGCTTTCCACCAACTCCATCTGGTGAGGAGGCTGCAACATTTTCTATCTGATTTGAACCTGGCTACTGTCATCCATGCTTTTGTAACCGTGAGGCTAGACTACTGTAGTGAGCTCAATGTGGAGCTCCCTTGAAGACTGTTTGAAGACTGCAGCTGGTGCAGAATGTGGTGAAACACAGCAAGGGGGTGCTATACAGCTGAACCACCAACCTCACTGTGTTCATCCAAATCTCTAACCTAGGGTCCCCACAGCTGACAAATCCCAGAAAAACCTAGTTCTCGCTGCCACCACCTGGGTTCCAAAAATCAGAGGGGTCCACACAACCCAGGGTATGTGAACCACAGAGATCTATAAGCCAACAGCTTCCCAGAACACCCTAGTCCCCTTTATCTGGTGTTCTCCCCTTTCCAGGAAGCAGAACCCTTGGAACAATCCAGAGGTGCTTATCTTGGTCAAAAACTGTCTTGGCTAAAAGAGCCAGAGGGGAATTCCTTTCTCCCTCTTTGGTAGCTATGCCTTCCAGGCAAAGGGAGGCATTCTTTGCAAGCAAACACACACCCACACACACACACCAGTGGAGTTAAGAATAGAAAGAGCTTAGACTTTACTTATAGGGTTACAAAGGTACAAAAAGGTACAAAAGGGTCAGAAAGCAAGATAAGTCATTGAGTAAGCCCCAGAGTCCAGTTTGAAGGGTACGAGGACCCTTTCTGAATCCACAACTGCCTAAACAGTACTGGTTCAGGCAGGCAATCTGGTTGCATATAACTCCATGTACAGATAACTTACATGGGGCACAGTCCTTAGTTCCAATCTGGCAGAAGCCCAGATCTTGTAGATGTCAAAACACGCAGGAAGAGGCAAGAGAGACAAGGGGTGGTCTGTCCATTTTAAGGTCCTATCCCCCTCTGCTGAGATTGGTCTGTGGGAGGTCACCTGGTCTATGATCCAGTCCAAGGCAGGGAGGTCTCTACCCAGCCATGTGGTGACAACCCAGTCACTTGGTTCAGGAATATTGTTAGTAATGTGGCTAGGTTGCCATGTGCTCACAAAAGAAAGGAGGGCGGGCCCCATCCTAATCAGGAATGCAACACTGTCCTGCTAGGGTCCCTCCAGAGGCAAGGGCAAAAGGTTTTTTGCCACACTGGAGTAGCAGTGTAAAGTGCTCCTAAGAGCACCTCGCCACTGCTTTCTAAGTCTGCACTGGCTGCCAATAGTATTCATGGCACAATTTGAAGTACTGGTTTTGACCTATAAAGCCCTTAATGGCTTGGGCTCTGCATATCTAAGAGACCACCTTCCTACCTATGCCCCATCACGTTCCCTCAGGTCAGCCGGGACTGTCCTTTTGCAAATACCATCATTGCAGCAGATCCAGACCACTGGGCATGCAGAGAGGCATTCTTGGTGGCTGCCCCACAGGTTTAGTACTCCCTTCCCCTGGAGGTTCACCAAAGCCGGAGCATCTTCAGAAGACAATGTAAGACCTTTTTATTTGGCAAGCTTTAAGTGGGCAGGAATAGGGGTTGGAGGGCCAGAGGTGGGAGTAGTTTTAAAGGAATTTTATTTTGTTTTCTTGAATTTTATATTTTTTTTATTGTAAGTCACCCTGAGCCTACAGGAAGAGCAGGATATAAATCAAAATAAATACATAAATATAAACTACAAGACTGAGATACCAGTCTGGATAAAACAAATTAGCAATTAGAATCCGCACACAAAAACTGAAATCAGATGAACATAACTCTTTATCAGGTATGAATAAATTGTGTTAAATTTATGTTCTACAGATTAGAGTGTACTATGGTTGCTTAATATGTGATTTCTGGTATGATGGGAAATACCTTGAGTAAGCAAAAAGTGCAGGTTCCAGACCACCGGTTTTATGTGCTCTCACCGCCCCGCCCCAGTAAGGAGCCAGGCTGCTGCATTCTGCATCAACTGCAGCTTCCGAACCGTCTTCAAGGGCAGCCCCATGTAGCGCACACTGCAGTAGTCTAGCCTCGAGGTAATCAAGTCATGAATGAAGGCTGCCAGATCCAAATCAGAAAGAAAAGGCCCCAGCTTCTCACCAGATGGAGTTGGTGAAAAGCACCCCTGGCTACCAACGCCACCAGAGATTTCAGGCGCAGCGACAGATCCAGGAGCACACCAAGGCTACAAACCTGAGTGACCGGAGATGGGGGGTGGACCCCATCAATAACCAGGGTCCCAATCCGCCACAAGTCAAAAGGCCAGCCAGCCATCACCTTAGACTAGTCAGGATTCAACCTCAGTCAACTCACCCTCATCCAGTCCTCCACAACAGCCAGGCAACAGGTAAGCACCAAAACTGCAGAACCTGGGTCGGATGAAAAGGAGGAGGAGGAGCTGGGTGTCACCAGCATATTGAGGACACCTCACTCCAAACCTCTGAATGATCTCACCCAATGGCTTCATATACACGTTCAACAAGACTGAGAAATGGGTGATGTGTATATACGGACAAGGCTGGGGGGCAGTGTATGCATTGGCAATGGGGAGACAGGTGCTGGGAGGGGAGTATATTGGGGGACAAACGTATGTGTTGAGGGGATACGCGGGAGAGAAAGCTGAGAGATGGGGGATGTTGATTCAGGGACAATGTTTGGTGAACAGCTGCTGCCTGAGAGGGAAGCTATAAATGAAGGAAAAATTGTGGGTACAGTGGAGACAGGGATCAAGTCCATAATACTGGCACAGGGAGGAGCCTGCTCTCCTTAGCTTCAGTGTTGCTCCCAACCTGCAGGGGAAGAGAATTGGGTCTGAAAGCTAATGTAGAAAACTAGACACGTTTGCATTCAAAACCTTTTTAGTTGTGATTGAACGGTTTTCCATTATATGTTCAGTTGTCTGTCAGTCCTTCCTGGCCACTGATGCAATACAATAGAGTAGCATCTATTACAGAATGGGAAAGTGCGAAAGGGGATGGAACCAGTGTGGTGTGGGTAGATGGGGGTTGTGGTGTGGGTGGATGGGTGCAGATGGGTGTTGGTGCGGGGGCGAGGGGGTGTTCCAGGGTGTGGATGGGTGCTTTTAGGGTAGGTTGGGTGGGGAGTGGTGTTTTGTGGGCCTGAAAGGTGTGGTAATGAATTGACTGGGAAGGAACCCAGAGAAGGTGATACAGTGCAATAGGATGTATCACCCATTCCCTCTCCATTCCAAGCGCTCATGGCAGCCCTATCAGTCCCCTCATTGGCATAGGCGAGCTGTAACTGGTAATGGGGGAGGTGGACTAATATATTTATTTATTTAGATTTCTACCCCACCCTTCCCAGATGGCTCACAAAACAAATAAAAACAATACATATAAAACAGCATAAAACCCCCCAAACCCCAACCTTTCCCCTCCCCCCTCCCTAACCTGATCACAAACCCACACAAGAAACCCTCGCTAACCACCCCGTCATACCTTGAACCCGAACACCCACCAAAACCCCGATATTTGCCTGTAATAGGGTTACAGTGCCTTGCAGAGTCAGTTCCCTGAGAAGACAGCTAGCGGACTAGAGCATTGGTCCTTAAGCCTGAAGCAGTGGGGCTAATGAGTCACCTGTCTAGCACCTGGGCTGGGACACTAAAATGCCCAGAAACTGGGAAGTCAAGTAGCGAGGTGAATCTTGGGAGAAATCTAGAACGTGGAGGCAGCTTGCAGGAGTGTGGTGCTTAACAGAAAAGCTAAGAGCTTAGGAGTTTAGAGCAGCTTCCCAGCCGACTGTGAGGAACTGCAACAGGATCTTACAACACTGGGTGCCTGGGCATCTAAATGGCAAATGAGATTTAATGTGGACAAGTGCAAAGTGATGCCCATAGGGGAAAATAATCTGTTAAGTACTGTTAAGGACAGTCGGATGCAGCTGCGGTGGCTTTTTTTGCCCCCAGTTTGCCATGTCTATATGGCATGGCATGAGGGAGGTGCTGGGAGCAGGGCAGGGGCTGCCTGCATATTTGTTTTGTTCCTCCGTGTCGACTGTGGGATGGCTCTCAGGCCGCCAGAGGTCACAGGCACGTTTGTTCTGAGCCCCTCCCCGGGGAGTGGCGGATGCTGTTTTTCACCTTGGGCCAAGCCAGGCAGGCGCTGTCACATGTTTTTACCCATCCTCATCAACATATTTTCTCTCAACCAATAGAAAATATCATTGGAACTACTTTGTCTCCAGTTTAATATGTGAGAGCCTCGTGAGGTAGAACTTGGAAATCAAATCATGGCTTTCTCTTCCAAAATTTTGGCACAAGTGAAACTAAGGCCATGGAAGATTAGTCTTTTAACCCTGACATTTCTATCTACATTGTTTTTATTTTTCAAACAGATTAAAAAAAAAAAAAAAAGTTGGAGGAAAAACAGGGAGATGGTTGCTTTCATGCTTCTTTATACATCAACAGGGTAGTTTTATCTCACAGCCTGTATGTTTCTTTGTAATTTATTGTATTTATGCTTTTGTATTAAGATTGCTATGGCCAAATGGCTTCAACAATAAAGTTATTATTATTATTATTACTATAAATCAATGAGACAGGCTGAACTTTAAAAATGAACAAGCAGAAACCTTAGCAGGTCACCTTTATACAGAGTGTGAAAGGAGTAGAAAGGAAGATGCAGAAAATTAGCACCTACTTCTGTAGGATGAAAAGAGGAAAGTGTACAACACTCTATCCATACACAATTGCTTATACCTTCCTGGCAATCAATGTCATCTTGTAACATTTCACTGATCTGTTAGTATTTTTAGGTGCAATTAGTTTTAGAAGGGCTAGCACACACCTTAAATTGAATCATTATGCTTCTCTATCTGCATAACAATGAGAGAGTATTTTCACTCCATTATCTCAGACAGTCTTTTTACTGCAATACACGAAAACCCTTCTGTTAAAACCATAATGCTATTACTCTAAAACCTCACACCCAATGGCAAGGTACAAGTAGTTATTGACATTGTCTCTAATTTCGCTATCAAGGTTTTACATTAGATAATTATGTAAATTCTGTACCTTAAGTAGATGTAGTTTTCCTCCTGAACTTCTTGTACAAATTAAAAAGTGTTTTGTAAATAAGAAGCATTGCCTTTCACCTTCTTTTTTCAAGGACAATGATCCCAGGCGAACTTTACTAAGTTTCCCCCTCTCAACTGAAGGGACTTGAATAAGAGAACCTGGTGATTACAAAGTGAAGAATATACTGTAAGTATTTTACTATTTTATAAGTGATGTATGTTATCAACATTAAAGCACAGAATGGTCTATTTAACATTATATCTGAGTAGCATTCATGCAGTTCATTAACTCTCATGGAAATACCTGAGAAACTGCAGTTTGGAAAAATGCCGTTAATTTAGTTTTCTTTCTGTAGGCCAAGTTCAGGACAACAAAGTTGTAGCAGCTGATGTCAACACATAACTTAGACCATCATTTATGTCACTTCATGGGCCAAATTCTGCCCCAGATACACATGGACAATTCCCATGTATATTCAAAAGCAAACTTTGACCTATTGTGTAACCCATTTCCTGGAATCATTGACCACTTACCTACCTGGTTATGGTTATATTAAGTCTTTTGTTACATTACATTGGAATGTTAAGACATAGATGCAACATAAAACCTTGCTGAACAAAACAATGCTAAGTTTACCAAAAAAATTGCTTGAGATTTCTCTCTCCCACACATATGCTTTAAATTAACTTTATACATATTAGCATCTAAAAATTCTCTGACATGCTAAATATTTCATGTGCTTAATTAAAAAAAAAAAAAAGTTATGCCACAGCATTTGCTAGTTTACATGTAAACTGGGAGGAGGTTTATGACCAATCGTTTAGAAAACCAATCGTTTAGAAAACAATTTTTGTACTTTTACAGAGGCATAGAATGTTTTCAAATTCATCTTGAACTCTGATTCATCATGAACTCTGAGTTGTAGATATTCATTGCAAACAAAACTGTTTTTATGTCCTAATGAAAAACTACTAAGAGATCAACTTTATGTGCTGAAATTGTGACATGTCATTCCTTGACATTTCCCAGCATAACTTCTGAAATGCTATACATGGCTTGGCTTGATGTTTAAAAATATTCTGAAGACGCCTTCCATCCCAGAGCTGCTAGCAACATCTTCTGGAACTCCTGAAATTTCCATTCTGAAGTCAGGAATTAAGACTCATAAATTTCCTTTTCCATATTTGGCTATTTCTCCTATTCCAGTTTTTGCTGTTGTTTTGCTTCAAAGAGCACCCCTGACGCCCACAACAATTTGAAAATAAATTTAATTTAGCTAAGCTGAAGGTAGAGCATTTGCTAATACCAAATTGCACTCTCAAAGTGTTAAATTATTCAGAAAGCCTACCTAGTGAGTACATGAAATAAAGCACTGTGGGCTCATGAATTGCTGTATTAAATATATTGCATACTATTAAATATTTATTGAATCAGTTCTCTGTTCATACAATATAGCTCATATTCAGCCAAGTGGTCAGTGTACATTCCTTTTGAGATTTTCTGCTTGGTAAACCTTCAGTAACAACAGGAGACGTGCATCAGCTTACCATAAATCACACTACTGATTTAGGATGTAATCCTAAATGCATTTGTGCCAGCAAAGCCACATTCATGGTGTTAGTGTGTTGTTGGACTGCAGCCTATGGAATTATAGGAGTTGAAGTAAATGCAAAACTACACTTAACTTTTATGAAGAGAGAGAGGCATAATTGGCTAGCACAGTTGCTGTGATTAAATGTGCCCAGTTTGGAATTGTTTTTGTTATTCATTTAATACCATGCTTTTTAGCTGTCTGAAATCAGTCACAAGTCTAACCAGCAACACTCAATCTACACAGTTCAAAACTTGCCAAATATTCAATGTAATATCGGATGTGCAAGGTAGGACAGATTAACAATTTATTTAAAAATTAAGTTTTAAAGTCTGCATGCAATAGATTTACACACGTGCATATATACAGTATTAGCATATGTAATTACAGTCCAATATTTATAAAATGTTACTCTCACTATCTAGCAATATATTACACTTTTCGTTTAATCTCAGTTTGACAGAAAAGGGTAGTTGAGATACAGCAAGCGTAATGAATATTTCAAGCATTCATAGAGGTCAGCTGAGTGCAATTTGGTGGGGGTGAATCTGCTTTTTCCCTCTTACTCTTGAGCAAGGGTGACCAAGAGGTAAATTGTAATCTATTGGTAGATCACAGGCTAGTCTCCAATATACTGAGGTGTGGGAAGTGGGACCGATCTCTCAGAGACCACCTTGTGCCGCAAGGAGTGCTTCAGTGGGTGGTGGGGAGGTGAAGACGGGTAAGGAGAGTTCCTCCAGTGCAGCAGGAAGGCTCTCTCTAAAGGGAAGCATTCTTCTCTGCTTATGAGACCAGTTGCAGAGGTATCCTAGAGTATGATCATGTGCACTGTAGATTTGACCAACCGTGCTCTGGAGAGCTATAGGTTCTGGACTGCAAAGACGAGAGTAGTTTGGGTCTCAAAGCAGGTTGTTTGGGGACTCTGGGAGGCATGTGGCAAACAGCAGGCTTTTTAGAATCATCCTGGCAAAAGCCTTTGGTGAACTGCAGACTGGGATCCTGGGCTGTAGTCACCATGGGGCAAGGAGACTCAGCTGAACACGGGCCTCGGTCTCTAGGACGGGATTTCTACATCGCTAAGAAATGTCCAGAGTGGGTGGGAGAGGGAGCAGGGCCAACATTGTGCCTCAACCCACTCTAACAGTTTGCTGGCAGTCCTCAAGCCGCTTGCAAAAGGGCCCGCTACCAAGACGGAGTTTTTCAAAGTGGGCAGGGGTGGAGCTCTGGCCCTGCCAACTCTTAAAGCTTCCTGGTGGGGTTGCTGTCATTCCAGGGGACCTCGCTGGGAGCCAGGGCGGCACCACAACCTTTGTGAGGGAAGGTTCAGGTTGGCCATGAGCCTTGGGAGGGTCACTGCTTAGGCAGACCCCCACCTTGTCTTTTTTTTTGGGGGGGGAGGCATAATTGGGATAAGAACCTGGGTCTGCCACAGTCTTACTACAGCACTGCTGGGATCCTACAGCTAAACGAGTCTATAAAAGTCTAACAACCGAAGCATTTAAACTGTTGCCTTGCATCCTTGTACACTTGTCACACCACCAAGTCTCAGAACAAAAAGTCTTGATTTTATCACCTCAGAACCCCCGTGAGGGGACAATGATTGCAATAACAAGATTGCAACTAAGGCAGGAAATGAGATCATGCTTTTGACACCTGTACTTCATCCATCTGACTAACATGTGTCGCCTAACAAAGCAAATCATGCTCATATTAAAAAACGGTTGCGTTCTGCCGCAGGCTTTTCTAGGACCGTCTTACTCAAGGCAAAGCAATCAAAGAAAAATACAAGGACTGGACAGAGTTTCTCATACAAGATATGACGGGTTCTCGAACGGCCCCTGCCAATTTACTGGAAGGCAATGAGGAGGAGAACAGAACTGTTTGCAGATAGCGTGGAATGAGGGGAAAGAGAAATACACCAACAAAAAAAAAAACCCAACAAAAAGAAAGAAAGAAATAATCGTCTTCTGTCATCTGTTTCCTTGAGAAGTCTTCAACTAAAGTTTAAAATAAGGATTTTTGCTTCTATTCAAACAGCCTCTGCGAGGGAAAAACCCTGTAGACCTCATTACAGTTGATTCCTTAATAGAGCTTCAGGATTCCCAGAGTCCCTTTCAGTACTGGATAGTTAGTGTGGTTGAAAATGTTGGAGGAAGATTACGCCTTCGCTATCTGGGATTGGAGGAGACTGAATCCTATGACCAGTGGTTGTTTTACATGGATTGCAGACTTCGACCAGTCGGTTGGTGTCAAGAGAATAAGTACAGACTGGATCCACCCACAGGTAAAAACGCTCATTAAAAAATGCCAGCTCCTCTTTGGCTGCCTTGGAAAACTGTTTTGCTTATTGACTGAGGAATCCATGGCTCTCTTGATCTTTTAAAAACAATCTTTTTCCAGGCCTTTTGTTCATTTCTTTTGTCAAGCAAGTATTAAATATATAAAAAACATGAGTCTGTGGCTGCTTTCCAACGTTACCTGGGAGAGTCATGAGCTTTTGCAATTGCCACCACGGCTCTCTAATTGTGAGGATTAGTGCCCGTCAGAATGTACTAATCCCCTTTTAGCATGCGAGAACAACCATCCTTGTAAAGGCTACATTTGGGGACCCGGTCATGCACAAGTGTCCTTGTGCACTGAAAAAGGGGATTTGTGCATTCTGACGGGCACTAATCCCCACAATTAGAGAGCCGTCAACTGCACTTCCCTCTGCCCTGGGAAGGAATGATGGTCCCTGGGCAGAGGGCAGCACTGAGAGCAATACAGGGAAATGGATCCTGGACCAGGGACCAGATGGGCAGTACCGGAGAATAGTAACAGAACATGCACTATAGGGAGTGCTTTGGCTGGTTAAGTTTTATCCATGCTGCCCTGTCATGGTATCTCAGACAGCCATGTCCTGTAAAGAACACACACCTAAGTCTAAGACAGCTCGTTCTCCAGGTCCTTTTAATCACTTGGTTTCTCCGCTTGAGACTGCCAGCAAGAATACTCTTTAGTGGCACAAAAAAACTGACTGAACTTAGCAATGATTGTGAGGTGTTTTTGTTTTTTTTGTTTTTTTTAACAGCTCAGTTCTGATCTCTGTAAAATTATACACAGTGGGTTGCATTACAAGACACATGATGATGCCTTTAAGTCAGAATCAGGGCCTTTTTCCTCAATGTGTCAACATGACAGGTTCAGCATGCTTGCTACCTGCACATAGGTCTGTGCTTCAGTTTCCCCTAAATTACACACCAAACTCACTTTCCAATTCTCAGTTTTATTGTCCAGCTTCTTCCAGTCTCCCCTGTTCACTCCAGGGCTCCACCCAGGGCTCCAACCTGATAGTGTACTTCAGTACACAAACTTAAAATATACAGAAAACACATACATAGAACTCTTATAACCATCATCATAATCTGTGTCCCTTGTTCCAGGGATTACTTCTCAAGCCTGTCAAACCCAGCCTGGAGGCACCTCCTGCCAGCTTCCCCTGGTAAGCCTCTCTGTATCTAGGCTTCCAGCCCAGTCTTAAATACTCCAGTGTTTCTGGTAACTTGACCAGTCCCAACTAGTCTCCTGTCCAATTAGCCCTAGATTACTTAAACCCTTTAGCTGAGCTTCAGAGAGTCAAGCAATTAAGGCTGGAGGATTCCTAGAGCAGGTGCAGCTGAAGCACTCCAGCTAGCTATAGGGTATTTTCAGACGTTATGAGATCAGTCAACCACAGTGAACCACGGTCAATCCCGCGGCGGGGCCAAAGCGCCCTGAACATCTGTTTCGCGGGCGCCAGATGTTCACCACAGTTGATCCCCACCAGGGGTCAAAATTAACCACGCTTCCGGAGCTCCGGCCCGGACCATCTCCGAAAGCGTGGTCAAAGTGTTTCCCACCGGGAAACAAAAAAAAGTAACACCTGAACGGCAACCACTGGCCGGAATCAAGCAGAACGATTCCCAGTGGGGACAAAGCAAGCAGCGTCACTGCCAGGCAACGAGCAACAACACGGGCCGGGGAGGGAGATTTAAAGGGAACCCGGCAGCAGGGGGATGTGGCGGGATGGAGCAAGGTGGAAGGGAGAGGAGAGCGGAGGGCGAGCGAGCAAGGGAGGAGGAGGAGGAGGAGGCACAGGCGGAGGAGGCGGTGGTCAGGCTGAACATGGAGGCGGTGGGGGGACAGCAGCAGCAGCAGCCGGGATGGGCCGCCCCGATGCCTTCTGGGTGTTTTGACCACGGCCCAGGATCGGCGTAACGTCTGTTGCACTGCCCTGGGCTGTGGTCTGTCGGTCAGATTCCCTGCCGTGGTCCCGCTCCCGTCTTGTCTGTTTGGGGCCTTTCTTGTCCACGGGGAGTGGTTAGCCGGCTCGCCACCGCTGGGAATCCACTGTGGTAAATCGGGCGCCCATAACATCTGAAATCACCCATAGTCAGCTTGCTTACATCACTGCACTGTTCTCAAAAGTGTTTTCTAGGTAATAGGGTTCTCTTCCAGAAACAATCACGGGTTTAATTTGCTAACATAGAAAATAATAGGTTACATTTTGTTCTTATTAGAAACCAACTAAAAGCATAACAAAGCTTTCTTCCATTGTACCAATATTATAGTTTATTAATACTTTTTATTGACAAATTCCTAGGTAAACAAACAAAACCAGATCAGCCATTACTGACAAAATAAATACAACAGTTGAAATATATATACTTTAAAACACTGATGATAATGGGAGCATAAATAATTAACACAATACAGATATATGCATTGCAATGAACTACTATCAATCAAGAAGAATGCTTCATAGTAGTTGTTTTTCTTGCAGTCACTTCCTCAAAATTACGTACAAGACATACTGAACTATACCAAATACCCATACTTCATCATGAAAAATCTAAGAATTCATTCAGTTCAGGACTAATTGTTGTAAAAGACTCAGAGGTCACTCTAGAATTTGCCACACTTACTTTGTAAGTTCTCTTAGTTTCTTTTTAAAACTATGTGCTAAGCTGTATTCAAACAACATGTGCTGTAATAATTGCCAGCATTATATTTAGTTTGAAGATATGTAACTAGAGGTCATACTTTAGATCACTTGTTTTAAAAGGATGCACCAAAAGCTGCACTTCTAAGCTTCCTGAAATACTAAAATGTCTTACTGGATTACACAGACCCCATTACATACAAGAAGTTAAAAAACCTGCATTATCCTCTATATAAATAGGTCCTTGCTCAGTATTAACGATTCAGACATAAACAACTAAAATGTAGAAACATTTCATGTGCCAGTCTGTTCTTGACTTTCTTATAATTTTACTTGCTTATTAACACTAGAGCCCCTATGCGGAACCCCAACCTTACACCACTTTTATTTAAAAGGTACCATATCTATTTAAAGTGAAGAGTTACTTTCGGCCATGGTTATATGGCACTGACCCATCAACTCTGTCAAGGTTAAATGAAGCTTTCTAGGAACATTTCCCAACAACAACAATACTAAAGGATGTTGCTCCTCTCTCTCTCCCTCTGTCTCAGCAAAGCACAATACATTATCAATTCAACATTCTTATTCAGTACACTGGTTCTTCATAGTTTCTTTTTTCAGAACTCTTTTTGCCATGTAAATTGAGCTTTTACTAGAGACCATAACTGTATTTTCAAGGAGACAAAATTAACGCTTGCTCCCAGGCATCCAAAATATACCAGACAGTATTGCCTTTCCCCTATGCCTTTTCTCTGGTAGCGTCAGTCAAATATCCATTTGTCAGCAAAAATTATCCAATTATATCATTTGGGGGTGCTCCCGCAGCACAGATGAAAAACGGGAACAATAAACAGCTGTTTTCATTCCTCACAATCTCTCCACCATTTGACAATGCTTCAAGTACTTCAAGTTTCTCTTGTGCTTTTGCCCGAATGTTGGCATCATCTGGGATTGCAACATCAATTGGCCACACAGACCTGTTTTCCATGGAGCTGTAGATAATATCCGGTCCATTGAAGATGATACTCCAGTCAGTATCTACATTACTGTCCCCTGGGTGCTTTACTATTATTGTGCTGCTGTTTTTCATGGCCCCTGAAAAAAAAACAGCACAGAGGTGGGGCTCAACTACAGCCCAAAACTATTTGTCAACAGGGGCAACCTTTCACTTATGTGGACAACATCAGCCTTATGACAATAGCTGTGCCCAGCACTGTCATCTTCCCAATGATGCCAACATTAATTCTGCCATTCTCAATGCAATATTCTTCCATTATTATACACACACGCTTTAAAAGTGAAACTCTTACCTTGTCGTATGAACGTTTGGCTGGTGTCTAATAATATATCGCAGCCTTCTACTATCATTCTTTCTATTGCTAGGTTTTTCCGGATATTTTCTGTGTCACTCACTTCATCATGCATCACCCTGTGGAATTGATGGAATTCAATCACAGTGGAAGTGAAATGATTTTTTAAATATGTATTATATTGAACTGCCAAAGTAAATGCAAACACAGGTAGCTTCCCTAAGACTTTGGTTCAAGAACTGATGACATTTGAAACTGTTTTACATTATTTGATTATTTAGTGCAAGCTAATCGTCAATACAAAGTAGTAATTAAAGTAGCTCTTAAGAAGCTAGGAAGATTCTAATCCCTACCCTTAATTCCTCTGCTCTTACACCTTCACGAATTCGCTTCAGTTTGGCTACTGCATATTTAACTGCACTGAAACTGTTGTCACCAAAATCTCCAATGCCTAATTTCTGGGCAAGTCACATTCATCTACCTGACAGTAGCTGCTATGATTGTGGTCAAGCTACTCTCTGACCACAAGATTCAAACTCTTTCTCCAGGACTTTTGCTCTCTAGGCATAGAAATATTTTCCTGAACTGGGGTCAGAATGCCCTCGTCACCTCTGTATGGTAACTATCATTCTCTCTTCATCCATCTCTTTCCTAAAAACATGTTACTACTGCAAAGGTCTCTAAGCTTAACCCACATAAAAAGTCCTCCACACTGAAGATGACTGCTGATTGTCAAGGACAAGCAAAAGCAGTGAGAAGAACATGGCCACCAAAAATCCTTTCAAAAGATCTTGCAGGAGACACTGTTTGCCCTGAACATCAAGAGGGAGCAAAACTCTGAGCTGCCCAATGAGAAGTTAGTTGATCATGACTGGACTCTTCACCTGAAGCCCAAGATAAAGGGAATTCAGAGGAAAAGAGAGAATGACAAATCGTGGTGTGGGCCTTTGTATCTGATGGGGCACTTCTGGCTACATTCCCCAGTGACCTCATAGAAGGGAGCAGAAGTAAATTTTCATTTTGTTAGGTCTCTCCATGTCTCTGTTGTTAACTTGGCAGACTGGAAGTGTGTGCAGGGGAAATGGTGCGAGGGGAAGTATTCAGACGTCTACCCAAACAAAAGCAAGATCTGTGCCAAGGTTCCCCAAATATTTTCCAGGATGGCTTCCAGAGAAAAAAAACTGCATGGCAGACCAGTGGAGAAAATGTTCACATGTATGAACAACCATGTAATACTATAAGTTACCACATGAAAACCATGCCATCTGAACAGTGCCATTCTACTGCTGATGCTAACACCATGAACCTTTCTGTAAAGAACATTCAACCGGTAATGAAAGGGGCAGGGGGTGGGGACTGTGGGCTTGATTCAAACAGTTTCAAGACAGATATGGGACATGACAATTCCAGCCCAGTGTATCGACCAAGTGAAGGGATCAAGAGTATAGCCATGCTCATAGCACAGCTATGGGACAGATATGTGGCTTTTAGCTTCAGATTGGTGTATATCCACTCACCCTGGGGCAAAGGTAGGAGAAGAAGTGAAGAAAGCTAAGGAGCCAACTAGTAAAAGTTACACTGCTACAAGAAAATAATCTTGAAAACTAATTGGTGGTTGCCCTGCCTAGTGAGTTTCACGAGCCAAGGAAAACCCATTGGCTACTATGACATAATGGGAAGATGCCAACATTTATATTTTCATTTAGACGTATACAACTTAAGAGAAATTTGTAACTGAGCACTTTGAAAAACCACGATACCTTCTGATACTATTGTGAGGGAGACCATAAAAGCTTTGTTCTATTAATGGTTTAAAAAATGCCCCATGCATTTTGATTTTCCTTAAAGCCAAATGATTCCCTCTTATCCAAAGTTGGTTGGGCTTTATGGCAATAAAATAAAATAAAACAAAAAGCCATAAAAAACAGGACAATCCCAGTTTTGCCACAGAAACAAGTCCAACAGAGTCAAAACTCTAGATTATGTTTTTTAAAGTAATTCAGTGATTGTATATTTTCATAGCCTCCACTCAACTATAGCCCAAAACTATTTGTCAACAGGGGCAACTTTTCACTTATGTGGACAACATCAGCCTTATGACAATAGCCGTGCCCAGCACTGTCATCTTCCCAATGATGCCAACATTAATTCTGCCATTCTCAATGCAATATTCTTTCATAGCCTCAACTTTAATTTTACTGCACGTAAGGGACAAAAATCTTACCTTGAAAGTTCTTCTAGTTTCGATTTAGCAAATTCAAGGCTTTTTCTTTCCACATGTTCATGAGGAGTGTGAGCCAGAAGTTCATGAAGGGTTATAATATATCTAGGGATCTTAAAGTGAATAAAATACATTATCAGCAGTTTGTTATGATAAACAGTAATGTCAATAATTGATTCAAATTATTTATCATGTACTGTTTATATTGGTATTATCACAGTAAAACCTGTTACATTTATACAGGTCACTTACAATTCAATAACCATGTCCCTAAAATCTTGAAGTTTTCTACAAATTTATGGTTGGCTGTGAAGTACAGACAAAATATTTGAAAGCAACAAAAAGAGAGCTTTTAAATAATTGTCAAGTTGTTCAAATCCTGTCAATATTTTCATAAATTCACCAATTTCCCCAAAATATTGATTTTAATGTGAGACAGACATGTGGTTATGCATCATGGTTTAATATGCAAATATCAACATGCGTTTTTTACTAGGTTGGTAGCAGCAAAAGCCAAACTGATTTCAGTGTTGCATGCTACCTTCTATGAGACAATGGGTGAGAATTTCCAATGCTGTCTAAAGGATTTAGATTCATACTGTTCCTTAAACGTAATTTTAAAATAGTATGAGTCCCCTAAATGACTTTCTATTAATATTTATCAAAGCCATACACCCAAAACTCCTATACACCTTTGAAAATACCAAGCAATGCCTTTGGATTTGGGCAAAAATGTATTAAATGATCAAAAACTAAATTGACCAAAGCTACCCATGCGTACACACACTATAGACAGACAGGCAGACACACAGAGTGTGCATGGACAGGGTGTCCCCAGCAAAGACCCCATGACCAGCCATAGCAGCCCTGCTTCTCCTTCTCCCGGGTCATAGTATAGTCAAGAGGCAGGAGACTTTGCCAGGGACACTCTGTGTATGCACAATGTGTGCACACGCAAAAGCATAGCTTTGGCCCGTACAGACTTTGAATCAAGGCCTTTGCCTTTTTTAAAAGGATTTTGGCTGCAGTGATATTTTTTAGTCTATGTTATCCCACATTTAACAGTTATAACCAGTAGTATTAGGCAGCTAAACAATTTGATTGACAGATAAAGATGACATACCTACATAGATTGATCCTTTATTCATTTAGTTAAAATAAAAGCATCTGCTTTATGGGCCGTTTTTACACGGACGGTCCCACCCACCACTGGGTGTTCCAGCGCGTGTGCAGTGGGGGGTGCGTCCGCGTCAATGGCCTGGCAGTGGGTGGGGGGATGGGTGTGCGCTGGGTGCATGTTTGTGCGAGCGCACTCCTGGCGCACACCCATCTGCACCCATCACCCACCTATCTCCACCCACGGGGCCAACCAGAAACTGGGAGCAGGCCCTGTGGGTGGAGGTGGGTGGGTGTCCGCGTAAAATGACACACACCCACGCCCACTCACCGCGTGAGCACACCCATCACCCCCATTCGTGTAAAAACACATCACAGGCTCTTTTTCTTCAATTAAAAACAACAAAAGTAAATAATTTACATTTAATACACCAAAAGTGAGCAAATGTGTTACAAGCCTTCATGTTGATAAAAGTCAACCTTTCAGGCAGCTGTGTCCAGTAGTTAGCACACATACAGAAGTGACCACAATGTTTTTAAACAAAAAATACTTTCATTTGCACAAACTACAAATCAAGGAAATCCAGAAAGGTGGGCAATTATACCAAATGTAATTGTTGCCAGTTCTATTATGCCCTAGTTAGGAAGGGAAATTCCTGCCCCCTTTGGGTGTTTTCAGATGAGCAAGTCAATGGGGGGGTGGGGGGAGGGGATTTCTGTGGCTGCTGAGTGGCTCTGCCATGGAGGACCCACACATGTGGAGTACATGGGGATTCAGCAATTCAAACGGGCAGCTCCCAGCGTGGTTACCGCAGCCATGGAGGCAGCTGACGCACATTTGGCTGCCTCACCCAGTGCACTTTGGATGTCATGGCAGTGCTCTGTGAGTGGCTGAGAGTGGGTGCTCCATGGCTCGCAGGAGCATGCATACAGCTGCTCCATCTTCAGATGGGTGGTCAGATCAGTGACTCATGGGTGACCATGCAAGGTAGCACCTCGCCTGAAATACGAGGCGTGGTCAGAGGAGACTGTGAATGGCTGCAATCCACAAATTTACTTCGGAGTGGGTGGGTGGTGGATTATAGCCCACTTTTCTTTTGGCACAAATTCTGTTCCCCCATCCCCACCCGTTTGGGAAAACGCATGGTATTCTACACAGTAGAATCGGTGTGGTTGTAGGAATGATGTCCCCCACAAAAGACACCATACTAAAAAATAGTAAAAAGATCATAAATAAAAGCAAATTAATGTTTAAGTGACCATTTCCAATAGATGAAATAGTCATTTCAGCCATTATGAAATATTCACAGCTTAAAGGCTACAATCCTAGGCACTTGCACCCACTGCAGTCGACAATGCAATGTCAGTATAAATGCCTTTAGGATCACAGCCAAAATGATACAGTTTAATTTTATAAACATATAATCACAAAAATGTATAGAATCTACCTGAAACATGGGATAGGTTAGAAATGTCTCCAGCATTCTACCCTCACATGCCGGGTTGGCCTCATATTGCTTCAAGAGTTTGTCAAAATCTCTGTTTTGCTTACAGTTTGCAAGCACTTGTAGGCTGTACTGATGATTCCGAACAAATTCTTGATAAATGTTCAGCATTGGCAGAAGGATATCAAATAAATCAGCTAGGCAGATTAAGAAAAATGGTTATTTTTTGTTATCCACCTCTTACACACACAAAAAACACTGGGCTATAAGAAAGTGTCAGTATTATAATCAGAATTTATATCCAGAGAATTTCACAAACTGATGGCCTTCTCAAGGACATGTTTCCCACACACGTGGAACACTGTCTTCCACACAGGGTAAAGCCATACATGACAGGGCCAGCCGGATCCCACACCTGTCCCAGGAAGGGCAAATGCTACTTCCACACTTTTGGCCAGTGAGGAGTGCAGTCCAAATGATCACTCTCCCCTTTCCTCTTCCCCTCCCCACAGGGAAATCAGGTGGGCGGGCCACCATCACAAGTCCCACGATACCCCTGGGCTGACTAAGGAGCTGTCTATCTGGACGGGCACCTGGCCCTGCACCATCCACCACTCTCTCACCCACCCACTATCCCACCCCCTGCTGTGACATAGGTGCACAGGAATGGCAAACTACACCTGCAGCTCTATGGTGCCAGCAGGCCTCACTGCAGGGCTGCACAGGACTGGCTTGATGGGAGGTGGCCACATTGTTCCAAGTGGGGCAATAGTGGCCTGAGATGCAACACTGGCCTTCTCCAGCAGAGTCGTTGTATAGCAACTGGCCGGTCAGCCACACCAGAGCAGAAGTGGGTGAACATGTCAACTGTATCACGGGTTCATGTGGAGTAAGGTGTCCCAATGTGGTTAACATCTCATGTGGTCTTACCCATAGTGGTTCCAGAACAACAATGGGAAGTGCTTAGATTAACCTTTGGGTAGAGACGAACCCCAAATAGCTATTCATGTGCCATTACTAAAGTCCACCAATTTCTTACAAAATTAACTCATTATTTCCCACAATTTGTACAAAACTGTATTCTGTTAATACGGTTGTATGTGCAATAGTAATGATTTTATTTTAAAAGCCAGTCAAATGATCAAGAGTAGCATAAAAATATCTCACTAGATGAGCAGGTGTAAGCAGTAACTTACCTAAAATTAAAGTAGGCCAATTAGCTATTCTTGCTTTTAATCCCTGGTGAAATATTTCATGAAGGAACATAATAGTTTCACTGAAAAAAAATATTGCAAGAATCTAAGAAACATTGAAATAATTCAAAGAAAATGCAAGCTCTTTCTTTTTGCTGAGTAGTTTCAGGAAGAATTTCCCTCCCAAGTGTTTTGTTATATTGCTCTTTCCATTACTGAACTCAGCATTGGCTGAATTCACGCTATTGAGGAAATCCTATTTTATCATGTTTTAAGCATATTTTAAATATGTTGTTGTTATAATGACTAGAAAAGTCTTTTTCTTACTCAAGGAAGCTTTTACGAAAATAATTTTAAAAACAGATATGGTAAATTGCTTGACTAATTACTTCTCCAGAATCTGTTCTGTTCTTTTAATAGAAGCACTTATTAATTTATATATTCCACATATTTCAATTAACAGGTTTAAAAACTGCAGGAATATCCTGGATGATAGGTTATAACTTCCTTTAAAATAACACTGTAGAAAGCTGTAAATCAGCATAAAACTCAGTTTTATCCTAATTTTCCTAGTTTGGAAGTCAGAGATGCTTACACAAGAACTGCCCTGTAAAGTATTAATGCTCTTCTTCATACATGCACCTCTGGGAGATGAGAAAAGCGAAGTTACAAAGCAGTCTGGCAGGTATAACTTGAAAACAGGACAGTTCCGTGCCCTGACTTACATTCTTGAAATGTGGTTTCTCTGTTGCTGTATGGAGTAAAAATCAGGACAGATTCTGAGCCACTAAATTAGCTACTTTCATTAGAACATAATGGGATGAACTAGGCAAAATAAATCAAATACCTGTTGAGAAATATACTACTAACATCATCATGATTAATAGGTGGCTTCTTTGAACTTGCAGCCATTCTTAACGGTCTCAGAAAACAGTTCACAAGAACGTAAAGCTGATGCACATATTCAGATTCTGCTTCGACCATGTTAAAAACAATTTGGTTTCTCTTTCGCATGCTTTCTGCATGTGGAGAGCAAATATAATCTTGGACAATTGTCTTCCATTTCCTTCTGCACAGCCAGCCCCGCATAAAACTTTGAACCTAAAAACAACCAAATGTTAGAATGACAGTAAGAAGATGCAGACAGCAAGCAAATTAAAATTATTTTTCATCCTGGCAAGAGATGCTTGTACTACAAATGCCTGCATTTAAAATATGTTGAGCAGATTCTTAATTACCAGGACCTGGAATTCTTTAATTGTGTACTGTTCTATATTAGCCAGGATCTTTTAAAAATATCCAGGTATTACAGTCAATTTATATTGTTCCATTATGACTTGGAAAGTACACAGATATCACACATGCTAGTACTTCATCTAACATGTTCATATTCTACTTGCTTGTACGTATTGCTAATTTCAAAGCAAATGTCATATCTCCTGCAACTATCTGTTTGCTTTTTGTTTCCCCTTCCTAATTTCTCTCCATGTTATTAGTCTTACACAGTAACCTCTCCAGGGTAGGGAAACTGAAGCTGGAGTTGATTTCACCTACAGTAAGTTAAATTTTGTATATGCAACACCTATTGGGACCCTTGTGGAGCAGAGAAACCTAGATGCATAGATCATGGCTAAAAATCACACATGTAATACGCACAAAGTTTCACCAGTTGAAAATATGCACTGAGTTTTCAAAGTTTCACAAGTTGTAATATGCACTGAGTTTCACAAGCCAAGCTGAGGTCCCTTTGCAAACACAGCATTTTGAAGCAATTATAATAAAAAGACCAAGATGGGAATTGGAATAAGAATACATTCTGCATTGCCCTGTTTTATTCTGGTCACAATAATGTGATCTAAGCTTCTGCCATCAACCATCTCTATTCAGAACCATGCTGTGAATAAAGCTATAAATGAAATAAAGCAGTCAGTCAGATACCTTTTCCTCAACAATCAAAGAACTTATTGCTTGAGCTCTGTTAGACCAATCTTAAGAAATGTACAGTCCCATGAAAAATACAAGTCCTTGTGTAAAAGTATGCACAGGAGAAAAATTACATGGAAGAGAATTATGAAAGAGAGAAATACGTGCAATTTCTTGTTGGTAAATGCAGTAAAATTTATTTTGCTTTGGATTTGGGTTTTTTTATCCATTCGATTTTAGGCCACTGGGGGCCCAGCATGCAAAAAAATGAAGGCAAATAGTAGGTTGAAACAAATTACAAGAGTTCAAAATGAAGTGAAAATAGTACCATTTACAACAGTTTTCTTAAATGCTACCAGCAATTCACACAGGCATTCCTCTCCACGTTTCTGCCTTGCGTGCTCAACCCTTGCATGTGTCCTACCGGCAGTGTGTACGTGTGTGCGTGCATGTGACAGGCTCACTCTGCAGATCCCTTGTAGCCCATGAGAATATTCTCTGAACTTAGGCACAGTGTTTGTGAATAGGATTCTTACTTCTATGGACTGTGTTTCCTACAGAACTCACCTTTTTAAATCAACACACTTTTCTGCAAAGTGAAGTAATAAGAGCTGCTCCCCCGTTCTCAAAATAAGCTGACAGAGATTACACAAGGGCACAGTGAGGAAAGGAACTCATAACTTAGAATATAGAACTGTGGTATGGAACCTTTTCCCTCCTAGGGGCCACTTTGAAAATTAGTGCAAGCACTTAGGGTGTCACAGAAGTTAGGAGTAGGGATGTGTTCAGGAAGAGGAGGGTCCAGCTCATGGATTCTGCCATAGATCTGACCTAGGGCTGAAACAAGAATGGAATTAATTCTTGAGAGAACCTTGCAGTCCTGGCAAGATCTCACGAGATTCTCATGAGAAACTCAAGAATCTCAAAAATGCCCCCCAAATTATCTGTGCTTGCGCAAAATAACCGCACATGTGCAGAACGGCCTTGGTGGCCATTTTTGTGTGCGTGAAGATAATTATTTTGCTATTCTGAGGTTCTTGAGTATCTCATGAGAATCTCGAGTTTCTTGTGAGAATCTCAAGACAAGAAAATCTTGTCGAGAAGCCTATTTTCAACAATATTTTCAAGAAGGGCAAAATCTCATTTCAGCCCTAATCTGACCCATATCTTTGAATGAGAGTTGACATCTCTGCTTGCTTACCCTGAGCTCAGTCTTTCAGTACGGGGGGTCGGAACTGGATTCAATGGCTAGATCCAGGAACTGAAAATGCACCAAATAAAAACTAGCCATAAACTACATTCGTCCCCTGGGCCTGAGGTTCCCCATTCCTGAAGACACTGCAAAAGATAACTATCTGGACACACTGTAACTGCTGCTGCAATAACCTAACAGCCAGCTATTTAACTAAAAGGCCATATGCAAAACTCGTCTCCAGTAACTCAATTAAAAGAGAGACCCGGCAGTTTCTCCTAAACATCATGTAGTAGAGCTCTGAAAAAAGATGTTGGTAAGTCAAAGATTCAAGTCTGCTTTAGGTAAGGGACTATTATATATGTGATGTTTTTCTTTCATTTTTTAAATGTGCTTTTTCAAAAAAATGTTAGTTTTTTCCCCAGTTCCACCTCAGTGTTAGGCAATGGGCTATTGTGTAACACTGGACTATCTGGAGAACAGGTTGTTAGAGAATCCACACATAATTGGTTATCAGGAAATGAGCTATCAGAGGGTGAAAACAGACATGACGCTAACCACCCTTGGTGGTTATTTATGCATGTTGCAGGGCCTGTCTCTTATACACATCTAGATGTGTATAAGAGACAGGTGCGGCGCAACATGCAGCTGCCAAGCCCACCCCCCCCCCGCTCCTCCAGCCACCTGTCCTCCTGGAGACGGGCGGATGCAGCGGCCAGATTGGCCACTGCACCTGGATTCCAACCCGGGTTCTGGGCCACGGCCCAGAATCAGCGGCGGGAACAGACGTTACCGTCCGCCGATTCCGGGCCGTGGTTCAATTAGCCACACTTTCAGGGATGGTGCCCGGACCATCCTCGAAAGCATGGTTATTTTGCTCACCACCGGTGGTTCACCATGATGAACATCTGGCAGTGAGCAACCAGACGTTATGGGACCATCTACCACCACGGGAGATTCACCGTGGTTGAGTGTGGTAACGTAACGTCTGAAAATACCCCCTGAAACATGCATAAATGATCACCAAGGGTGGTTAAAGGGTGGTTAGCGTCATGTCTGTTTTCACCCAGAGTCCATTCTATACATGCACGATTATTGGGGAAGTTTCATTGTGAAAGCAGCCTTTTCATCACAGGGAGTGTGACAGAGGATTTATGAGCTATGAAATGTTTATGAGTAAACATACCTATATCTTTCTAAACAACAAAAATACCAATTCCAATATGCGAATGTCTGATGTTTTAATCCTGTGAAACACTGAATGCAATGAAAGAGAAATAACCTAAATCACTGTTAGAGTGTAAACTGTTGGAGTGTAAGGAAATCTGTGTTCAGATATATATACATTGCGTTGATTAAGATCAATTCAGAAGTATTTCTGGGGCAGACAGAGGTTAATAACCGAAGCCTGCACTAGGGAAATACAGCATTGTTTGCTGAGCCGGAGAAACAAAAGGATGTTGGTTTCCCAGTTTCAGAAAAAAATTAATAGAAGTGTACAATCTAAAGTCTCCAAGGATGAGGAAGTTTCACAAACTAAAAAAACTGGGATTCTCATTTAGACTGATCAATGAGTGCAGGGAGATAAAATGAGGGTACTGAAATGGACACGGGCTTCATACCTAAATATGCACATGGGGATGCCCATCTTCATAATTAGAGGCGCCACAGAGAACACTGGTAGGCCCTTTTCAAACGAGACACACCCACGCATTGACATGCGCACGCACTCCCACACATCCCCATCCACCTCCACCAATCACCCACACACAGAGCAACCAGCGACATTTGTGGGGATGCGGTGGGGGGGGATGCCCATGTGCACCTGCCACGCCCCCACAATGCCACACCCACAGACCGCCCCCCAGCCGCAGCCTGTTTGAAAAGGGCCATAGACTCAGGCTCTTTTCACATGAGATGACCCCACCCATCTCCATGCAGTTTTGCTGCGTGACAATGTGTGGAGGCGCACCCGGGAATCCCACAGGGGATGGGTGGGGGTGCGTGCGTACTCCTGCACTACACCCACCTCCACCCATCACCCACACATGAAGCAATGGGCTCCAATGTCGGATGCTCCGTGGATAGAGATGGGTGTGCACCCGTTCCCACCCACCTCGGCCGCACCCCCATCCCCCCACCCTCTGCAGTCCATTTAAAAATGGCCTCCGTTCGCAGGATGAAATTTCTATATAGAAAATTGTCCAGAGTATAACTAGCATAGACAGTGTGTTTTCACATTTCTTTTCAACAGCAATTTTCTCTATTCCTGAACCATTTTTTTTATTTATAACTTATCTGGTTTGGTTTTCTTATAAAGCTTTCTTTTATATTAAAGCCTGTACGTGTGTGCATTTATGTAGGTAGGTAAGGTTTATCTGTTAGCTTTATGCATCACAGATTATAAAATCACAATACATAAAAATTACAAACTTATAAAATAAATTGCAAGGAAACATTAAAAATAGAAATTCAAATTATTTAACAATTAAGATGATTAAGACTGATTAACATGCTTAAAATTTATCATTTAAGATAAACAGTTAAAATTATCTCCTAACAGAGATTAAAACCCAAGGCCAAGTCTGATTTTGCTGGATAAGAAAGTCAACATAGCTATTGCATGAATTGTTTGATGCTGTTTGTTTCCTAATAAAAACAAGTCGGTCTAATACCAGCAAATGAGACCACTGTTTGTTTGCACAGAGGGGAGAAAGCCACTTTCTTCTAATGTCCGTATAGAAAGGACAATTAAAAAGGTAATGGAGAAGCTTCTCAACTGCACCCTCCTGACATGGGCATCAATGCTGGCTGTGTGGAATGTTATATCTGCCCATAAGAACATTTGTGTGTATCAAGGCAAAATGTAGTCTGACAAAAGCTACTCTTAGTTGGGGGGGGGGGGCGGGGGAGAGAAGATCAATATAGGGTGCATATTCAAATTTTTGTGTAGAAGATAACCAACAGGGTGAAAGTTTCAAGCCACTAACTACTGCCATGTCTTCCTGTATGGAAGTATCAATTATTATTTGTTTTAACTTATGCTTAAATTTTTTATTTTATTTATTCATTCATTCATTCATTCAGTTTCTCGCAAAGGCGACTCAGGGCAGCTTACAGTCATAAAAACAATTACAATATAAAAAAATATATAACACATAAAATAAACAACAATATAGAACTATACTAAAACTCTGGCTTATGCATACAAAATTCCCAACCCCTCTAACCCATCCTAACCCTCCCTCAGATTCGGGCTGAGGTGAACCCCCACTGGAAGGGAATTCCAGAGCAACGGCACAGCTGCTGAGAACGCCCTTCCGTCCGTCCAAACTCGCCGATAGTGCGCGACGTCTAGGAGGGCACCCCCAAATGACTGCAGGGGGTAAGGCAATCACTCAGATAGGCAGGACCCAGGCCATGAAGGGCTTTAAAGGGCAGCATCAGCACCTTGAATTGAGGGAATGATAAAGGTTTCAGAGTGTCTTCATTAAAGCCTAAACGTTGTATGTCCTCCTTCATATGAGTAAACCAAGGAAAAGGTTCAGAGTCAACAACAAATTCAAATTAGTTTATTTTGTCGTGACCCGTAGGTCATATGACAAGTAGTACAGTCCAAAAAAATCCCAAACACACAATGGTGATAAAAACAACAATATTAACAAGAAAATATAACCATTAATTTTAACAAGACTACACAATTCCAAATACGGAAGAAAAAAAGTGCCAAGCTGGGGAGATGGTAAGACATTACAAACTATGACATGACCAGTTCTTTTCGGATTACACAGGTGCTTTTGTGCCACAAAACCTGCTTGCAAAAACAAGCTATTTGTCTAGACAGATCAGAGTCTCCACCTTTGAGTAATTTTGCCATGATAATATGGTGAGACCACCGAGGGCGGCCCTGAATAAATATACCCAGGTACCTCAGTCTCCACATCTCGTATGAATCACAATCAAATATCACATGGGCAAGGGTTTCTATCTCGCCACTCTTACAAGATTGGCACAATCGGGCACTATAAGGCAGTCTTTTATATCTACCCTCAAGGAAAGCCGTGGGGAAAAACATTGAGGTGACACAGTGTTAGGATGTGTCTATTCTCCCAGTCCGGCCAATTAATTAAATAGACACTTTGCTTTGGAGCATAATTTGGGGGTAATCTGGAGCCGCTTTTGGGGAATGTGATAAGGCCGCTTCAGTCTGGCCCTCTTGTTCTAACACTCGCTTTATCATCACAATCCTGGCAGCTTTAAGCCCATACTGTCGCAGATAAATTACTGAGAATCCCAGCTTTTGGAGTTCCTTTTCTATGGGTGAACCCCATGCACTAAACAGCTCATTTCTCCAAATCTCCTTAACTAGGGATTCATTTCCTAGGGGGTCCAAAATCAGCTTCAACCAAAAATTCAGAATCGCAGTCAAGGCTTGAGCCTTCAAGGACCTAGAAAAAGTTTCGGCCCTTAACAAAACTTGCGGGGTACCTTTAGGAACCCCCCCTAGATTGCATGTAAAAACTTGTTCTGAAATTTTTCCAGACGATCCAGAAAATTGAACCCCCAGATTGGTATAGCATAGAAAATTTTTGGCACTAATTTGGCCCTGAATAGATGAAGAGCCGGCTCAACCAACTTACCCCCTTGCGGGGAAAAAAAAGCTTACAATAGCCCGCTCTGTACTGGCTACTTGACAGGCTACTAGGTTGTAATGGTAGATCCAGTTCGTAGATGTGGCTATAGTAACCCCCAAATATTTAAAGATGTTCACTTGCTCTATATCGTGCTGATTCATCGACCAATGAAATTTTTTTCTTTTGGGTCCAGCAACCAGGATTTTTGTCTTGGTATAATTTATTAGCAGATTTTCGTTAGCACAAAAACAAGCAAAGGCATCCATCATCCTCCTAAGGCCCACCTGGGTTGTAGAAATCAACACTGTGTTGTATGCAAAAAGAAGTATGGGTAATTATCTACCCCCCAGCTTGGGGGGATGGAACGCATCCCTCTTCATGGCAAAGACGACATCATTTAGAAATATATTAAATAAAGCAGGAGCTAGAATACAGCCTTGTCTTACACCAGTATTTTCCCCTATTTTCCTTGTTAGTTTCTGCTCAGATGAGTAGCGAACTTGAAGCGTGTTGTTAGAATATAATTTAATAATTAGATACAGGAGGCGGCGATCGATTGAAGTGTTACTTAGTTTCCACCATAACCTTTCTCTATTAATGGTATCAAATGCTGTTTGGAGATCCACAAAATACATATAGAACGAGGCACTCTTAACCTGTTTTGTGTATTTGTGTATCAAATGAGAAATAATAAATATCTGATCCACCATAGAATGGCCCTCTCTAAACCCTGCTTGTTTGTGGGCTAAAAGAGTCTCAACTACCTGCCAATCCAAAAGCTTCCTCAGAAGATATTTTGCATAGATTTTAGATATTATAGGGAGCAAGGATATGGGCCTGTAATTCTGGGGATTACTAGGGTCACTCTTTTTGAAAACGGGGATTACAACACTATTTGACCAGTTACTAGGGAAGGAACCTGTATTATTGATGGTGGTGAATAATGGAGCCAACACCTTGGTCCACCATTCAGGCTTGGCCTTCAGAAGTTCAGGGAGGATGAAATCACCTCCCAAGGACTTCCCATTCTTGAGCGCTCCAATCAAGTCTACAATTTCCTTATAACTGACTGGAGGCCATCCTTGCAAGCTCTCACTAGGTGGGATCCACAACCCTCTGATCAAATGGTCTGCGCCTGAAAAGAGTAGCCTGAAATGATCTTCCCACACCCTGGGGACAATACTAGGAAATTTATAGGCCTTCTTACCTACTTTTGACTCTTTTATTAGAGTCCAAAATTTCCTCTAATCCCTCAAACTGGCAGCCTGCAATAATTGGTTCCAAGTTGACTTCTGGTACTCCATTTTTTTAGCTGCAAAAGTGGCTCTATAGAACCTCCTGGTGGTTAATAAAGAATCTCTCTTCTCTTGTGAGGAATGGGTAGATACCTCTTTAACAAACCTATGCAGGCAGGCTCTCCAATAACAGCATTCTCCATCAAACCACCTGGGGAAACATCTAGACACTCCTCCCACCTGTCTCTCCATGATCAACAGAGGCATCAGTAAACTCAATATTTTCTCATATACCTCTATTGTATCCTCCTTGGGACAGGAGATGGCCTGGCTAAGCTCACACAGGGCATCCGATTCGATCAGCAATAAAAAAGCCTTTTCAGATTTTCCAGACCAATTTTTCTGTGCTTTTATCCGACGCCCCCCCCCCCAATCAACTATCACACTACAGTTTCTTTCACCTGCCCCCAAGCCCCCCAGTCTTAGAATCATAGAGTGTTAGCTCAACGGGTAGATGCTCCATCATATGACTGGGAATTATCCGAAGTTCGACTGATGAGTATAACCATGAGAGAGAAATCATGAAATAGTCCAAAACACTGGACCCCAATGTTGAATGATAGGTATAGTTACCCTCCAGGTCCCCATAAAGGAGTTCATTAAGAACTACAAGATTCCATTGTTTGATAAATGTATTAACTCTGGGTGGTCTATTGTTAGTTTTATTGTCTCTTGATGACCTTGTATTATTAAATGAGGGGACCACAAGGGAGCTTGAGTTATCAAAGGGAAACTTCCCACACAGGTTCCCCAGCCTCACATTCAGGTCACCACCCAACAGAATAGAGGTTGAAGGGAATTTTGCCAAAGCCTCCTGTACGTCACTAGTCATGGCCACACATATTTCATCCACGTAGTAAGGTGACGAATCTGGGGGCACATAAACAATAATCAACAGGAAGGCAACATCAGTGGGTAGAGTGACATACCAAATTGCAAAAAAAGCAAGGTAAGAGGCAACCAACCTAAGAACCCTGGAATCCTTAACAAGTAGGGCCAAGCCCCCACTGGGTCTACCTGAGTTCGATGAAGGCATAACATTAATACAATGGGTATGGTATCCAACACAAACAAAAGGGTCAAGCATCCAGGTCTCCTGGAACAATATTACATCATAATTATTAATGAAGGGAAGGAAATCCGGGTCCATGACTCGGTATCGCCAGCCCGCAATGTTCCACTTTAGGAATTTCCAGGCATACGGCTTACTAAGCAAGGGTCAGTCCCTATTTAGTACAATTTCCCCATATAATTCTGCTCTTTCCATCTCCATCTCCCCTGGCTTTATTACTGGTACCCTTGTAAGTGGTCAGAAGTTCGCTACTGAATTGACTACCCCCTGTTCCCCATTAAGGGAGCTATCAAGTTCCCTAGAGTTGATGTCTGGCTTCCGCTGGCCTACTTCACCCCCTACTTGATGGATTGACTTAACTTCAATAATCGTTTCCACAACAGAGGTGTGGATTACCGAGGGATCCATACTTCTGGAGTTTTTCACCCCCTCATTACCCTTAAGGTTCACCTCTGCAAAACTCACCTCCGAAACGTTAGTAATTTCTAAGGAGGGATTGAAAAGATGGATTACACCCCGAGAGCGAGGCAATTGGGGTCGAGGAGGAGTATCTTGCTGTCCTACACCTACGATTAAGGCTACCAGTCTCCCCTCCAGTCCTACTTGGGAGGACTGGAAGGCTATTTACACTCCTCCATACTTCTAGCTTGTCATAAAGGCGGCCCATGTTATCTAAAAAAAGGGATTGCTCAGCTACTAATCTTCCCTCTGGTCCCTGCTCAGGAAGCCCCTTATCCTCCATTTTATGGCGGGATTGGTTAAGCTCACCCTGAGGTTGAATATCCATTGCTCGGTCCCCAGATAGGTCTATCAAAAGCATTTGTTGTGCCCTCATGGGCTGTAATTAAGGATAGGGACTTTAGGGATATTGATTTGGGACATCACAAATCGTTATGTCATTCTGATAGGGCCCTGAGGAAACAAACGAGAGGCAAGGAATCTATGCAGCCACACCCAACTAGTAATAGGGTTCAGAGTCAAAAGTCCCATTCCTCATGTAGGAGTAATTTAAGGAGGGGATCCTCCACATAAAAATGCAAGAGCCTCCAGAATTTTAATGTGATCCACAGTGCATCTTTTTGCAATGGTATCATGCCAAATTCTGCCCTAAGTAATGCACTGACTTGGAAAACCTAAAAGTCATTCTAAAAATAAATTTTGGGCTACATCAAGTTCTGATTTTAATGAAATTTCTGTCCCATAAAGACAGAATTTTAGCTTTGAACACTAATAGCTGGATGAGCCAGATTTCCACCATATAGTCTGGCAAATCTAAGAACACTAAAAATTGATTGTTTAGCTTTGCTGGCGATATAAGATACATGTTTATTCCAGGACTCTGAGCTTGATAAGAGAATACCTAAATATGAAAAGGAAGATACTTGTTCTATCATATTATCCTCTATACACGACTTATTCTCACATGCAGCTACCAAAAACCGTAATTTTCATTTTGACACAGCTTATAGTTAAACACTCTTCCTGACTATAGGCGGGAGTAGCTTGGAAGAAATGTGACCCCTTTAAGATTTCAGGAATAATGCAGAGTGGGCAGACACTGGCCCTTTAAAGCTGGAGAAGCTGGCACCTCACCACGCTCACTCTGCCAGTAAAGAAGAGGCAGCTTGCTGAAGAAGAGATCAGTCTGTGCCTGGCTGCAGAGGAGAAGGGAGCTCTATGGTGTCTGCTGACCAAGGTTCTGAAACCCTGCTGGAGGGGACAAGTAAGAGCAGCTAGGAATAATGGAGTGTTGACCTAAAGGAAGCTGAGGCCTGGAAACAGCAATTGCAGCCAAGGGATCCCAGCTTGACTGGGAGAGACTTTGGGGTTGTTACTTGGGTGGAGTGGTATTGTCTATGAGCTTCGAGAGTGTGGTATAGAGAATAAAGACTTTGTATGAACAATTCCCCTAAAGACTGTGACTGATCCCAGGGCAATGCACCTGTTACACTGACAACAGGCAATTAAATTCTTCAAAGCTCTATGAAGACCTACTCGAGTCAAAGAAATAAGGATCATACCATCAGCATGTAATAATATAGGATACATTTCAAGTCTTGGGGGAAATGGGCGTCATCTTTTAGTCTCTGTACCAAGTCATTAATATAATAGTTGAACAAGAAATGAGGCAGACGAAAGCCTCATCTTGCACCCTTTTTCGTGTCCATCTGGCCTCACTTTAACTTTGGCACTAGTGTTTTTATGAAATTCTTTCAGTAAGAACAAACAAATGAGAATTGCTTCTTTTAAGTTTATACCATAACCGACTCTTGTTAATTGTATCAAAGGCACTTTTAAGATCAATAAAGGCTACATACAATTTGTTCCATCTGCAAACAGTAGCTTTGTGAACAAGATAGTGGAAAATAAAACAATTCCTTTAAGTTCCCTCCGTAAAACCTGCTTGCTCTATTCTTTAACCATGATAGAATTGCTCAGTTCTTTAACCATGATAGGACACTGCCTCCTGGATCCCATGACTATTTAATTTCCTCAGGAGTCTTTCATGAGGAACTTTATCAAACGTCTTCTGAAAATTCAGACACACTATATCAACTGGCTCACCCGTAACAAGAGTTCACTTGCGACAAGGCATGGGGCAAAACAGTTTAGTGCTATTAAGTAAAGGCTCCTAAATTGTAGACTGGGACCACAACTGAGGTCATGCCATTTTGGATGGGGTCACAATCATGATAGATATTTGATATGTTTTTCATGTCTTTGTTGCTGTCTGAGGCCATGGATTTATATTAGTCTCAAAATTAGGTCTCACAGGCAAAATTTTGGAATTACTTTCCTATAGCCTGCTAACAAACAGCCATTTCACTCATTGGCAGCATGCAAAGTACTTCTCTAGTGGATGAATTAGAAACAGCAAACTGCAATTGCATCAGTAACTCAAGCGGAAAAGCTTTGTAAAACAAAAAACACACCTACAGTACAAGTTTAGACAAATGCACTTGTTTCTACTTTCTCCCTCCAAGCAGAGTATGTGGAAATTTACCTTCTTAATTTTTTTTATATCTGGATCTTCCTCCTCTTGGTTGCCTTGATAAGGTCGCATTCGTTCCTTGGTTTTATTGAGAGCTACAATCTGACATTAGCAAACAAAATAGTTAGGGTTTTTTGGTTTGGTTGGTTTTTTTTAGATTTCAGTCATCTCCTGTTACAAAGTTTAACCTGCATCTTCTATGGAACACCAAAACCTTTCTGAGAGTCATTTCATAACACCATCTTTATCATGGCTAAATATGGCTCATTCTGGGGCTAAACAATGGTGCTGCTCTCAAAGAGAGAATCTCCAGAGAGATTCTGCAATAGAAATGCTTCCACTTCCAGAGGCGGAGTGCTCCTTTCAGATTTTATCTACATTGAGGGAAAGGACCAGGTTGAAGTAGCTAAAAATTCATGCACAATTGAGCATTGTCTTATAGGGATGGCCTACATGACTATAATATGCAATACTCAGAGGGCCATGCTCACTGCATTTTCCCTCATTAGGGAACACAGGTCTTTGGTAATAGTGTTTTATCACATCAAAGGAAGCATTTAGAGTACGAATTAACAAATCGTCATCAACAACTGCGTAAAGACTGATGAGAAATCAAAAATTCTATACCTGTGAAAAAGTCCAATAAGCTAAATATTATTAAGTAAATAGTCCTCAAAAGAAGGATTCTGATCTAGACTTTTTAAGTAGACTATTTAGCATTATCTTTATTGGCCACATATATCTCAGTATAGAAATTATGCAATAACACTGCAGAAAACAACACCAGAACATTAATATGTAATTGAATGTATTTTTTTAAAGTACCTCTGATTTAAGCCGTTCAATTTCTGTATCTTGGTCTTCAAGCTGATGTCGGAGCTGATTGGCTGCAATCTTTTCTGTCTCTACAATTTGAACTAGATGAATGTACTTCTGCATTAACACCTCCCTCTCAATCAGAATATCTGAGTAACTAGAGAAAAAACATTCAGTAGTTAGCAAAGGAGCCAAATGTAACCAGTTGTTCTCTGTCATCTCTAGGAATGGGTAAGTGGTAACGGACTTAAACTGAAAGAGGAAAAAATTAACTTAAAATATCAGGAAGAATGTTATCACTATAAGAACTGTAAGACAGTCAAACAAATTGCTAAGTGCAATTGGTCCAGCTTGAGGAAAGGAATGGACTTGATGACCTTTTAAGATCTCGTTTACTGTATAGCAGGGGTGGGGAACCTGAGGCCGGGAGCCAAATGCGGGCCTCGGCAAGTTTTTATGTGGCTCCTTTCTAGTGTGTAGATCCAGTCTCTACCCCCAAGCTCAGGATAAAGAAGCAGAGAGGAAGGCATGAAGACAAGGGTAGGGGACAGATCCTTTCCTTGAATACACCCATTAAGCACCCCCGCCCCCAACCTCTATGTGGTCCTCGGAGCTCGTACTAATTTTCAATGTGGCCCTCAGGACAGAAAAGGTTCCCCACCCCTGCTGTATAGTATGGGCAATACAAGGCACCTAAACACACAAATCCCAAAATGTACCATACTTTATTCAGTGCACAAAATGCCCTCATGGAAACTAAGTTGGTGAAACCCAGCAAACCTTAGACCAACAAATTAACTTGCATAAAAACATGATCATGGGTAAAAACAAGGACTCCAAACAGTGCATAATCACTTCTCCCAGAACAGCCACACCATCTTTGATCTCTTAGTGCTCTACAGTCAGCTAAAGGTGCCCTGTTGCAAGTCACTGCAACGTGTTCATACTTACAGTAAGCATGCAAAGAGAGGCAGTTCTGCAGCTTTTGAACTCTCTCCCCTGGGAGGTTAGCCAAAGCCCTAGTCTGAACATCTTCCCAGTGCAATGAAGACTTGTCTATTTGGCCAGGCATTTTACAGGCAGGGTTAGGATTTGGGTGTATTTTTAATGTATTTTTATATGTTTTATCTATATATTTAGTGAGCGCACTTTTTTATGATGTTAGCCACCTTGAGCCTCCCACAGAGCTGCTTCGTTTTTTAGAGAGAAAAAAATTAATTTATTAAACAAATTCCAAACAATACAAAGTGCACACAATTAGAAGCAACAGTTCGCTTCTTACATGTAAAAAAGATAGACCATCAAAGTATACAAATACAACACACCTTATGGACCGGCAGAGACTTCTAAACACCATATTCAAACAGGTAAGCTCTATCACTCAGTTCCCCATAGACTTTTTCCATTACTCTAAGACAAGGAAACCAAACTGCTTCAAATTTCCTTTCAGTGCCTTTACTTCTAGCCAAAATTTTTTCCATATTGAAGACGTACCACATATGCATTGTCTATAACTCTATTCCAGGGGCTTTATTCTTTCCAATTTCTAGCAATCACATTCAAGGCTGCCAGTAATATTTGGTCACACATGCTCCTTGATAGCAAATTCATTAATGGCAGCTGTGGGTATAGGCTGCATTGTCGCTTCCGTCAATTTCTTCCATTCTGTTTTCCAGAATAGTTGTAATGCATGTAGTCACTTTCCATGCCGCACGTCTCCAGCACATGGATGAATAATCTGTTATCATATGCTGAAGTCTTTTTGGGGTTAAATAAAATCTCATATTCAGCTTTACCTGGACCTCTTTTACCTCCCAGGATGCTGAACTCTGTAACACCCGCCTATTGATTGAAGCTTTGTCTTTTTTACTAAATTTTAGATTTAGTTCTCCCTCCCCCTTTTTAAAATAACTCACTGGGGTGTCCTCTGTTTTTAATTCTCTGTATAGTCGGGAGAGCAGTCCTTTCCTTGGGGACTGGTCAAATAACATTCTTTCTATGTTTTGGGGAGCTCTTGGAAATTCTTTACAGTGCAACATAGATAATATAAAATCCCTCAATTGATAAAATTGCATTGATGATTTTATTTTATTTATTTATTTAAAACTTGTATCCCACCCCCTCCTGCCCAAAGGCAGCTCGTGCGGCAAACAACACGCAAAAAAATTAACAATAAAACATTTAAAAACAGATCAACAAATTTTAAAACAAATCATAGAACCCACTCCCCTTCCAAGCCCTCCCTACCCTACCCCTACACCTCGCCAAAGGCCTGGTGGAACAGTCAGGCCTTACATAAATGTCTAAATGACAGAAGGGTGGGGGCCAGCCAAACCTCTTCCAGGAGAGAGTTCCAGAGCATCGGGGAAGCCACTGAAAATGACCAAACAGCTGTGGCCACCCACCTCATCCGAGGAACCTCCAAAAAGGCCCCCACGGATGATCTCAGGGGTCACACGGGCACATGGAGAGTGAGGCGATCCTGCAGATAAGAAGGGCCCAGGCCATGAAGGGCTTTAAAGGTTAACACCAACACCTTGAACCTGGCCCAGTGCTTTATAGGCAGCCAGTGGAGAATTTGGAGCACAGGTGTCATATGCTCTCAGCAACCCACCCCCATAAGGAGGCGGCCCACAGCATTCTGCACCACTAGGGGTGGGACATCAGCGCAAATACCGGGTACCGGTTTTACCGGTTCCCGGATTTAAGAATATCGGCTTACCGGTACCGGATCTTTTCCATTGATTTCAATGGGGAACTGTCCCCATTGAAATCAATGGAAAAAACCAAAAAACCTCCCCCCTCCCCGAGTTGGATAGAGGGAAGGTCCAGTCCAGGTGGACCACTATTGGGAGGGAGTTCCACAGCCTTGGTGCAACCACCAAGAATGTCCTCTTCATCGTCACCACCCGAGATTCCCAGGGGACTCAGAGGAGGGCACTCCCAGCTGACCACGGGGGCCAATCCAGGAACTTGGGGTGAGGTGATCCTGCAGATAGGTAGGGCCCAGACCATTTAGGGCTTTATAGGTCAAAACCAACACCTAGAATTGGGCTCAGAAGACTATAGGCAGCCTCAGTACAAAGAACGGAGCACTGGTGTAATGTGCTCATGGCGACCCATGCCCATGAGGAGATGGGATGTAACATTCTGCACCAGCTGAAATCTACAGACCATCACGAAGGGTATAGAATGTGTTGCAGTAGTCCAGACTTGAGGTGATGAAAGCATGGATGATAGTGGCTAGATCTGTGTCTGAGGCATACGGCCAAAGTCATTGCACCAGATTAACTGGCAAAAGTGCCCCTTGTCACAGCCACCACCTGGACATCCAGGTGGAGCTGCAAATTAAGGAGCGCCCCCAGACTATGGACCTGAGGGACCAACAGAGGGCAGTCCCCATCAATNTGGGCTGGCTCTGGGTCGCCGGCGGCAGCCCGGAGCCCGCAGTAGGGGTCACATTTTTTTGTTGTTGTTTAAATTCAGGCTGGGCAGGGTGGGTGGGGGGTGTCCCCCCCCTTCCACCCGTGCAGCCTGGACTCGGGGAGGGAAAGTGTTGGGGGTTTTTTTGTGTTTTTTTTTTTACATTGCAGCCATTCATTTGAATGGCCGCAATGTAAAAAATCCGGTACCGGGGAATCCGGTAAACGGGACGGATTACCGGGTTTAATCCGATACTGCCAGTACACCCAATACCGGCAGTATCGGATACCAGATGATCCGGTAGTCCCACCCGTATGCACCAGCTGCAGCCTCTGGACCAGTTTCTTGGGCAACCCCACGTAGAGCGCGTTGCAGTAATCCAGCCTTGATGTGATGAAGGCATGGATGATAGTGGCAAGGTCGGAGTCTGAGAGATATGGTCAAAGCCGCCGGACAAGAGGTAACTGCCGAAATGCGTTCCCCACCACCACCACAACCTGGAACTCTAAGGCTGAGCCATGAATCAAGGCGCACACCCAGACTCCAAACCTGAGAGACCAAGGGAGGGTGAACCCCCCCAACAAGAGGAGATTCCACCACACCCAGGCCCCCCCAAACCCTCGCCCACCAACATCACCTCCATCTTGTCGGGATTCAATTGCAGATGGCTCGACCTCATCCAAGCTCCCACAGCTGACAGGCACTGGGAAAATAATGAGACCGCATGACCTGGATCAATGGAAAAGGAGAGGTAGAGCTGAGTATCATCCGCATAATGATGATACCGCATACCTGACACTCCTCTCACAATCTTCCCTAACAGCTGCATGTAGATGTTAAACAGGAGGGGGGACAGAATAGCACTCTGTGGGACTCCACACGTGAGATCCCAGGGGGAAGAAGTACACTCCCCCAGGACCACCCAGTGAGTTCGCCCAGCCAGGAAAGAGCGGAACCAGTCCAAGACCGTCCCACCAATCCCAGCATAGTCCCGCAGGCAAGTGACCAACACCTCATGATTGACAGTGTCAAATGCAGCCGAAAGGTCTAGCAGGACCAATAAGGTCTGACGACCTTGGTCCAATGCCAGACGAAGATAGATAGTCAACCAAGGCCACCAGTGCCATCTCTGTACCATACCCAGGCCGAAAGCCACACTGAAAGAGGTCAAGGAAACCGGTGCAGTCCAAATGCTCCTGGTGCTGTTGTGCCACCGCCCGTTCAATGACCTTCCCTAGAAAGGGAAGATTAGAGACCGGCTGATAGCTGGCAGGAGCATCAGCGTTAAGAGATGGTTTCTTGAGCAGGGGTCGAACCACCACCTGTTTAAGGCAATCCGGCACCCTGCCCTCCTGAAGGGAGGCACTAACCACCTCTGCCAGCAACGGTCGCAACGTCTCCTGGCTGGCTTTCACCAACCAGGACAGGAATGGATCAAGTTCACAAGTAGTGGCACGAACAGAACCCAACACTGACTCAACATCGGCAGGTGATACCAACCAAAACTGATCCCACAAAACAGGACAGGACGGGGTCTCCATGGCCCCAAGATGATCCTCTGCAATAACTGCGGTACCAAAGTCGTGACGGATACGAACGATCTTGTCCACAAAGTAATCAATAAACTGGTCACAGTGGACACTTGATTGCTCCAGGTCCAGGTGGAGAAAGGCAGGACTGACCAAACCCCTCATCACCCGGAAAAGCTCCGCCAGACGTGACTTTGTAGACGCGATGAGGGCAGCAAAGAACTGCTTCTTTGCTGCCTGCACCGCTACAGCACAGGCCTTTAAACTGCTCTTATGCTGCGATTGATGGTATTAATCTCGAGTCCAGCGCCATCGTCGCTCTAACCACGTACCCTCTTGCTTCAAATCCCGCAGGGCCTCAGTAAACCAAAGGGACCTGCAGGAGACTCGAGAGGGCAGCGGAAGCCTAGGAGCCACCCTGCCGATAGTGTCGACCAACAAGATGTTCCAGAAGGCCACAAGATCATCAACAGAGCAGGTGTCAGGGTCCAAGGAAAAATCCCCCAGAGCATTCCGGAACCAATCCAGTTCCGGGGGTGGACCTATCTAATAGGACCCGCACCTTGATGGGGGCTAACGTGTCAGAATGCATTCCCTAAGGAGGTAATGGTCAGACCATGATAAAGTCTCCACCACCCTGACTCCTACTAACTGACCCCCTGCTCAAGGCCGGTGCAGAAAACCAAATCCAGCGTATGTCCCCACTCATGTGTGGGGCAACAGATGACTTGGGACAGGCACATGGTTGTCATGGAGGCCATGAACTCATGCTTTGCCCCTCCAAGATTGGCATCAGCATGGATATTAAAATCCCCCAAGACCACCAAACGAGAGGGCCGGAGGATCATGCCTGACACTATATCAGCAAGAGCATGTAGGGATGCTGCCAAGCAGTTAGGTGCATGGTACACCAGCAGCACCCCTAATCTGTCCCCGGCCAAATCCAACACAAGATAGAGGCACTCCGTACCTGGTGGAGCCTCCACCGGATACCTCCTAAAGGACAATGCACTCTTGATAACAATAGCTACACTGCCCACCCGTCCCTCCAGCCTAGGCTGATGCTGCACAGAGAACCCAGCCGGAATGAGGTCAGCCAGAATAGGACCTGCCCACTATCCAGCCAGGTCTCTGTGATTCTTCTGGATAATAGATGACTTATTGACAACCGACCTCGTGTTCAACAGCACCAAACCCAGGCCACAGGACTCCTGGACCGCAACCCATCTGCATAGGGGATAAAGGAGGGAACGGGCACCAGGCACCGCTCCCTCCTAACTGATGGAATAATCTTCCCCTTTGGACCATATCTCCCCTGGCCCATAACGACCCCAATAGCCCTGCAACCCCTCCCCTCCTCAGAGAACTCTGACGGGCACGCACCCTCCATGGCTGCCCCGACAGACTGACGAGAGGGGGGGCTCCCTCCCCCCCATCCCTATTCTTTCTCCCTGGGTCTCCCTCTCTCCCAGGGAGTCCCCCCCTCCCTATTATTCGGGATGTACCTCGCTGTCTCACCAGGAGGCCAAACCCACCCTCCCCATCTCCCAAACCTCCCATACCCCCCACCTTCCTCTACCTCCAGAGGGTAATCAACCTCCCCCCATGGACTCACCTCCTCCCTCACACCGAGGGGGGTACCCCTACCCCCCACCCAATTCCACCCTCCCTCCCCTAACAAATACACCCCCCTCCCTGGCCACCCTCTCTCACAGGGTGACCATCCCAGGGGTTGGCCCTCTCACTCTCACCAAGAGGATTCAGCTCCCCCCCACTACCCCACCATCCTCCCCCCATTCCCCGGGCCCCCTCTCTCACAGGGTGGTCCCAAACCCCTGTCTCCCCCNCCCCCCATTCCCTCGGACCCCTCTCTCACAGGGTGGTCCCAAACCCCTCTCTCCCCCCCTACCCCATCCCAACCCCACCTCCCAGCTTCATTAAAACACCCACCATCATCTCCCATAGCATCCACACACTTATCAGGCACAACCACCTACCCCTCCACCGTGTCCAAGGGCCCTTTGGTGTGGCCCTTAGGTGCGCTGCCTGTGGCGCCGCCAGTGGGCAGCAGCCACTTTTCAGCTCCCCAACCCGGCCCCGACTCCCACATGTTGACCCTGCCCCCTCCTCCACCTGGGGAAGGGGAGATGCTACCTGGGGTCAGCACAGAATCCCACAGGGTGGGGGTCTCGGCCCCAGGGCGCTGCAGCCGCCCCCCAACAATTCCAGCAGTGGCAGCAGCAGCAGGTGATGACTCTTTGTCCCAGAGGGGTGCGTGCTGTAGCCCAACCGCCGGGAGGCGACTGCTTTTAAGCTCCCCAGTCCGGCCCCACCTCCCACGCACTGATCCCACCCCCTCCTCTACCTGGGGGAGGTGAGATGGTACTTCCGGTCAGCACAGAGTCCTATAGGGTGGGGGCCTCGGCCCCAGGGCGCTCCAGCCACCTCCAACAATTCCAGCAGTGGCAGCAGCAGCAGGTCATGACTCTTTGTCCCAGAGGGGTGCGTGCTGTAGCTCAACTGCCGGACAGCAGCCACATTTCAGCTCCCTAGCCCGGCCCCGCCTCCCATGTGCTGATCCCGCCCCCTCCTCCACGTGGGGGAGGGGAGGTGGTACCTGGGGTCAGCACGGAGTCCTATAGGGTGGGGGTCTTGGCCCAGGGGGCTCCAGCCACCCCCCAACAATCCCAGCAGCAGCAGGTGATTACTCTTTGTCCCAGATGAAGTCATGATATGGCTTCTTTGATCATGTCTTTACAGTTATCTATTGAAATAAAGCTGTCCCCTCTGAATAACTTTGATATCCTGGTAATACCCTTGTTTTCAAGTTTACTAACCAGTGGAATGACC
This sequence comes from Sphenodon punctatus, assembly GCA_003113815.1. Taxonomy (NCBI): domain Eukaryota; kingdom Metazoa; phylum Chordata; class Lepidosauria; order Sphenodontia; family Sphenodontidae; genus Sphenodon; species Sphenodon punctatus. The sequence continues at coordinate 133,022 of QEPC01001882.1, read as the reverse complement.
ACGTGCAATTCTCACAATTTTTTGTTGTTTATTTGAGTATATGGAGAGCTACCTTTTTTTTTAGTTTTTTGTTTTTCAAGTATCCTTCCCATGTCTGCAAGGCATGACATGCAAACAGATGATCCCCCCATTTTGCTCTTTCTGCAACCACCACATCAACCACATGGTCTTTAAATGTCTGAACTCGTAACAGTGACTCGTAACAGTTGGTGTCTCTTTGATTTTGATACCATGTTTGTATAGTCATTAGGGCTATCGCTTTATAATATTTTTTTACATCAGGAAGTGCTAAACCTCCAGTTTCTGTGGAGCATTTAAACGTTCTGCTACTGATCCTAGCTTTTTTATTCTTCCATATATATTTACTTAGGGAGGCTTCAATCTGTAAAAAAAAATAAAAATAATTATGGTAGTCCGATAGGCAAAGTCATCATTGTATAAAGGATTTGGGTAAAATATTTATTTTATAAGTGTTCATTTTACCTATCCATGATGTGGTTAGTGGGGCCTGCTTACTCAAAACTTCTGCAATTTTTATTTTATTTATTTAAACTTATATCCTGCCCCTACTGCTAAAGCAGCTCGTTGCAGCTAACAAAACATACACAAAATATACTAATAAAATATCATAAAATAAATACAATATATAATAAATAATAAAACATCATTAAATGGAGGCAACAAACCTCAGATCTCTTCCCACCCTAACCCAGTCCCCTCACCCCTCTCCCTCACCAAAAGCCTGGCAGAACAGCCAGGTCTTGCATTGATGCCAAAAGGAGGAGAGGTCCAGGGCCACCCGGGCTTCCACTGGGAGGGAATTCTGGAGCCTTGGTGCAGCCACCGAAAACACCCTCTCCATAGTCACCCCCCGGGATACGCAGGGGACTTTGGGAAGGGCACTCCTAGCTGACCGCAGGGGTCGATCCAGAGTCCGGGGAGCGAGGCGATCCCACAGATAGATGGGGCCCAGGCCGTAATTTTCTGCTTAATTGGGTGGAAATTAAATGTATATAGATTAAGTTATAAGGTAGGTATACACCTAAGTATTTAATTTTAACTTGCTCCGCTTTTGAAGGGTACAAATTCACTAATTTGGTGTCTCCTTTTCTCCATTGGTGCAAAATAAATAGCTGATGACTTGTCAAAGTTAATTTTATAACCACTGACTGCTCCAAAGTCATTTAAAATTTCCAAGAGTTGTAGGCTTGATGTTTCTGGGTTAGTAATAAATACTAAGAAATCATCTGCATATGTAGCAACCTTGAATTCTTGGTTACCTATTTTTACCCCACTGATACTCCTTTTGTTGAATAACACATGCAAGTGTCTCTATAAGTAGCTCAAACAGCGGCAGGGACAGGGGACATTCCTTCCTAGTTCCTCTGTGAAGTTCAAAAGTCAGTGTGATCTCTCCATTAATCTGAATTCGTGCTAAGGGGCGTTTATATATTATTTTAACCCATGACATCAAGTTTCCCCCCCAAATCTAATTCTTTTAGAATTCTATAAATTATTGATTGATTGAGGCATTCCATCTCCACTCTGTCAAATACCTTCTCTGTGTCCATACTGATTACCACTGCTCCATTCCATTTTAAAAATATATATTATAGATTATATTTATGGCTTTCCGTATATTGTTGCTACCGTATCTCCCCTTTAATGAAGCCCACCTGATCTGGGTGGACTCCCTCTTTAATCATCGCACCTAGTCTATCTGCTATAGTTTTGGAAAATATTTTGAAATCCACATTCAGTAGGGAAATTGGACAATTTTCACTTTTATGTGGGTCTCTTCCTGGCTTTGGGCAAAGCATTATATTTGCTTCACATAAAGTGGGTGGCAAACATTCCTGTGCAATGAATTGGTTATATAGAGTAGTTAGGACTGGTGTTAATAGCTCACTAAAGGTTTGGTAGAATTCAACTGTAAAACCATCTTGTCCTGGTGTTTTGTTCTTGGGCATGCTTTTAATGGTTTTTGCAATTTCCTCACCTGTAAATGGGGCATTTAAGAAAGCTTGCTGATCAACATTAAGTTTTGGCATTTGGACATTACTCATGAACCTGTCTATGCTTTGTGGGTCTGGTTTGTCTGTTTCATATAGCTTTGTATAAAAGTCCACAAATACGTAATAAACTAATAAACGTTCATGATTCTGTGCTGACTTCCAGAGCTTCTTGATGATATTCACAGAAAACTCTCTCATTTGTATAGTAAGTAAAGGGGTCTTACAAAGTTAAATGGTGTTTATTTTGCTTGATATAGAATTTATAGTTCACATATAAAACATTCAAACTCTTGGGCCACAATCTACAAACCTCTTATTTACTCCATAGTAGTCCCATTGAAGCCCAAATACTCTGCAGTAAGTGGTTTGTGGATCGCAGTCTTAATCTGAAATCATATTTTAACACTTCTTAAAAATCTTTTTACACAGGTGTATCATCATTGCTGCAGGTTTCTGTTAACTCCTGCCGAAGAAGGTATTTGCATAGAGCCTTTCATGTGAGCGCTTTAAAGTAAGCCTAAGTCTAGGAATTTTACTAATTCTTTTTTTCTTTCATTAACTGTTTTGTGTGGGGTTTTCTGCGTGCCAGCAATTGGCATTCATTCCAAAATTATTTTATTCAGCTTTACCGGTCAGACTGGCAACCTCAAATTAGTTGTGGTTATTAAATTATTTTTAATGTTTTCTTAATTTTCAAAGCCACTCAAAGATATCAATGGAATAGATTTCTTAAATTACGCTATGTCTATGTTTTCTTCAGCTCCTTTTCTGGTGGCTTATTATTACTCCTCTGAGTTTTGATATTGAGCACTTTGGTCCTGATCCAGCAAAAACACAAACATATGCTGCCTTTAGTCATACAAGTAGATCAGGGGCAGGGGGCAATGCTAACATGCTTTCAACAAACAGGGACAGGTATACAGCACCTGGAAGGATTGAGCAGCAAGGTCTTTAATGTAAGATTTTTTACTTGTCTGGGGTTTATTTCCAGCTATGACGAAGGTACCCAAACTGTGTTTCGGAACCCCAAATGGGGTCACACCATCTGCAAATAGGGTCACTAACTTGACTGATAGTTTATATACTCTACATGTCTTTTCTGCTGTCTTAAACCTAAGGATTATTTTTAAGTCTCAAACGGAGTCCCACAGACAAAACATTTGGGAATCACTAATATATGGGCCCCTTTTACGATGCACCCACGCATGAATGCGTGGGTGAGTTCCGTGTAAAAGTCACAGCAGGTACACACACAGTGAATGGGTGTGCATGTGCGCTCCCGCCAAACACACATCCCCATGCACCCCCCACTCATCAACATGCATGGAGCAACTGGCAAAAATGGTGGTTGCTCCGTGCGTGTTAATGGGTGGGGGATGCGTGTGTGCCCATCTAAACCCTCCCCACAGCACACATGCACTCGTGCAAACATGGACACTCCCCACCCTGCGCAGCCCATGTAAATATGGCCATGGTCTGTCTCACTCAGAACACTGAGCACCATCTTCCTTGCACTCTTTTGCTGGAAGGAAAAAATGGCTTTGGGGTAGGGAGAGGAATATTGTATGTACTTTGAGTGTAGCAATTCTATAAAAAAAAATACTATTTGCTAATTGGCAATTTTATTTGCGGTCTTCATGTAAGAATCACAACATGCATCTATTCAGCTTTTTTTCTTATTATCTTTTTATCATTAATAAATATACAATTTAATAATGAATATCCAAGCCAGTCTACCAGAGTGAGCCAAAACTGGGATGACAATTAAATTTACTTGTTGACCTGGAAAACAAGTTGCAATTAAAAATCATCAAAAGCAGTTTCCAAATCATGCTGAGAAAAAAAAGATTATTTTTTTCCTTAATGAATAATGAAATTAACTTTTGAGCATCCCTCCACGATGTTTACTTTTTATAATTTAATTACTGCAACATATAATATTAACGGTAAATGCTTCCAAACAGCTCAGAGCACATTTTCAATAATTAAAATTGTAATCCATATAAAATGAATAGTCTTTCTGAGGAAACCAGCCAGGAAATATCCTATGCTTTGTTAGTGGGATAAACAATACTTGGAGTAAGTTGCATCCCTTTAAAATTATTTGGGTAAGAACCTCTCTTTTTAGTTTTCAGTTATCTTAATTTACAGTTATCTTAATTTACATAATCTGGAGTAACTGATCTTCTTAATTATCAGAAGGCATTTGTGGTTTTTAAGTAGAGTGCAACATCAGTAATAATTATTCTTCTGACGTTAAGTTACATCGGTGTAAAATCTATGCAAATGAGAACAAAATTGGGGTGTGAGCTTTTTCTGGCCCCCTTCTCTGGTGTTTCTTGAATACTGAGTGAGTGAGTGAGTGAGTATGCATGCATGCACAGCAAAAGTTATGTTCTTACCTACACCAAAGTTTATCTACCCATTTCTTCTAATAGGCTGCTTGCCCACATTACCTGGCCCGGCAAAACTCCCAACACAGAATCTCATGGCAGGGAATCTTATGTTTATCTCCGAACATGGGCACAGGGGTAAAAAGTAATCAGTCAGCTTCACCGGCATTTTCTCTTATTTATTTATTTATTTCGTTGGACTTGATTAGCCGCCCCTCCTGCTACAGCAGCACACAGCAGTGTACAAAACTAATATACATTCAAAAAATTAATAAAACCTACTTGCAACAAAGATAAAATATATAAAAAACATAAGACAGTAAAAACCTCAAGCCGAGTCTAAGAGAATCCCCCTCACCCTCCCAGCCCCCCACCCATCTCCCTTGCCAAAAGCCTGGCAGAACAGCAGGGTCTTGCATTGTCTTCGGAAAGAGGAAAGGTCAGGGGCCAAAATCCAGCCCTATCATTCATAAGAGAAAATGCTGGGAAAGCCGGCTGATGACGTTTTTACCCCACACCCACGTTCGGAGATAAACATAAGATTCCCAGCCGTGCGATTCCGCACCGTGAGCTTCACCGGGCCAGGTAACATGGGTAAGCAGCTTTAGAATTAAGTGTCTCAGCTCTTTGGTCCAAGGTTGTGTTAACTGGCATGGGAATACGGAGAGTCGGAAACTGCCAAAGCCATAATGAATCTAATTTTCAGAGACTGAGATTATATGAAAGTTTGTTTCTTTATTTTTATATTTGTTCTCCTCTAACACTCATTCCCTTTACAAAAAGGGATCTTTTTGTTGTAGATTTCCATTATGGAAGTTACATATAGACTTTTACAGCCCTCCTTCACTGAGTGCTTTGTTACATGGCTCATGAAAGGGGACTGAGAACCATTTGTTCTGAAGCGTATAAGTATTCTGCACTAGCTGCAGTCTGAGGACTGTCACCATAGGTAGCCCCACGTAGAGTGTGTTGCAATGGTCCAATCTCAAGGTAATGAAAGCATGGATGATGACGGCCAGGTCACTATCTGAAACATACGGCCGAAGCCGTCGCACCAGATGTAATTGGCAAAACGCACTCCTTGCCACAGCCCCCACTTGGAGATCCAGGTGGAGCTGCAGATCGAGGAGCACGCCCAGACTATGGACCTGGGATACCAGCGGGGGGCGGACCCCATCAATGATGGGAACCACCACATTCATTGCCCTTTCCACCACCATCACCTCCATCTTCTCGGGATTCAGCTTCAGTCAGCTCGCTCTCATCCAATCCCCAACAGCTGCCAGACATCGGGTAAGCACCAAGACTACCGGGTCTGGGTCAGATGAAAACGGGAGGCAGAGTTGGGTGTCATCAGCATATTGATGACACCGCACCCCATACCGTCTCACGACCTCGCCAAGTGACTGCATATACATGTTGAACAAGAGTGGGGACAGAATAGAACCTTGTGGGACATCACAGGTGAGGTCTCGTGGAGATGAAGAACCATCCTCAAGCACCACACACTGAGTTCTCTCAGTCAGGAAGAAGCTGAACCAGTCAACGATCCCACCCACTCCAGCTTGATCCCGCAAGCGAGTCACCAACATCTCATGGTCAACAGTATCAAAAGCAGCCGACAGATCTAACAGAATTAGCAGAGCCGAATGACCCTAATCGAATTCACAACAAAGGTCGTCAAACAAGGCCAGAAGCGCAGTCTCCGTGCCATAGCCCAGACGAAAACTGGACTGAAAGGGATCCAAATAATCAGTGCGGTCTAGATGCCCCTGCAGCTGCTGGCCCACCACCCACTCAATAACCTTCGCTAAAAAGGGAAGGTTAGAGATCGGCCGATAACTGGCGAGGGAATCAACATCAAGTGATGCTTTTTGAGCAAAGGCCGCACCACCGCCTGTTTGAGGCAGTCCAACACTCTGCCCTCCCAAAGGGAGGCACTGATCACACCTACCAGCAATGGCTCCACTGTCTCCCGACTGGTCTTAACCAGCCAGGATGGGAACGGGTCAAGTTCACAAAAGGTGGCCCTAACAGCCCCAAGAACATCCCTCACCCCGGCAGACGACACCAACTGAAACTGATTCCATGAAACTGGACAAGGCAGGGCTTCCACAACCTCTGGTTCACCCACTGCAATAAGTGCGGCGTCGAAGATGTGGTGAATCCAAGCTATTTTCTCTGCAAAATAGTCACCAAACATGTCACAACGGGCATTAGATACCTCAGATTCCAGGTGGAGGGAGGGAGGACTAACCAACCCCCTCCCCACACAGAAAAGCTTCACTGGACGAGATTTTGCAGAGGCGATACAGGCAGCAAAAAACTCCTTTTCTGCTGCCCTTACAGCTACAGCATAGGCACGCAAACTGGCTCTATGCTGCAATCTATATATTTATTTCTAGATTTATACCCCACCCCTCCTGAGAACAGCTCAGGGCGGCTTCCAACAAAAAAAATATATAATACATATAAAACCATTAAAAAACACATCAAAAATACATAAAGTATTAAAACAGGGCCCGGGAAACATTTAAAACAATAAAATAGGGTAGGGGAGATAAAACCCCATTAACCCACCCTCCCCAAAGGCCTGGGCGAACAGCCAGGTTTTACATCTTCACCGGAATATCAAAAGGCTTGGGGCCAGGCGAGCTTCCTCCGGAAGGGAGTTCCAAAGGCGCGGCCTGGCCACCGAGAATGCCCTCTCCATTGTGGCCCCCCGCTTAACACGGGGGACCTCCAAGAAGGCACCCCCGGCAGACCAAAGGAGCCGCTCTGGGGCGCGGAGGGCAAGGCGGTCCCTGAGGTACGAGGGGCCCAGACCATGAAGGGCCTTATAGATCAAAGTCAAAACCTTGAACCTGGCTCGGCATGCTATCGGCAACCAGTGCAGAGTCCGGAGCACAAGTGTTATGTGCTCCCGACAACCCGTCCCCGAAAGAAGGTGGGTCGCCGCATTCTGCACTAGCTGCAGCCTCCAAACCAGGCACAAGGGAAGCCCCACGTAGAGCACGTAGCAGTAGTCCAGCCTCGAGGTGATGAAGGCATGGATGAGGGAGGCCAGATCCGGAACGGAGATGAACACAGCCTCCGCACCAGATGCAGCTGGTGAAAAGCAGCCTTTGCGACTGCCTCCACCTGCCGCTCCAGGCAGAGATCTGCATCCAATATCACCTCCAAACTCCGGACCTGCTGAGCTATAGGAGGGCAAACCCCCCCACAAATAGGGGGGCCACTACCTCCCTCGCTCTCCCCACCAACATCACCTCCATCTTATCGGGGTTAAACTTCAGTCTGCTCTGCCACATCCATTCCGCCACGGCCTCCAAACACTGGGACAGCACCAAGACAGCAGGGTCTGGGTCCGTTGAAAAGGAGAGGTACAGCTGAGTATCATCAGCATATTGGTGACAACGCACCCCGAACGCTCTCACGACCTCCCCTAAGGGCTGCATAAATACATTAAACAATAACGGAGACAGAATAGAACCCTGCGGAATGCCGCAGGGTAAAGCGCGGGTGCAAGATGTCTCATCCCCCAGCACCACCCGCTGACTTCTCCCCGAGAGGAATGAATGGAACCATTCAAGAACGGTCCCATCCAGACCTCCCAGGTCACGCAACTGTCTCAACAGCAGCCCATGGTCCACGGTGTCAAAAGCGGCCGAGAGATCTAGCAGGATGAGAAATGTTGAACATCCTGCATCCATCTCCTGATGGAGATCGTCGACCAAAGCCACCAACACCGTCTCAGTGCCATAGCTGGGACGAAACCCAGATTGAAACGGGTCCAGGAAACCGATGCAATCTAGATGCCCCTGGAACTGGATTGCCACCGCCCGCTCAATAACCTTCCCTAAAAAGGGAAGGTTAGAGACAGGTCGGTAACTGGTGAGAGCATCCACGTCCAACGATGGCTTTTTCAGCAGGGGGCGCACCACAGCCTCCTTGAGGCTGGGCAACAACCTCCTCTGCTGCAAGGACACGTTCACTACCGCCAGCACCGTCCCCAGCGTCTCCCTGGAGGCTTTCACCACCCAGGACGGGCATGGATCAAGTTCACAACAGGTGGCCCTCACAGACCCCTAGACATCCACCGCATCGGCCGGTGTCACTTCCTGAAACTCCCCCCACAAAGATGGACCAGACGGGGCCTCTATCACCTCGCGCTTTCTACCTACCTCTAGCTTCAGCATGCTAACAACGCCACTGTCACTCCAACTGCCGCCCTTCCCAACCTCAGGCCCGCCATAAACTACAGAGTTGTTGGTGACTCACCTGCGGTGGACATTACTGTTTTACAGTGGTTCCGTTCCTACCTCGTAGATAGATTTCAGCAGGTGATATTAGGGGACTGTTCATAATCCCCTGGGTGCCTCCCATGTGGGGTCCTGAAGGGTTCCATTCTATCTCTGCTCTTATTTAAATGTATATATGCAGCTGCTGGGGTAGGTTATGTGCAGCTGAGGGGTTTGTTGTCATCAGTATGACGACGACACCCAGGTGCTGTACGTTTCTTTTTCAAATGACTCTGGCCCCGCAGTTTCGTTGCTATCCCGGTGTTTGGCCGCTGTGAGGGATTGGATGAGGTCGAGACGATTGAAACTCAATGCCAACAAGACAGAGGTGATGCTAGTGGGTGGGGCTGGTGATCTGGGGGAGGGGGAAGCTCCCATTATCGGGGGGGTCTGTCCTCCATTGGTTCCATCTGTGCAGAGCTTGGGGGGTACTCCTGGACTCACAGTTGCGCTTGAATCAACAAGTGTTGGTTGTGGTCACGGGTACCTTTCATCAACTACATCTGGTGAAGAAGCTCCGTCCATATATCTCAGACTCCAGTCTGGCCTGTGCATTCTGCCCCGTCACTGTGGAATGCCCTCCCAGTGGAGCTCCGCCTCAGCCCAGATCGCCTTACTTTCTGCTGGCGTTGTAAGACTCGGCTCTTCCACCAGGCATTTGGCGGGGGGATTGGTTAAATTTGGTTTGGGGCGGTTATTGCCTGACGGAAGAGCCAAGGCTTACAACTAAATGCCTGGCAGAAGAGCCAAGTCTTACGACACCGACAGAAAGTAAGGAGATCTGGGCTGAGGTGGAGCTCCACCAGAAGGGCATTCCACAGTGACAGGGCAGAATGCACAGGCCAGATTTTATGAGTCTAATTTTTATTGTTATTTCATTTTTACTGTTGATTTTATGGTATTTATTGTTTCACCTTTTTATTTATTTATTTATTTAAAATTTATATCCCGCCCCTCCTGCCCACAGGGCAGCCCTGGGCGGCGAACAACATTCAATAAAAATATTTTTAAAATTAAAACAACTTAAAATTACAATATGTGGGGAAAAACCTTGTGTAAGCCGCCCCAAGTCACCATGTGGTGAGAGGGGTGGGGTAAAAAAATGGTAGAAATAAATAAATAAATAAATAAATAAAAAGCAGAATCGAGGTGTTAAATTGCTATGTCACAGCAAAATAAAGAACACCACACTGAAAATATCGTGTCTAATTCAGTATTGCTCATATTCCTTTTTGTATTTATTTGTAGTTACCTTTATTAAAATATTGGCTTCTGATTAAGAGAGCGAATTCCGACAGATAACATAATAAGCAACGCTAGCTGTCCACTGGAGAGGGGAAACGCCCTAGCCAGGTGGGTGGACTTCTGGGCTTACGTTGCCAGATCAAGGCTTGCACTGCAGGTGTGGAGGCCTGGATAAAGGAGGAGAGCACCTCCCTGGCCACATTGCAAGGACTATCAGCACCAGGAGAGCCCATGGTGCTTTGTCCAGAGTGAAGGCAATGCTGTCCAAGCTCCCACTCTCTTCCAGGACAACAGCAATACCACCAGGAAGGAATTTGTAAACGTGTGTGAGGGTGGAGCCATCACTCCACCCGCACCCACTCTGAAAACGTCCTTTTTGGCAGGACCCTTTGCAAATTACCTGAGTGTTGCTAGGAAATTTTCAGAATGGGTGGGTTGCTGTGTTGGCTTCCTACCCCTCTGAAAATTTGCTAGCACCCATCAGGTTGCTTGCAAAGGGCTCTCACAGAATCTGGGCTCAACTGAGTCCTCCCTCACCCCATGGTAACTATGTCCCTGCCCATGGTTAAAAAAATAAATCTCAGTTCTGCATAGAAGGGGAATCACGTGATGCTCTCCACCTACATGTTGTCCTGTGCTCACATTCTGCTCCTCTCATGGTAAGAATGGCAGAGTGTGCATGTGCCGCTAGACCTAAATGAAGCAGGCAGCTGAGTCTGAGGGTAGTATGCATTTATCTACAATCAATGGCATTGGTCTTACAGAGCATTTTGATTTAAAGCAACTCTCTTGATAGGCACTAAACACAAAATAAAAGGCAAGAGCCATACCTCGCTTGGTGAATAGCTTCTACCCATTCTTCTCCATCAGCTTCCTCCTCACAGCGGAGTTCCAATGGCTTCTGCCCTTCATGGCCAAACAGAACCGTAAAGTAATGCTGCAAAGGTTCAAGAAAAAAAAGTTTTAAAACATTGCTTTATAGAACTATAACAACTAACAGTAAAATATCTAGAATTCTGACACAGCCAAAGCTAGCTACTGAAAATCTGCCTATTTGTGGAGAATAGAAGAGGACTTTTTGTGAGTGTTGGGGGCGTTGGGGTGTGTGAGAAGGCTGGTTTGTCCCATCCCCTCCCCCATGGGGAGCCGCAGGCTGTATCGCAAGGGGTGGTGGGGGACATTTGGTGGAGGTTTTTTCTTGTTCAGGGCTAGGGAGAAGGGGTGGGGGGTGTAGGAGGGGTGGTTAGAGGGTTGTCCCCTCTCCCACAGTGAGCCGCAGGCTGTATCGTAAGGGGTGGTGGGGGATATTTGGTGGGTTTTTTTTCTTGCACAGAGCTAGGGAGAAGGGGTGGGGGGTTTAGGAGGGGTGGTTAGAGGGTGGAGGTGGGGGGGGTTCCCGGGTACTGACCCTGGTGGCAGCAGGGGAAGTGC